>JAOQMS010000178.1:13361961-13392289 GCA_027563885.1 Erythroxylum longipes
CAAATCAATCAATTCTTGATCGTTCGAGTAATTTTTCATCGTTTAATTTAATTGTCTTACGTGTTGGAATTTCCCTTAGGTATGAAACTATTATGTGGTTGAATAATGTGGATAATGAGATGATGTTTATGACCAATTATGGAATTTAAGAATTTGTTGAACTTTTTAAAGGTTGCAAACCTGTAAGAGTAAATGGATATTTTAAAACTAATAAGCGTTCTCAAAGTAAGAATGAGAGGTTTAAAGCTAGATTGTTAAGGTATTTGCATAGAGAGAAGTCATCGATTATAATGAGACCTTTTCAATTGTTTTAACCAAGGATTCATTTAGAGTTATCATAGTTTCAGTTATTCACTATAACGTAAAGTTGCATCAAATGGATGAGAAGAATGCATTTATAAATAATGATTTACATCGTCCAACTTGAAGGATTTATAAAGACTGGCAAGAAGTATTTATTGTGTAAATTGAATAAATCAATTATGGTCTTAAGTAGGCATATCGATAATGGTACTTAAAATTTGACCAAATGATCTCATTCTTGGTTTCATAAAGAATAAAATTGATAGATGCATTTATTTAAAGGTCAACAAGATAATTCATATTTCTTATGTTATATGTTAATGATAATGTATTAGTTATTAGTGATTTGAGATTTCTTGATAAGACTGAAATCATGTTATCAAAGCATTTTTTATATGAAAAAATTTGTTGAAACTTCTTCTTTTTCTAGGACATATGATTCATCATGATAGAACGTATAATTTTTGGGACTCTCAAAGAGCTTACACATAACATGTTTTAAAAGGATTTAGCATACAAAATTACAAAGTTAGAAGATTTCAGTTCTCAACAGAGACAGACTAGTAAGAAATAATGCCCAAGAAATGATTTTGAGAGGCATTGTATAAGAGATGTGCCATATTTGAATCCTATGGACAGTTTGATGTATGCTTAAATTTGCATAAGGCTAATATTATTTATGTTATCAACATTTTGAGCAAAATTTATTTTGATCCAAAATATGATCATTGGGTTATAGCTAATAAGGTTATATGATATTTGAAAAGAACAAAGGATTACATGTTAATTTATAGAAGAGCTGAGAGCCTTGAGCTAGTTAACTATACAGATCCTAATTTTAGTGGTCATCCAAATGATCTAAAGTTTATTTTTAGATATGCTTTTTTTATTAGCTAACGGTGCAATCTTTTGGAAAAACGTTAAGTAAACTATCACATCATCATCCATTATACAAGTAAAGATAACTTGTTATGGTGCAGTAGTATAGGCTATTTGTTTGATAATTTTTATTTTTAAAGCTTACTATATCTCAACTATTGACCATATATTATAACTATAATATGGTATTTTTTTGTTTAAAGAACAATAAGAATTCTAGCATATTGAAATATGTGCAGGTCAAGTATATGACTATTAGAGATATGTTAAAAGCGAACACATCAATACAAAGGTCATGGTTATTAACCCACTAACTAAAGGATTGAGTTATATGGGTATTTTCTTAATTTTTATACTAGTTGGAGTGTTTAGTTATTCATTGCATTATAAAATTTTGTGAATTTGTCATATTTAAATAACATTGCTTGTATTGAATTTATTATATTATGGTTATGTCGATACTTATCGTATTTTAATTTGAGGTTATAATTGTCAATATAATGGATTTGAATTGTCTCATATGCTTCATTAAAAACAAACTCGTGTAAAGTGCAATACCAGAGAGAATTATTCTAATTGCCTCACATGTGAAAATAGAGACAATTATTATATGGATTTCTTTAGCTCATTATTGGAGCATTTTTTTATTGAAATTCCATATATGAGGACTGATTGAGATTATTTGTATGATTTATTACTAAGTTCTTATGTCAATAAAGGGCGTATGAATCGCCTTGGTTCGGTATTGGTAATATTATTGGTCGAGATTCATGTTTAAGGTATGATTCTTGAACTGTGTTAGAGTTACTATAACCACATATATGATTTGTTCAGTCTATAGTGCACGCAACTAATAGGTGGAAGAATGTTAGAATAATTTCCAGCTTTGTAGAATTCTATTTGTTACTTTATGTTAAAATTTTAAGACTAGCATTGGACTTTATTTGTGTGATACAATTTTTGTTCAAACTTTATAAAAGTAGATAGATGGTTTGCATTAAAGTCTAGTAAGTCCTATTAAGTTGACATTTTTATTGTGGAAATAGAGAATGAAGGAATGAATTGAAGAAGAAATTTGTATTTCTGTATATATCAAATGAGATGTACACACTCCTATTTATACACTCTAGGTGTCTTTAGTTAAAGCAACAAATCAACATAATAATATACATTATTAATGTTCATGATCTTAGGCAAAAATAAAGGATAATTATTGTGGATTAGTTAAGTGACTAAAGATTGTTTGAAGATGTGATAATATACGTTAATATCCCCCCTCAAACTCAAAGTGGTAGTGAAGATGATAAATTGAGTTTGGAGAGAAAGACCCTGAAAATGTTGATGCGGATGTGATTTGGTAAAAAAGATCAACAATTTGTGCTTGAGATGAGATTGGGATAAGTTGTATGATTCCGTGAAACACATGATGACACACAAGATGATAATTGATCTTTATGTGTTTAGTTCGTTCATAAAAGATATCATTGTGAGCAATCTGCATGGCACTATGATTGTCATAAAAGAGAGGAACTGTTAAAGAGAAGGTTACACCAATGTCTTGAAGTAACCATCATAACCATAAAAGTTCAAAAGTAGTGTCAGCTAGGGCTCGGTATTCTGATTCAGTGTTTGAGTAAGAGATAATTGTTTGCTTCTTGCTACTCCAAGAAATGAGAGATGTGCCAAGAAAGAAATAGTACCTGGTGGTATATCGACGATCAGTTGGGTCTCCAACCTAACTAGCATCAGAGTATACGCGTAAATCCCATGAAGATGAATGACTAAAGTGGAGTCCATTAAACAAAGTACCTCAAATATATCAGAGTATACGAAGAACAACAAAGAAGTGAGTGGTACAAGATGTAGACATAAATTAACTGACAATGTGCACTGCATGAGCCATAACTGGGCAAGTGACAGTGAGGTATATAAGACTACCAACTACCTGTTGACAAAGTGTACTGTCACTCAGAGGAGCTCCATCAGTGGCAGAGAAATGATCATTAGAATCAATTAGATTGCTAGCAATCTTAGTATCAGCGAGACCAGCATGAGAGATAAGATCGGTAGCATATTTGGCTTGAGACAAGTAGTAACTTGAATCGTCAGAAGATACTTCAAGGCCTAAAATCTTTCATTTCAAATTATTGATGAGGATAGGATTTGAGAGTGGTGATCCCTTGAGTGTCATCATCAGTTGTTATCATATCATCAACATATAGAACGAGAAGAGTGCACCTTTGATATGTTTTTTGGATAAACAATGTATGATCATAAGAGCAGGATGTGAAGCCAAGACGGTGGACGGTAGAGCTGAATTTAGCAAAACATGCTCGAGGAGCTTGCTTAAGGCGATACAAGGCTTTGCGAAGATGAAAAATTTTATTAGGTGGATGAGCATACTTAGTGAAGGTTGCATGTATACTTCTTTCCGAAGATCACCATTCAGAAAGGCATTCTTGACATCCATCTAGAACAATTCTCAATGCTTGCCTATTGCTATGGTAATAAGACTGTGGACTAAAGTTAAACGAGCTACTGGAGCAAAGGTTTCCTTATAATCAACTCCATATTCTTCAGTAAACCCCTTTGCAACTAATCATGCTTTGTATCTTTTAATTGATCCATCAGATCGAATCTTGATTTTGTAGACCCATTTACAGCCAACTAACTCCCAAGTGTTGATGTTAGAGAGAGCTTGTAATTCTTCCACCATTACTTATTGCCATAAGGGTTTAGAACTAGCCTAGCAATAGGTGCAAGGTTCATATAAAGAAATAATAGTAGAATAAACGTGGAATTCCTTAAGACGTATAGAGGGTTGACTTAGTCTAGAGGGTTGGCAAAGTGGTTGGGGAGACTCAGTAGATTTTGGTGAATGGGTAGAAGAGGAAGAGTTATTTGGTGATGAAGGATCTACAACCAGAGAAGATATAATCAGATCAGTCGTCGGTTGTGTTGAGCTATGAGAGTTGTAAAATGGACATGCAGAAGAAAGACTAGGAATAAAAGTTTGGTAGGATTAGAAAAAAAATTGTGTATGGGTTTGCTGACTCGAAATTTTAATATTGTGGAGAACATTTTTATGTTCTCAAAAGGTGAAATATCTAGAGATTTGAAGTCTTCGAGATAGTAGATCCCAACATCTATATCCTTTATATTCTATCTCATACCCTAGAAAACAACATAAACATCCTCTAAATTTAAGTTTGGTGTGTTCATGAGGTTACAATAAAGCAAAGCATGCATAGCAAAAAGCTTTAAGAGACTGCTAATAAGGGGCATGATTGAATAAGTGCTCATAACGAGAGATATTACCTATGGTAGGAGAGGGAATGCGATTGATAGTATATACAGCGGTAAAGGTTGCTTCTTCCTAAAGAGTTTCAGGACAAGAAGATGATAAAAGAAGGGCTCGAGTAGTATCAAGAATATGTCTATGTTTGTTTAGCCCGACTGTTTTGTTGACATGCGTTTAGACAGGATCTTTGAGTGATGGTCCCTTGTTGATTAAGAAAGTTGATGAATTTTGTATCTTTGTATTCCATTGTGTTATCAATCCAAAATACTTTAATCTTGCAAGAGAACTGAGTATGAATCATATTAACAAAGCGAGAGTAAATAGAGAATAATTCACATCTATGGCGCATCAAATAAATTCATGTATAACAAGAAAAATTATCGACAAAGATCATATAATATTTCATGTCATCCATTGCTTCATGAGGTGCAGGACCACAAATAACATAATGAATTAGATCAAAAGGTGCTAAAAAGATATAATCATTGTTAGAAAATGGTAAAGCATGATGTTTAGAAAGTTGACAAGGGACATAATCAAGATGTTCAGTCTTAACATGACCTAGAGTACCGCTAGAGATTAAAGACCCTAGTCTAGAGGTAGAAAGATAACCCAATAGAGAGTGCCATATAACCCAATCCATTGCTTCATGAGAAGTGACAACACCGACTACTAGCTTTGAAGGAAGATTTAGTGAAGTAAACTCAAACAACCGTCTAACCTTACGCCCTTTCCCAAGGATCTTGCCCATATGTGGATCCTATATAATACAACCACGACTCGAAATGGATAAGTTAACACTAAATTCACATAATTTTCCAATAGAAATAAGGTTTAATAAGAGTTTGGGAACAAAAAGGATTTCAGGTAAATGTAACGTGGATGTATGAACAGTACCTATAAGTTGTACATGCATAGTATAATTATCGGCAGTGTGAACAATGTGTGGAATAGATGGCATTGTTAAAAATTCAAGGATAGAAGAATCAGATGTCTTATGGTTACAACAGACATAATCGAGATACTAAGAGTTTGAGGTACTTGATGTGACAGATAGCGCAGAGGAGGAGATTATACCAGAATCTAGTTGAAGTTGTTGAAAAAGGGCATGGAGGTCCTTTAAGGAGAATTTGGGAGAGTTGTTTTCTATTGGCCCCTCAGTGGTAGCAGTAACAGTGGAAGCAGGTTGGGGAGAATTAGAAGAATTACCTTGTCCAAAGTCCTACTTGAGTGGTCTTCTACATTCAGAGATGTGATGTCCGGGCTTTTTATAGTAGCTGCAAGATCCTTTATAATACTTCTTACCTGAGTTATGAGAAGCCTGAGATGGGGTATGAGTTGCAAGGACAACATCAGTAGATGGGACAAAATTTTCAATGCGGAGTATATTGAGACGACTTTCCTCTGAGATGAGCTCCTTAATGACAGTGTCAAGATTGGGCAGAGTTACTTTATGAAGAAGAGAGCTATGAAATAGTTCGAATTCATCCTTGAGAGTCATAAGCGAGTTCCATATATGTTGACGATCTCGAAGATTTGCATAGAGTGCAGCAGCATCAAGACTCGGGCAGACAGGATAGCCAAGTGCTAGTTGATCTCAAAGTTCTTATAATTTAGACACATAACTGTGTATTGTCTATCTAGGTTGTTGTTGTGTTCGATGGAGTCTCCTATAGAGCTGAAATCGATGGACATCATCTTATACAGAGTAACAATTTTTTAGGAAATGTCATACCTCTTGAGCTGTGTCAAACCATCAAAGTCAAGTTTGATCACTTTGGTATATGTATTTTAAAACCATGTTAAGATTTGATGGTTCATGTAGTCCCATGCCACTAATTGTTCGGTGAATACGTCAATGTCTTCATCTTTCTTTTGAGTGGGTTTAGGTATTTCCCTAGTAACAATATACCAACGAAGTCTTCCTTTAAGAAAACTACACATTTCCTCAACTTAAAGATCATAGTTGGAGCCATCAAAGATGATATTAATAGGGTTAGGAATGTATTGAGAAAGTTTATAGTCATCAATAGTATAAGAATGCAATAAAATAGGAGAAAACCTACTTATAGTGATGGAATTTGGTTATTCTAACCTCAAATTTGGATTCAAGGCATCGAAAGGAATCAGTCTAGCTTACAAAGAATCCAAAATTAAAATTTATTGAACCGGACGGTCAAAGTGTTAGTCAACATCTTTTAGAACTGAACCGATAGGTCTGAACTGAACGAAGAGAATAGGATACGTGGACGAATCAGAGGATGAAACGTGTATAGATGATGTGACACAAGATGATGTGACGATGACATGTCAGAGATGACTAGGATATGATTGGATGACATGGCGATGATGTGTGCACTCCCTTTAGTTGCTGAACGATGTTGTTTTACCTTGGAGTGAAACGACATTATTTAAGTTGTCTTCTTCCTCCAAAGAATCTGCAACTAGGTTTTCGAAGATCAGTGGCTCTTGGTGGCGCATGTGGGCGCGTGTGGAAGTTTCTGATGACAAGATTTACACCGTGGTGATCTGCAAAGGACTAAGAAAATTTTGGTATATAACAAATTGTTTTTGGAGCAGATTTAAGAACCTAGAATGCAAGAGCCGAACGCGTGAGAACAAGAATGGAAAAGCTTCAGAATTTTGACTCCTTTTATTACAAAAGAAGCTCTGATACTATGTGGAAATAGAAAATGAAGGAAGAAATTGAATAAGAAATCTGTATTTCTGTGTGTATCTCTCTAGTTAAAGTAACAAATCGACATAATAATATACATCATTAACGTGCATGATCTTAGGCAAAGATAAAAGCTAATTATATTGGGTTAGTTGACTGGGTAGAGATTGTGTGAAAATGTGATATTATTAGTTAATATTTATTTTGTGAGTGTTTTTGTTTCGGAAACTCTACGAGCATTTACAAGTAAAAAGCTGTTTTGTGGGTGCGCAAGGAGAGGAAAACCAAACATTTTTGGCAAACATGCATGACTGCTAATACAGTTATACAATTTATTACTCGATGATACTAACGTTCATGTGCGGTTGTTGTGAACTATTGACCAATCCTTTACGTGTAGTTTGTATGCTCGTGCCATCCACCAAGGCTTGCAAGAGCTTTGCGTACTCAAGCCTAATCCCGAAAGACGACTTCCAAAGGTTCTTCCTACTGGCTTTCTATCTTTTCGAAGCCCAATTTTCCAAACTAAAGATCATTCCTTTGACCCGCTTACTTATAATCGTTTTGCGCATTTGTGAGTAACCAAAGTTGGTGCCTTTCACGTTGTTTGGTATGATATAGACATTAATTGACATGCAAGCAGAAAACTATGGATAAGTTTCATGTCCTCTTCTTCATTTTCTTCAAGCTGCAACAGAAGCAAAGTAAATGTAGATCCTCCGTCGCTTTTATCGCTTTTTATACACGTTCTCCAGCTAAAAGAAATGTTCCTTTCGGTGAATAAATACTGCTATTGCATGAGTCAAGACTAATGAGTCATCGAAGATGTGTGTGGCGTGAAAATTTAAAATAAACCATCTGTCTGAAAATATACTGCCTCCCTACAATGGATTTTTTAAAAAGCTGATATGCTGAATTTAGAATTGTCAGAGTTATATACGTGGCAAAGGAGGAACTAATTCATCTTCCTGTTTTTGTGTGTTCTCCTTAAAGCTCTTTGCCAGCCATATAGCAGTTTCCCTAGGAGAAACCTTACCAGGTCCAAATGGCTTTAGCAGCACTCCAAGCTCATCATACCTTTCATCTTGCAACAGTCTAGCACTGAATTCAAGCAAACCTTCCAGAGCTTCAGCACGTTGCTGGTATGATGAGGTGTCAAACCTATGGTGTCTGGTGTCTGATGAGGTGCGGCTTGATGCCCCCGCAGTTGCATTTTGATTAGAGGAGTTGCTTCCATCTTCTTCATCTACCTGAAACATGTTGCGATCAATTCCATTCCATGCATCAGCATAACTAGGCTTGGAATAGGGCTTATCACAAGTTTGAACAGTGCACTTGTCCTTTGTGATCAAATGATCATCATGATCTCGGGAGCCTAATGATCCTTTTGCAGACGACGATGAGTTTCCGTGCACTGGAAAGAATGGATCCTCGTAGGAAGCTAATGGGAATTCTGCTATCCTGTCAATTCGAGGAGCATTGACTGAGACATCTGGAGATTTCATATTCTGAAGGATGCCAACACTAGGTCTGTACGGTGAATCTTGCATTTGTTTTGTAATTGGCAATGGCAAAGACACTCTACGAGTTGTAGAGACTGTCTTTTTTGTTGATGCTTGTATAACAGGAAGCTGAAAATTAGAAAATCAGTCATGAGAATAAGTGTGAAAATAACATCGGATACTCAAAAATGTGCATGTCCGTGCATGTGAAATTGTCCATGTCCTGAACTTACAGATTCCCTTTTTGAAGTCACAGAAGCTTTTCCAGGAGTAATTTTCAGGTTTTTGTTGAAAGGCTTCGAACTTACTGATCTGCAAATGACTGTTCCTTCATTGCTGCTTTCAATAGATAGATCTGATAGTCTTCTATTCAAATAGTTCGAAGTATCATGTATTCCTTTTGTAGAGCACAACAAATCGTGCTCTGCTGCAGATACACTTGGATTTCGTGTCCTGTCATTAGTGAAAGAGAACCGCTTCTCCCTGTACCATTTAACAGGGACATCTTGTGGCTCCAAGAATCCTCTTTTGTTCATGTACTTAGATTCAGGCCATTGAGAAGGCAACGTATTTCTTCTAGGGCTATTGATCTTAAGCTGAACTTTGAGGACATATGGTTGGAGATGGGGATGCCTGAGTAGTTCTGCAGCCTGTATCAATGAATATTCAGATGACAAAGACATTAAATTCATCTGCAAATGCAGATCTCCTACTGCTAAAGCTTCCAGAGTATTTCTCAATATAAACAAGGTCATCAAGACAGGCAAGGATGTTGCAATGACAATCATGGCCTGGAAGGTTTCTTGAATTAACCATGAATATAAATGAAATAAAAAATTTGTTCAAAGTTGCTGATCAACTAAAGCCAGATTTTAACAGAAATGATTTAAGTTGAAGAAGATTTGACATACACTTGGTCTCAGTTCTGGGTTCTTTCGCAGCATACTTTTCACAAGACCTCGACTGGAAAACACATAAGCCTGATTAGAATGCATCACAACATAGAACCCGGCATCAGCACAGTAAAAATGAGGAAAAGAACATACAAAGCACCAGAATATTTAGTTGGAAGCGGAGCCACTATTGACTTGTTTATCTTGTTAATCAAGGCTTGCATGTCCTGCTCAACAGCAAACAAGTTACTAATGAGAGAAACAAGAAGCAAAAGAAATAGAATCCATACCGAACATTCAAGAGAAACTTATGGTTTACAAAGGAAAAAATGAAGAACAACTCTAATGTTCATCTTATTAACAAACAATGATAAGTAACAGGAGTAGCTGAACTTGTGTCTTCTACTCTTCAACACAAAGGTCAATCATAAATAGGCAAACATGATATTGCTCTTAAAACCTCACTATCCTGATATTCTTTCTTCTCCTTCATTCCTTTTTCTCCTTACCCTTTTTTGACTGAAAGAGGAGCAAGATAGTGATGTTCATTTATGACATATGACTGGTTGTTTAAAATGGTGCCCACCACTTAACTTTCATAATTAAGTTCAACCATGATCCACCCCAGTGCCCTACTGAAATATAACTATACTACGGGCCAAGTCAGTGCACAAATTGACTTTTAAGTGAAGCAATCAAAAGCTAGGATAACCAGAGATAAGATGCAGGAATAAAAGAGGTAGAGATCTAAATATATCCAACAGAACCTGAAGAAAATAAATCACAGAGAAACCAAAAGTGTTGCTATTGGTGAATTGAGATGTCTTTTACATAGAAATCCTATGGTTTATATACACAAAGCCTAGGACTATTTGGGAAACTATTCCAGCTATCACATCTCTCAGTTACAGGAAGAAACCAGGGAGAAATTACAACAGCTACCAATTCCTAAATGTATACAAGGAAATACAATCAATTCTAATAACTATGGTAATAACTCTAGTCAACACTCCCCCTCAAGTTGGTACATAGATATCACACATGCACAACTTGCAAACAATATTACGAAACTGTTTGTTGTAGAGTCCTTTGGTGAAGACATCTGTCAGTTGTTCATTAGACCCCACATGGGATAAGTGTAAAGAGCCATTCATAAGTTTCTCCTTTACAAAGTGTCAGTCAATTTTTATGTGTTTTGTTCTATCATGCTGGACAGGATTGTGAGATATGCCAATGGCAGCTCTATTATCACAGTAGAGGGATTATAATCCCTAAATACCAGCGATATACATGTATATAACTGACTCACTTACTCCATTCTGTACATAATGAGTAAAGAAAATGAATTTTTTCTCCTATGCTTACATGGTATCAAAGCCATAATTGGCTATTTGAAGGTTTAGTTTTCTTCCCAAGTGCAAAATTTCAGTGTTTCTCCTTGCCTTAGCTGCAAGTGTTTGGGTACTCGTTCAAGGTGACGTTTGACTCTCACCCCAAGTACCCCTAGACTCGCCAGCCACCGACTGACCTCTAATCGAAAACCAATCACCAGAGGCCATGCAAGTAACGACACACTTCACCCAGATAACCTGTCATCTTTCCCACACACAAGTTTGTGGATACTGGTGTGACAGAGCTGTAATACCCCATCACCTTTCCCGGCGTCGCCTCCTCCATCTGACTCGTCTGGTTCCTGATTCACCATGACCATCAACTGCCTAGGTGATTCATAAACTGTTTCGCCACTGTAACTCAATAATAAAGAGTTTCAGTCCTTGCTCTTCTATGTTTTCAGAAGTATTGATGATATTGTCACTACGGTAACTTATTCCTATGTTTTCAGAAGTATTGATGATATTGTCACTGAGGTAACTTATTTTGTGGACTTATTGGAAACTACTAGATACTTGGTGTGTGCTTTCTTAACACATAGCCTTGTTTGGTGTAGCTTCTGAACTTTTCATATTGATTTTTCTTGCCACAGCTTTTTTCCCCCTCAATTCTTGTCATTGAACTTCTGATTCGAGACTGCCACAAAATCCCTTGGTCTATCACGTGGCTTTGTTTTAATATGGCTGAAGAGCAGAAATTAATTGTACTTACTGATGTTATTCTAATAATAATATCTAAGATTATTGAATTTAAGTTAATAGGTCCGAACTCTCTAGATTGAAGCAAGACAATTACGATTTATTTGTGCAGTATTTCCAAATGACCACCTTATAGATGATCCATCGATTGATGGTACAGGAAAGGAATGGATGAAACATGAAGGTAGATTGTTCTTGCAAATTCGAAATTTGATAGACACTAAAGTGGTCAGAATGATTAATCATTGTACGTTAAGGTAGTAATGGATTATTTGTAATTTTTGTATTTGTAAAAAGAGAATACTACTTATATTTAAGAGGTTTGTAAGAGTTTTATTGGTTTGAACAGCATGATCAGTTTATTCAAACCTACCTTGTGAATTTCAAAAAGGTTTATGAAGGATTGAATGTCGTGTTACCTTTTAGTCCTGATATTAAAGTACAACAAACTCAATGGGAGAAAATGGTAGTTATGAATTCTTTTATTTGGCCTCAATTCCCATTTTGATACAGCAAAGACTCAGATTCTCTCTAGTGGAAAAATTTCCTCTTTAAATGAAGTATTCACCAAAGTTCATCACACAGAGAATAGTGCTATTGTTCCTCCATCTGCTCAGGCTTCTAGCGCTCTTTTTAGTCACATTAATGCAAGGCCTTCTAATCGACATCAAAATAAAGGAGGCAATACAATGGGTTAGGCAAAGCGGAATCATGGTACAAGAGTCAAGTGTCACTACTGTCATGAGATGGTGCATATCAAGCGCACATGTCTAAAGCTACAAAATAAGTCTCAAAAATCTCGCTCAACTCGTACTGCTATTGTTGAGACAGGTAATCCTGATAAATGCCTCCTTTCCTCCTCCAACACTCAATGGGTTATTGATTTTGGTGTTAATAATCATATGACAGGTAATCCTAATCTTCTTTCCACCTTTAAACGCCACAAATATCATTCCAAAGTCATTTTGGCAGATGGTTCTAACTCATCTGCTCTAGGTTCTGAAACTGCTAATCGTACTCGTTCACTTTCCCTATCATATGTTTTAGGCCTACCCAGATTTTCATTTAATTTAATATATGTCGGCAAGATTACTCAAGCTCTAAATTGTTGTCTTACTTATTTTGAATAATTATCTGTTTCAGGATCTTATGGTGAAGAAGATTATTGGTAGTGGACAGGTATCCAGAGGTCTCTATTTCTTGAATACTCTTGAGTTTGTGCCCAGACACATTACTTCCTCCGTTATTTTAACCCTTTTTGAAGCACACTGTCGATTTGATCATCCTTCTTTGTTTGTGTTAAAGAATTTCAAAGTATATATCGTCCTTATGTTGTTAGTCATGCCAGTTTGCAAAACATCATAGTTTGCCTTATGTTTCTTGTGTCAATAACAAAGCTAGTTTCCCTTCAAGTTAGTTCATTCCGATATTTACGGTTTGTGTCCTATTGTACCTAAACTATATTTCGATACTTCGTTACCTTTGTTAATGACTTTTCTCGAATTACTTGGCTTTATTTAATGAAAAACCATTCTAAGTTATTTTCCCATTTCACCATGTTCTGTGCTGAAATTAAAACACAATTTAATGTTTCTTTACATAATTTATAGAGCAATAATGCCAAATAATATATTTCTAATTCCTCTCAGACTTACATGCTTAAATATGGCATTCTTCACCGGACTTCTTGTGTTGACACACCATTTGAAAATGGTGTCGTTGAAAGAAAAAATAGATATCTCCTTGAAACAGCCAGAGAGCTTTTGTTCCAAACACATATTCCCAAGTGTTTTGGCTGATGCTATTTCAACATTTTATTTTTTGATTAACCGAATGATACATCTGTTCTTCATGGTAAGATTCCTTATTACATCCTCTTTACTACCAAATCCTTGTTTCCCATTAAGCCTCGTATGTTTGGGAGTACATGTTGTCTGTGATATTTGTCCCCAAGTCAACAATTAGATCCCAAGTCTATGAAATGTCTTTTTGGGGTACTCTCATCTTCAAAAAGGGTATCCCTATTATTGTCCTAGTCTCAATAAATACTTTATGTCTGTTGATGTTACGTTTATGGAAAATCTTCCCTTCTTTCCAATTTCTCCAAACACTTCTGATAGTCAGGGGGAGAAAGATCATTTATTAGTGTATCGTGTCACCTAGCAGTCATCCAATGTTGTTTCTACACATGCTACTTCAGCACCACCTCCACCTTCGGCTATTCTACATGTTTATTCCCGACAACAAGATATTTCTGATTTCTGACACATGTCCGACACTAGTTCTTTCTTCATCATCAAATTACGTAACCATTGATCTTAACCTTCCCATTGCACTCTATAAAGCTATACATTAATGCACTTACCCAATTTCATCTTTTGTTTCTTATGATCATTTGTCATCTTCTTAATATTTTTTTGTTGCCTTCTTGATGTTGTATCCCTTCCCAAAACTGTTCATGAGACCTTATCTCATCCTAGCTAGCAGCAAGCAATGATAGAGGAGATAAATGCTCTCGATTTTAATAGTACTTGGACCTTAGTGAATTTACCTATTGGAAAAAAGGTTATAGGCTATAAGTGGGTCCTTACAATTAGAGTTAATCCTGATGGCTTTGTGGCTAGACTTAAAACTTGTTTTGTTGTTAAAGGCTATACCTAAACTTATGGTATGGACTACTCTAATACTTTCTTTCCTGTGGCTAAGTTGACATCTATTTGTTTACTTATATCTATGGTAGCTACTCACTACTAACCCTTACATCAATTGGACGTTAAAAATGTCTTCCTACATAGAGACCTACATGAGGAGGTTTATATGGAGCAACCATTTGGGTTTGTTTCTCTGGGGGGTATGGGAAAGAGTGCCACCTTCGAATATCGCTATATAGTTTGAGATAGAGTCCTCATACTTGGTTTAAAAAGATGTGTCAAGCAGTTCGACAATTTTGAATGAGCAAGAGCAAGTCTTACCATTCAGTCTTCTACAGACACTCTACATCTAGCATTATCATTCTTGTTGTGTACGTAGATGATATTGTTATTAGTGGTAGTGATGTCATGCAAATTTCATCTTCAAAAATGTTTCTTCACAGCCAGTTTTAAATGAAGGATTTAGGGGAATTAAAGTATTTCTTGGGAATAAAGATGACAAGAAATAAGAAATGAAACTTCTTTTCTCAAAGAAAATACGTGCTTGATCTACTATCCGAAACTGGGAAATTAGGTGCTAAACCATGCAGTGCTCCTACAACAGCTAATTTGCAACTCGTGAATGATGCAGATTTGTTTGAAGATCTTGAGAAGTAGAGTTTGGTTGGGAAACTAAATATCTCATGATAACTTGTCCTGATATTGCTTACTCTGTTAGTATTGTAAGTCAATTTATGGCTTTTCCAATAGTTCATCATTGGGCAGATTTAGAGCAAATCCTGTGTTACATGAAAGGAGCTCCCAGACAAGATTTACTACGTAAAAATTATGACCACATTCGTATAGAGTGCTTCTCAGATGCAGATTGGATAGGATCTAAGATTGATAAAAAATCAACCCCAGGCTATTGTGTTCGTGTTGGAGGAAATTTGGTCTCATGGAAAAGTAAGAAATAGAATGTTGTATCTCGCTTGAGTACAAAATTAAAATACAAAGCTATGGTACAATCTGTGTGAAATAATGTGGATATATTAGCTCTTGACAGAAATTGGTCTTAAAGTCTCAATGCCAGCAAAGTTATGGTAATAACCAAGCTACTCTTACAAAGCTATGGTACAATCTGTGTGTTAAATAATGTGGATATATTAGCTCTTGTCTGAAATTGGTCTTAAAGTCTCAATGCTAGCAAAGTTATGGTAATAACCAAGCTACTCTTCATATAGCTTCTAACCCTATGTTTCATGAACAAACTAACCATATTCAATTTGATTGTCACTTTTTTCGTGAAAAGGTACAACAAATTTTGGTTTCTACAAGATATGTGAAGACTGACTAACAACTAGAGGACCCTTTTACAAAGCCTTTAAATGGGACTGGAGTTGAATATCTTTGTAACAAGCTGGGCATGATCAACATCTAAACTCCAACTTGAGGGGGATTGTCACATATTATAGATATTACAGATTATGGAGATTTTAGATAAAAATCATAGGCTTAATTGTAGGGATTACGATCCCTTGATTATAGGGATTATAATCCCTGATTAGTAGTAATATACATGTATATATATGACTCAATTCTATATATAATGAATCAAGTGAATTTCTTCTCCTAAGTTTATCAGAAACAATTTTTTTACAAGTTAGAGATAATGTTGCGTACTTTTGGACTTTTGCAGACCCCGCCTATCAACGAGACTCTCACTAGGATGTTGTTGTAAGTTTACAAAAAGCAATACTGAAAAGTTGAATGTGCAAAAATGCATATTTAACTACACTTACTCCACCTCATTTACGTGTATGCCTAGTTATGTTCAACAAAATTCAAATGTAAATCCAAACTTACAATAAAAGAAATGGATCCTAGTTCTCACTTAATCCTTGTTTCACATTTAAATAAAATAAATAAGTTAACAAAACACATTTTGAATCTATTTAAAGACCAATAATAAGGCTGCAAACTTACAAATGCCTTGAATGCAGGCTTGAGAGCGGCGATTTCATAGATACAACATCCTAGATTGAAAACAAAAATATAACATGAATAAAATTATTCATCATAACCTAGTTGATTAATCAAATAAAAACCAACTTACCTAAAGACCATATGTCTGACTTTGAACCATATGGTATATCAGCAAGAAGCTCCGGACACATATAGCTAGGAGTTCCCACGACCTAGATATATTACTTAATGCCCATTAATAGCACCAAATATGTAAAGCTCTAATTGGAGGAACATCATTGGATCGTTTTTCTCACCGAAGAAGCAAGGTCATCAGAAGTCAAAATTTTTGCAAGTCCAAAATCACCTGCATAAGCATTGATCATGAGAATTCACATAGCTAGATATTATTCAAATTGCCTTGCAAATTTGATCGTAGGATCACTCACCTAGACGAATATCTTTATCTTTTGTCAAGAAGATATTAGAACACTGAAAGAATCATGAGACAATATCAATACAACGGAGCTTCACACATTATAAAGGCAACATTTTTTAATCTGTGGACATTAAGAAGCTACTAACCTTGACATCACGATGAAGAATATGGTTCATGTGCAAGTAATCAAGGGCCATCAGAAGTTGAACGAGCCATTTACAAAGTTTCTGAAAGACAGTCAACCAAAAGTCAATTGATAAGGGCCTTTATTATGCAAGATTCTTGTTCCATTCAAGTCACAAATGTCAACCTATTACAACAATTAATTAGAATGTTGCCAGAACAAAAGAGCACTGAAAAATAGAAAACTAAGCAATGAACACAACCTACCTCCTCTGGAAACAGTATACTGTTAGCTTTCTTTATAGCTTCTGCCCTATAAAGGAATGAGAAGAACATGATTACAGCATGTCCCCAATATAATTCAAGCAAAAACATTCACCTAATTACATAGATCTTACTCCTGGCAAAAAAAAGAACTTACATGTCTCCTCCTTCACAATAACCTATGATGATACACACATAGCAACCCTGAGCAGGAAGTGTCATTCACAATATTAGACCATTCATATGAAAATTGATCTTGTGGAAACTAGGAGAATGTGAAGAAAATCATAAGCCAAAAATATGGGGATCTTTATCCACAGAAACAAATAAAAATGGCGAAATAAATGCATTCTATTAACACCAAGTTCATTCAATAATAGGGATTCTCAACTCATCCAAGCATGACATTGTCCTAGCCATTGGGAAATGAAGTAAATGAAATTCAAAAGGAGCATCTTAGAAAGCTTTAATTGTTACCATAATTGCAATTTCAACTAAAAATAACCTCAAGAATATAATTTTTGCTAGAAAAGACAATTCCCAACATGAAAGATGCCCAATTTCTACTCAAGTTAAAAGAAAGCGAACGAGATCATCTAACCTTTCGTCGAACAATGAATAGATCATAAACAAGAAATTAGATAAGTGGAATTATGCTTAAAGGTGTACTTGGTCAAATGTTGCAATGATTCGAAAAGTTGAGTTGAAAACTACAATAAATTAAAATGGACTAGAAGTTGGCATGATCACATTTAAGTACACATGGAGCATTCATCAAGTGAAAACAGTTAGGAAACAAGAAGATATTTTCCCAAGGTAGGGAAGGGGTTTTGAAATATAAAAGAATTAGCAAATATGATATGTAAATCAATATCATATTGGAAAAGTGTACCTTTTCAACCCAAGAATCTTTATATTCAACAATAAATGGATTTATGATTCTTGAAATGAGCTCCATCTGCAATGAATAGGACTGAATTTGAGGTTCATGTATCCCAGTATCATTATATCGATTCAAGATCAAGAACGAGCAGTTATTAATGCAATCACACATTAACTATAGTAACATCTGTTAATATGCATTATACAGAGGTCCCAATATCCTAAGTTAACGTCATATCATCATTTGTACCAATCTAACTACTAAACACAAACCTTTCCTAAGACTATATTTCAATTTTATTGAAACAAAAAAGAGCAGGGCCAAAGGCATTACTTAAATTCCTTTTTCAATAGAAAAATATGCCAGTACACATCTGTTTATACGAGGATTCTCAACAAGTACAATGTGGGACAAAGCTATGCATTATCAGGATAAATTGGTCACAAATTATAGACATCTGGATGCAAGTTGGAGTTTACTATTCCAACCTCTTGATGTGCAGAACGGCGTGACCTATCGGTTTGACGAGCAAGTCGAATCTTTTTCAGCACATACCTTAATAATCAATGGAATAAAAGTTGGCATAAGATTGTAGGATAAATCTTAATTATTGTTCTTATCATTTTACATGGGCTTTTAAAAGAGAGTATGGAGAGTAGAGAATTATGTTGATTCTTACTTCTTTTTCTCATGCTTATGTCTTACAAGAAGAGCTGAACCAAATGACCCTTTTCCAATTTGCTCCAATATTTCATACTGCTCCATAGAGTGTATTCAACAATAATTTTCTTTATTTCCTGGACACATAAACAACACTCTATAAGTTGAATAAGTAATAGTGAATTCAGGAATTACCCAGGAAATTCAGTAACCAAATCTACAATGAAGACAGGAAAAGACTGCACCGAGGCTACAACAAGAAGCGACATTATCGGAAAAGTTGATAAATGCAGCTCTTAAGCGAGAAAGATCATTTTAATGGAAGAGATGGAAGTGCAGAAATATTTTCGGTTTCTCGAACGAAATTTTAAACCTCTGCTATAGAGTTTCCCCTGAATGGACAAGAGAAACTAAGAATTTTGCATGAACAATCACTTAAAACTTCAGTTGCACGACGAAAACCCAATAAGTCAGAACAGGAAAACCTTTCAATACTCTCTTTTAGTTGCCAATCAAAGCAGAGAAAAAGAACCAATAAAAAATTAATTTACGAATTTCAGTATCTTGGTACCCACCAAGTTCAAAACATAGCCACAAGCAACATCAGCTAAAGCATTCAACTGATTCAAAAACTCATAACTTAGGTCCATGTATTCGACATCTGACCAACTCCTCTGGCTTTCTAACTCTAGTCCCCAGACACTTTCTTTACAACCAAGTGCCCTCATTGTGAAAACCAAGAGCCGGGAATGGGAGAGAGAATAGGCAAATGAGTATCTAAACAAAAGGCGGCACTTAAGAAAACACATGTTTACCGGCTTAGCTCACAGCATTTCAAATCAAACAACTGAAAATAGCAACTAACTCGACAAATCTATAGAAACATACAATTAAATGAAGACAAAGACGATTAAGTTTAGAAAGATCCAGTGTTTAAGTAAGATCTTGAAGTAGAAATAAAGAGAGAAACAAAATGAAGAAGCCAAAAGCCAAATCTGCGGAAAAGAAAGGAAATGAAGGTTACCTGTAAGTGAAGGGAAAGAAATGGTTATCAAGTCACAGGGAGAAGGATGAGAGGGAGAGAAAGAGATGACAATGTGAGCAGAAGGCAGAAGAAGTAGAAGTAGAAGTAGAAGTCAACATTTGCAGGGGGACTGAGGAAACGACAACGTTTAAGTGGCAGAGGCAGAGGCTGAGGCGGAAGGAGGAGGTGAAAGAGGAAGTTGCAGGAGCTCACGAGACAGCGGAGAAAAGGACAAATTTTGGTTGGACCACACCACACCGCGCTTGAAGATTCATGGACTTGGCAAATGTTTTGTTAGTCACGTCGTAATTACTATTATTAAATACAAATAGTGTGTTTTCGTTGCATTTTGGAATGTCTTATCCTTTTCGTTTTGTTTGTTATTAAAAGGGTCTAGCCACTAGATAAGAGAAGAGAACAGGGAGGGAGCCAGCCAGGTGAACATAAATGTTAAAGGCTCAAAACTCAAAATGGGAATCATGATTGACTTACCTTTTGCGTTGTGAAACTGACAAGTTCGAACTCACGTCAAAAGAACAAAGAGTTGCAAACCAAATTAATAAAAGTAAAATATGGTTGTGGCAGTTGCAACTTTCACAATAAGCTTTATTTCTCAAAAAAAAAAAAAAAATTTCATGATCTTTTCTTTTCCTATTTTTAAATTTTGTAATAAGATGCAACCAAGCCAAGGGAAACAAAGTGTGGATCCCACAGCTCTTTCCCTAGATCTGCAATCACGAGCCTAATTATCCGGTGCTTTATCTTCAACTCATTTCACAAAACTACCCTCGCGTTTCCTTTTAATTGCTAATCTTTTTGTCATTCACGCGTTACATGTCCGCTTGCCATCTGGCTTAGTGAACCCCCACACCACATTCGTTCTTTAGAGGAAATGGATAAAATGAATACATTATTCACGAGAGTCCTAAAAGACGAAACGAGGAAAACTTATATCAGAAATATTTTGTGATTATTTTCAAGCTCTCAACGATCGGAAAGAAGATCAAAAAATTATTTCAGTACTATCAACAAAATAGAGGACATTATAGACCTAAGATGATTATCTTTCCCGAAGCAGATTCCTTAATTACATATCTATTTTTTCAAAGTGAGTTAATCGACACTATCTACTCCACTAATTTCAACATTCTTTCATAATTTCTTACAGATTTTATCCGGGCAGTAAAAAATTATACCAACTACTTTGCCAAAGATTGATAAATTTTCAATAGCTACCCAATCAAAAATCGCATTTATTCAAATTGGAGTAAGCAATGGCAGGTATCCTCCGATTAATGAACCACCTAAACATGATTTCAACTGGGATTTGATTAACCAATGTAACCTCCAGTGTCTAGATGGTGTGTATCAACAATGCATCAGAATCACTTCTCAGTCTTTACTCAAGGTTAATTACAAACGATTAAATTTCGTCATGACTTCAGCCTACAAAGCTCCTATAACACTAGAAGCTCTATAAATTATTAGACAGTTTGAACATCCATTTTCAACCATGGAAGGAATTTTTGCTGAATTATCATACCAATGGAAGTATGCTATCTGCCAGCAACTCAACAATCATACTTAGCACAGATGCCAATACTGCCCAACTACCTCTGTTAGGGTGAGGTAGTTAGGCACAGTTCGGTTCGGTCGATTTTCAGCTATTTTTTAGACCGAACTAAATAATCGGTTTTGTGACACAAGAAAACCGAATCGAACCAAATGACAAATAAAACCAAATTTTTGATGTGCCTTGCGGTTCGGTTACTTCAATCAGGTTGAGCCCTAATCTTGGGCCTTAAAATTTGGGCCAATTTTAATACATGTCTAACGTTTTATTTCATTTTAGAGCCTATTGGAAGATTGCTATACTTGCAAATTTGCAAACTTACCTTATATACCTAGAGTTAGAAGTATAAAAAAATACAAACTTTTTTTGTTCTTACTTGATCGATTTGGTTCGGTTTAGTTTGGTAAAAAACTTTGCCTACACCGCACCCGAACCGATATAGTCGTTTTTTCAATATCCAAAACCGAACCGACCATCGCATCACTCTCCATACTAACCCGTTTCACTCAATTTCTTCGATTTTGTAGGTCGGTTTGGTTTTTTTAGATTTTTTGCCCACTTCTAACCTCTGCTAACAAAGAAGAATCAAATTCTATTGAAGCAATAATTCAAGAATAAGTTGTAGAGAAAAAGAAAAGCAAGAATCATCCTAAATATGTAGGCCCTCAGGCCTTTTGTCAACCATCAACTGGTTTTAAGCTTTAGTCTTTTCTTTTAGTTTGGACGATTGTGCTTTAACTGATTCCTTCGGTTACCTATAACAAGCCAACCTTTGTCTATACACGCACAAGCCTATTGAGTTCAAATTTTCTCTAAGATTTTTCACCGAACACCTGGTAGTCACCTTCCAGTCGGTTGAGCGCATCGCTCCTCCGTGCTGTGCAAAGCCACCCATGAATCACCTTCCTGGCAACACAGAACCAGCAATGGTTTTCTCAGCTACAACGCAACTCACTCCCTCAAATCCAAACGTTGAGCTTACCCCTACTGCAAATGACGGTCATGCTGCTAAAAGGGTCAGGACTCGTGAACGAGAGGAAGACCCTCCGCCCTCCCCGCATCACTCGCCACCTCTCCATGCTAGCTATAGCGCGGTGGTCACTGGGCACAAATCCCCGCCCACCGAGTTAGGTTGGCCAGAAGAGGACCTAATCGCCATCGAAGAGGGGGATATTCAGCAAGTAGAAGGCAAATTTGGGATGGGCTTAGCCTTATCTAGTAGTTTTAGAGGGAACCTCGACAAACAATGGGAGAAGGCAGTCGTGGTCAAACTCTTAGGCAAAAAATTGGGATTCACCTTACTGTACAACCGCATCAGATCTATGTGGAATCCCCAAGGCCCCATGAAAATTGTAGATCTGGAAAACGAGTTTTATCTCATTAAATTCGTTGAGGACGACGATTACATAAAGTCGCTTACTCAAGGTCCCTGGATTATCGCCGGCCATGTTCTATCAGTACAGCCTTGGACTCCCGGTTTCCGACCCTCGACCGGTACAGTATCCCATGTCGTCGCCTGGGTCCGATTTCCCGAGCTCTTCGTAACGCGATACCATCCAGCCATTCTCACTGCATTAGGGAACTTAATCGGACGAACGGTGAAAATAGACGAAAATACCCACAACTCCCAACGGGGGAAGTTTGCTCGGGTTGCCGTTGACATTGACATTAGCTCCCCCCTTCGACCTCTCGTAGAACTGGACGGAGAACTCATCAAGGTAGCATATGAGGGCTTACCAACTATCTGTCTCACATGTGGGCTGGTAGGCCATGGAACCAGTAACCGTCCCACACACCGTCCCGAACAGAGGGATTCCAAGGACTCTACCATCCACGTACCGCAGTCGCCTTCCTCGCTACCAGCCCAGCCGGAGGCCGGCCGTCCTACGGAGATTTACGGACCGTGGGTCCAGGTACAGCGCAGACCCCGCCGTCAGCCTACCAGCGCAACGGCTCTCGGCAGCGACAATCAGTCCCTAGCCGCCAACGAAGCGTTACGGGGCTCGAGGTTCAACATTCTGACCGAACTGCCGCCAAAGGACAAGGATAACGGACATTTGACTACAGTGGGGGACACCGTACACGGCGCTTCCACGTCCCTTCTTCCGCCCTCCAACCGCCGAATGGCCTCAAAGATTCCTCTGCGCTCACCTTCTACCGGTCCTACAGGGAAGGCTGCCCGTGGACCAGGACCCTCGTCCTCCAAGGCTAAATTGCCCCTGAAACCCACGACCCGCCCAAACACCACCCGGGCCCACGCGCCAGCCCACGCTTTAGACCCACATTCCGCGACGGCGTCGTCCAGTCTAAGACAGCACGTCCATAACACTGTGGCGTCGTCACCTAAGGCCTCCACACACGTTCCTACGGCTCTCCCAACGTCGCCGTTGCCTTCCCCCCATGCACCTTCCACCAATCACCTCGCCGTCTCTATCCCCTCCCATGCAACAGTCATAATACACGATCCCAACTTAACTGCAGCCATGCAAGAGGATGAGAACTTCCAGGCAGCGGGCGAACCTATCAAAGGCATAGGTCGGCCCATATCCCTGCCTACATCCCCAGATCCTCACCTACTATCTCCTGGACGTCCACCAGAATTAGACGCTGACATGAGTCCTGTAAGCGAGACCCATATCGTCCACGATTCTCAGACTTCAGAGATTCCGTTGAGGTCCCAGCCTGACCCCGTGAGGGCCATGGACATCCTCCCAGCAAACACTAATGCCTTGTAGTGTTTGCTTCGCTCTCAGGATTCATTCATGTCCATATTCATTTGGAACTGTCAAGGGGCTGGAGGTAAATCCTTCAAGCCGATCATAAAAAATTATCTTAGGATTCATAATCCCCTTCTCACAGTACTCGTCGAGCCGAGAATCAGTGGTGATCGAGCCAGGAGGGTCATCCGGAGCCTGGGATTTGCGCAGTCCTTCAGAGTCGAAGCGTTAGGGTTCTCCGGCGGTATTTGGCTATTGTGGAAAGATACTATCACAGTCCGGATCCTGTTAGCTCACCGGCAATTCGTTCATATTAATATTGACTGGGGATCGTACAATTTTGACTTTACTGCTATTTACGCTAGCCCGAACCATTCCATGCAGCTCTTTCTGTGGGATTATCTTCGCAAAATTGCTCGAATCACTTCTAAACCTTGGATCGTGGGGGGCGATTTCAATGCCAAATTGGACAGTACGGATAAACGAGGGGGCTCCAGACTACTTCCAGTAGTCAATCACCACTTCCGGGATTGTGTTCAGCATTGTCAGCTTCATGATCTCGGGTATTCCGGTACCAAATTCACCTAGAAACGAGGGCAAATATTAGCCAGACTTGATCGAGTTCTCTGTTCAACCTCTTGGCATTCCACCTTCCCATCCACTTCGGTCCAGCATCTACCGTTCATCAAATCTGATCATCGACCCCTTCTTGTTCACCTTCAAAACCATTCCCCGTTACATCGCACCGCGAAACCTTTCCGTTTTCAAACAGCCTGGTTGACACACGACGGGTTTGATCAACTTATAGCCCAACAATGGCAGCCGGGTAACAATATTATCAGTGGCGCTCTTTCCAATCTCTCTCGTTCATTGCAAGAATGGAATGCTCGCACCTTCGGGAATATCTTTCATTGCAAGAAGCGGCTTCTGGCTCGGTTGCAAGGCATTCAAGCAGCTCTGGAAACCTACGCCTCGGATTCCCTTCGGGATTTAGAGGAGTATCTCCGCTCCGAGTTGGAACAGGTTCTCTATCAGGAAGAACTTTTCTGGCACCAACGCTCGAGATGTCAATGGTTAAGTCAGGGAGACCGGAACACGAAGTACTATCAAACCATTACATCGATCCGTCAGCGAAAATCTAGGCATACAACCCTTACCGACGAGCAGGGAATCTTGAGATCAGACACGACGAGCATTTTACGGCTAGCTCAGTCTTTTCTGGCCCAGCTGTACACTCGCGATCGTCAGACTCCTACGACTTCCCAAATCTTAGGCACATTTCCCCGCCTCTCGCCCCAGGCTACTACAGACTTACAACTTACCCCCAGCCCAGAGGAAATCCAGAATGTTTTCAGATCCATGGCCCCTAACAAGGCACCAGGATTGGACGGCTTTACTGCTGCTTTTTACCAATCACAATGGGCCACTGTCGGACCTTCAGTGACTTTGTTTATCCAACGAATTTTTACTGAACTCAATCGGACCATTTTAGTGCTTATCCCGAAGATACCCTCGCCCACAGCGGTTACCCATTTTAGGCCAATAGCGCTTTGTTCCGTGCTTTACAAAGCCATAACCAAACTCATTGTGTCCCGCCTCAAACCTCATTTAGACGACCTGGTGGCGCCGACCCAATGCAGCTTTGTTCCTGGGCGTCAAATTACTGACAATATCATCATTGCTCAAGAGGTGCTCCACTCTATGAAACGAAAATCCGGCAAAAAAGGCCTTATTGTAATAAAGGTGGACCTCGAGAAAGCGTATGATAGACTCTCCTGGGACTTTATCCTCGATACTCTGTTCAAGATAGGTATTCCGGACTCGTTGACTAATTTGATCATGAAGTGTCTCTCTTCGGTGTCTATGCAAGTGACCTGGAATGGGGAACTCAGTGACGTTTTCTATCCTACCAGGGGTATTCGGCAGGGTGATCCTCTATCGCCTTACCTCTTCGTTCTCTGCATGGAAAGACTGGGCCACTTAATTCAAGACTCTATCGCTAACGTTCGATGGAAGCCGATTCGTCTAAGCCGAGGCGGACCTCCCCTATCCTACTTATTCTTTGCCGACGATCTCATTCTATTCGCTGAAGCCTCCCTAGACCAAATACACGAAATACGGGATACATTAAATACATTCTGCTCCGCTTCCGACCAACGGGTCAGTTATGACAAATCTCGATGCTTTTTCTCTAAGAATATTCCGACCACTCTGGCCCACTCCCTCAGCGAGGCCCTAGGTTTCAAACAGACCACTAACCTAGGTCGCTACCTCGGCGTGCCTCTTTTACACGAGCGGATTAATAAAAGGACTTATCAGCACATTCTGGACAAAGTTCAACATCGTCTCTCGGGGTGGTCAGCTAACCTTTTATCCCTAGCCGGTAGAATCACTCTAACCCAGTCAGTTATTGCAGCGATTCCCACTTTCACAATGCAGACGGTCCGTCTACCTAGACAATTATGTGATAACCTGGAGAAAATCATGCGCCAATTCATATGGGGCCCGTCACCTGATAAGAAAACGATCCACTTGGTCAATTGGGACACAGTGTGCCTGCCTAAGGAGTTGGGGGGTCTAGGCATTCGTAAAATCAGGGAAACCAATGATGCGTTACTTGCCAAACTCGGATGGGCAATGGTTTCTAACCCTAATGCTCTCTGGGTCCACGTGCTATCCGATAAGTATAAATTTGATGCTAACAACTTTCCCTTTTGCTCTGATATTACAGGAGGATCGATGATTTGGAGAAGTATCAAAGCAACTTGGCCGCTCCTTATGCGAGGAATGAAGTGGATGATAGGGGACGGGTCCCGAACGAGATTCTGGATTGACCCATGGGTCGATGATTGGGGCCCCCTTCTCCACCATGCAGTGGCCCCGATCCCTCCTGGAATTATTGATCACCGAGTGCACCAGTTTTCTGACACCACTGGTAACTGGCACTGGGCTGCTTTTCAACACTTACTCCCTCTGACTATCTGTATGGCTATCGCAGGTATCCCCCCACCACAGCCGTTCCTAGGACCGGATAAGCTCATTTGGGGCCGCACAGAACACGGACATTTCACCACGGCATCAGCTTATGCCCTGCTTATGCACCACGAGGAAGCTATGTCTAGTGTCGACTGGAGGCCGATCTGGCAGTGGCAGGGTCCCCAACGTATTCGCACCTTTCTTTGGCTTCTTTTGCATGATAAGCTTCTCACTAATCACCAGCGGGTCCATAGACGTCTCACTACGGATGTGACTTGTTATCATTGCCACCTGGAGGAATCCTCTCTTCATGTGGTGCGGGATTGCCCCAAAGCTCGCTTACTATAGAATAGGTTTCCTTCTCAGATTCTCACGGCCGAGTTCTTTTCCATGGATCGCAAAACGTGGATCCTACAGAACCTACACACACACCGCGAGGTAGGGGGCTTTCCCTGGTCCGTTATCTTTGGCACAGCCTGCTGGTTTCTCTGGTCCTGGCGAAATCGAGCACTCTTCGAGGATCACTTCTCCTGGCCTCTCTCGCCTGAGCTTCAGGTTCTGGCATATGTGCACAACATTCACATGGCCGCCGTTTGGCAACGACGGACTCTGATGAACAATGGCACGCATCAGGAACAGCTTGTCGGATGGAGTAAACCTCCTCATGGCTGGGTGAAATTAAATACCGACGGGGCCAACAAAAGCTCCCGCAATTCGGCCACAGCAGGTGGCCTGCTGCGAGACAGTTCCGACGCTTGGTTGGGAGGATTCATCCAGAACATTGGCAGGGGTTCCCCGCTAACAGCGGAATTGTGGGGGGTGCTTTCGGGACTTCAGCTGGCTTGGTCTTTGGCCATATAGTCTTAGAAGTGGACTCGCGCATAGTGACTGATATGCTCTCCTCGCCGACGGCGCGAGCTTCTTCCTTAAACCCTTTAGTGTTGGGAATTCATGAATTGTTGTCCCGAAACTGGGTCATATTTATTTGGCATATTTACCGGGAAGGTAATCAGAGTGCGGACTGGCTTGCAAATCATGCAGAACAGTTCTCTTTAGGAATCACTACTTTTGACCACCCGCCTACAGGGTGCTTACATATCCTCGCAGAGGATGAGTCGGGGGTTAGATACCCACGATCACTTATGTAATTTGTTCTGTTTTTCTTCCTATTCAAAAAAAAAAAAGAACGCTTTGTATCCGTTATCGATGTGAAGTAAATGACATCCTTGTTCCTCACCTCTTGCTCCTTCCGAATTCTAGCCTACAGATTGGCGTTCAAACGGAGAAAAGAAAATCAGGTATGTTTGCAAATTGTTTTTGTTTTATCACAAAGTATTCATCTTTGTATTATCATTAAAACGAATCTTTATGACTATTATTTTATCATTTATTATGCAAATATTACTTAGTGTACATTACATCCAACCTTGTTTATTCGTATTACTTATTAGTTCTACATGTCTAAATAAAAGTGATCTAATTGATTTATTTGACAAAATAACAATTTATGGATTTATATACCCATACTTAGACAATATCTCTTTGATAAAATATTTTCTCCTGATATTAATTATAACAATTTGTGTTGATTCATCTTATTATGCTGCCTGTAATAATTTTCTCAATTCTCATTTCTTATGTTTATTTAATAATGCTTTATGCATGTCTACCTATTTTTATATTCTTAGCTCTTTGTTTTACCTATTTAGAACCTAACTCTATTAGATTATTATTTCTTGATTGTGTTAGATCTAGATTTGATCCGATTATTTTACAATATTTAGTAAAATATGTTTATCACTGTAAGAAGCAAAAACATAAAACACAAAAACCTTTTTATTCTCCGACATATTATTAACGTTATGCTAGTTTGTACGCATTGTAAAATTATGCATCAAGCTATACGTCATAATGAAAATAAACTAAGTAGTACTAGGAAACTTATCCAAATTACTACTGCTATGTATAATGAAAATAAACTAAGTAGTACTAGGAAACTTATCCAAATTACTACTGCTATGTATAATTTTCTTCAGTCACTAAATGCACCTCAAGAAGAGCTTCAACTTTATCAAACACGCATTAATTCGCATTATGAAATATATCAATTAGAAAAGGCAGATGCTAAATATTTATAAAATCAATTTCAAGAACATTATCAACAATACTTCAATGAATAATTGTACTTTTTGTATACAATTACACAAACATATAGATTATATTACTGATCTAGTCAATCAATATAAAACTAAAAAAGAATATTATGAACAAAGACATAATTATTTGCAATTTATGACTAGTAACATTGAAAGTCTCAACCCTGTAAAAGAAAGATTAGAATTAGCCCAGAATCTTTATAATTTTTATCAGATAGAACTAAATTTTTTAACTAATACTTTACAAAACCATATGTTACAACATCAACATCTATAAAATGGCAGATAAAATAATAGAAGACATAGATACCGAAAATCAGACTACATTAGACATAGATAATTTAGAGTTAACTAAATCAACCGATATTTTTCATATAAGTACACTTCTTTCTAAAGAAAAACAAAAACAAATATCTAAAACCCAATTAAATCTTAAATCTAGACATGACATACAAAATTCGCTTCTAAAAAATTTAATAAATCGCTAAAACATTATTTATTATGGTAAAATTGTTCATGAAACACCAATTAGAATCGATCAATGTAGTGGACATATTAGAATAAATTTAATTGATTAAGAACAAATTTATAAACAATTACAAAAAATACTGAGTGATAAAAGAGATAAAATTGGATGTATACATTTATCAACAATTCAAATATTATTAAAAGCAACTTTTCACGAAGGTATTGATTCACCTATCAGAATGGCCATTATAGATGAACTAATGACTAATTTAAATGATCAAATTATCGGAATTATGAACGGTAATTTATCCTATGGAAAAATAAATTTTAATACAAGATTACAAATAAAGGTTACCATTAATTTCTCACAATTTAGACGAAACAATTACAATCGCTTATAAATTTTATCGTGATAATTTAATGACTAGTGGACAATATCCTTTTTCAATTACGTATCAAATTAGTTACGCTTTATCAAATTCACACCATAGTATTGAATTCAAAAACACTAATAAATTTTATATAGAACAATTATTTAATGGTGTTGCAAAAGTCGGAACCAATTTACGAACAACTCTAAGAAAATTACCTGAAATAAAATATCCAATAAATCTTGAAGATAAACCAAGACTATTGTTAAGCCATACCTCTCTAGATAAATGAAAACTCTTTCGTTCACCATCTGTGTAGCATCCCGGTTCCGTAGAACGGGTCGGACCAGAGAAACAGGTCCAAGTGAGGTAAATAAGAGAAATTAGGAAAACACATCTCATGCTCATGCATTTGTGAACAGTGATATGTGCAC
>JAOQMS010000178.1:13392389-13411542 GCA_027563885.1 Erythroxylum longipes
CTTCTTCTCTTTCTATACTTCGGTTTTCTCCTTCTCTTCTTCTAGTTTCTTCTACAACTTTCTCTCTTTTTCTTTCTTAACACTCACAACTCTCTTCTCTTCTTGTCTTATTAGTTTAAGATAAATTTTAACCTTCCTATTTTACCATTCCTTATTCAATCTAATTCCTCCTAACTCCATATCTTAATTCTAACTCTTCCTTTTGATCTATGTTATCACACAAAAATAATAATAGACCAAATTAAAATCTAAAAATTTCTAATTCATGAATTTTACTTATATTCATGCTTGCTAATTTAATAAAATAAATTCTAAGAAAATTCGGGGTCCAATAGCAGGACACTATGGAGCCAACAAGACGACGACTCGTATCTTATAATATGGGTTCTAGTGGCCAAGTTTGTTTAAGGATGCCTGAAACTTTGTGCTACAGTGTGATAGATGTCAGAGAGTGTGTAACATATCAAAGCAGGATGAGATGCCACTTTCGAACATCATGGAACTGAAAATATTTGATATGTGGGGCTTGAATTTTATTGGACCATTCCCATACTCCTTAGGTAACACATACATACTGGTTAGAGTTAATTATATTTTGAAGTGGGTTAAAGCTGTAGTTACTCCAACCAATGATGGCGTGGTGGTGCAAAGATTTATCAAGAAGATTTTTACTAGATTTGAAGTGCCTAGAGCGACAATCAGTGATGGAGGGAGTCATTTTTACAACAACCTTTAAAGCTCTATTGAAAAGATATAATGTGCATCATCGAATGGCAAATCCTTATTGCCCACAAACGAGTGGCCAAGTGGAAGTGGTGAAGAGAATTGAAGAAGATTTTGGAGAACGTAGTGAGCACTGTAAGGAAAGATTGGGCTTTGAAGTTACACGTTACACTTTAGGCGTATAGGATATCCTTCAAGACACCATAGGTACTACTCCATATAGACTTATGTATGGCAAAGCTTGCCATTTACCTTTGGAGTTGGAGCATAGAGTCTATTAGGTAATTTGAAAGTTGAATATGGATTGGAAGCTTGCAGGTGAGACGAGATTTTTACAACTTGATGAATTGGAAGAGTTGAGATTTGAAGCTTATGAAAATGCTAAGTTGTACAAAGAAAGAGCAAAAAAGTGGTATGATGCTCACATTAAAAAGGAGTTTAAGAGTGGGGACTTGGTGCTTTTATTCAATTCATGACTTTGGTTATTTCTCGGAAAGCTTAAGTCAAGATGGAGTGGACCCTTTAAGATCCTTCAAGTGTTTCCCCAAGTAACTTTGGAGTTGGAAAATGACAAGGGTGAAGCATTCAAGGTCAATGGGCATAGATGCACGCCATACTATGGAGGGATATACTCACAAGAAAGGGAAGTCATCTCTTTCCTTTCTTCCACCCTTTCATGAATGCATGTGGAATGGTCAAGCTATTAGCTTTAACTTAGCATGTTTACCTTTCTTTTGCTTATCTTTGATTACTTCTTTGTGTGATTTGTTTGGTTTTGATTATGTTTGTTTTGAGTTTACTATGATTTCTTAGTGTTTACTTAGGTTTTGTTTGAGTTTTAACTTGTTTTCTCTTTAAATTTCTTATTAGTTGAGTGATTTTAATGTGTTTGCAAGTTGCTTGAATGTTGGGAATGCATGTTAAGCTTAGAAGAGGGCTAAAAAGTTGGAAAATCAAGATTGGGTGTCTGTATAGTGCCCACATACCCACAGTGCCTAGAATCGTGGGAATGGATCTGTTTCCCACAAACGTGGGAAGGCTCTTTAGAAACTTTCTGGAGCCTTAACCTATGATCGTGGGAAGCATAGGGATTCCCACGGTGCTTTCCACACGATTGTGGGATCCCTAACCGAAGGATTTTAAAAATCCCTCCTTTTTTTCTTGATTTTCTCATATTCTCTCACTCTAAAATTGACACCTACTAACCCAAAGCTCACAACAAATCTTTCATCTTTCCCCCAAATCTTGGTGTTTCTCCACTTTTTCCATCATTATTCACTCCCTTAACACTTATTTCACAATACCCACTCAAAAAGAATCCAATGATTTGGTAAGTTTCTCTCTCTCTCTCTAAAACATGCTAATCTCTTACCCTACGCCTTTTCCACCATAATCTCCATGAAGCTTTCTTACCCTTTACTTTTTATGTTGTTTTATTTACCTTGTTAGTTGTCTTACATTTTTGTTTGTTTGATGCTGTGTTTTGTGTTTTAGTTTCTTTTTGTGGTTGCCTTGTTACATTGAGGACAATGTGTTGTCCAAGTGTGGGAAGTTGACATTTGCTTTGTCAATTGCATTGTTTTAGTTTGTCTTAGTCACTGTTTACATTTTGTTAATTAGGATGCATGTTTTAGGCATATTAGGTTGTTGTTTTATGTTTTTTTGTGTTAGCAATTGAACCACACTTGAATCATTTTGATTTGTTTTGCTATGAGATTCTATCATACTAGTTGGAATGAGATTGAATGTATGTTTGAACTCGAATTAAGCTACTAGAGTAGAGAGTGAACCATGTGGAGTGCTGGTTGCATAAGCTTACTTAGAATTTGACACAGAGCAATGAGGTAGTGTAGAAACGCATAATAAATTTTCATTTGAGCCAATTTGAGGATTGAACCTATATGACTCCATTTATAGTCATTTTATTTCTTTGTTTGTGTGATGCTTCCTTAGGTTATTACCTTCAGAACTTGCTTTGAATCAGTTTGAGTCCACTAAATGCATGCTTAATAGAGATGATTAAGGCCTTGTTATGTTAACCTTTGGCTTAAATGACCTACCTTTTATTATCCATTGCTACCTCCTTGAGCCTTAACCATTTGTTTCTTGAAAACACCCCACATTTTAAAACCCAAAATCCTATTAGCCTACCCATTCACAAGCTTAGTAGAGTATTAAGTGATGCATTAGTTTAGGATTTTTTCTACATTTGTTTTTTGAGATGAGTTGAGTGATACTTATACTCTTGGATCACATTGCATTTAACTACTATTTTGTTCATTGTTTCTTCAATTGTTGAAAAAAAATAGAAAATGAAAAGAAAAGAAAAGAAAAAGGAAGAACATTTTATTAGCATCAATAAGTGCGGAGTAGTAGTATATTTATATTTGTGTATCTCAGAAATATGTTTTGTTATCCGTTTGTTCACTTATTACTTTATGAATGCTTGTGTTAAACCCTTTACCTCGTTTGACCCAGCTTAACCCTTACAACATTACAACCGGAAGCAAGTCCTTTTAACCTATTTATGCATGCAATCATTGTAGAGGAGAATTGGTGTATTAGGAAACCTATAGTAGTGTAGTTTCCTATAGGGAGCTTGAGCGAAACACTAACCAACAAATACTTGAGAGAAATGAGTGAAACCGAGGAAGATTCATTTTATGTTTATACTTATCTTTGAGTGATGGTGCCATAAGTTGAGTTTGCTTATGTACACTAATGAAAAGTAGTTATGATATGTGTAGTAGCTTGACATTTGAGTTAGTCAAGCATTGAGGGATTGCATGTTGTGATCTAGTTCTTATTTTGTTTTTCTCTTCTAGCATCTTTATTATGGATTGTTTGGTTGTTGGCGTTGGGGATGTTAATGACATTATGAGTGGCTGAGTTATCTGTAAAGATTACTTTTAAACTACTTATTGAACTCCTACTTTGTTGATTTGAATGAATGATGCTTTTGATGAATGTTGATCTTATCCTTGCAATATATTGAGAAATTGAGTTGGGTAAATTGTGTAGGGCTATCCAATGAGAATTGGCACTCTATAGACATACATTCATCAAGTTAAATGATAAGTTAGAGAGAGATTTTGGCTAATTAGTTAATTACCCATAGGATAACTTCATAACTAGTTGAATTGGTGGACTGATTTTATAGATTGAGAGATTGCTTAATCATTTCCATTTAATTTGGCTAGGGACAATTAATTATACCTTAAGAGAGGGTAGTTACTACATTAGGACATCTTAGGTGAGGCACAATTCAATTAACAAGGTTGGAGGAAGATAAGATAGGGAAAAAGTAATCTCTAATTGTTAAATCTTGAATTCCAAGTTTCTGCACTTTTGCTTTATCATTTGTTCATTGTTGATTATTTGATTTAGTTTAATTTTTCAGTTTATATTTATTAAAATTGGTTCTCAAACAAAGCATCCTTAATTAAGTAGCGTTTAAAAACAATCTCAGAGGGATCAATATTTGTTCTTTACTACAAGTTACTCCTCGTATACATGCGATTTTGAGTGTTAAACTAATGAATTGTTTTTGCAATCAACAATAAAAAAAGAGAAATGAGACGAAAGTGTGGGTAAAGGATCCCAGTGCCAGCACTAAACATTGGGAATAAGATCCTAGTGCAGGCAAGCATTGGCAAGTTGCTGGCCATGATGTTATTGCTAAAAGCTACGATATCCCAATGTTAGTAATTATTTATAATTTTTTATTTTTAATTTCAAATATTTTGTTTTAAATTTCAATTGCTCATAATTTGACGTTAATGAATTATAATGTTATGATAAATTAAAACTCATTGGTATAGAATGTTTTTGAAATTGCTTAAAGGTGGTTTGTTTATTTTATAGTTAATGAGAATGAATGAATGTAATGCATATACACAATTAGATGTATTTAGATATCCAAAGATAGGAAATATTTCTAGTTGATGTATGAGTGATTACCAAATTATGTATATATTAGCATCATTATGTGTTGTATGGTATATTAATATATTGTTCAAAGGTAAACATTAATATTCAATTTATGAAAATCCTTATATGTTGTATGGTTGGTTAATGGATTGCCCAAAGGTTAACATGAATATATAATTTATGATTTTTTAAAATTTGTGTAGCATGTTGTTATATGACTCTAAGCATTAATGTTAATTTTTAATTTCTTATAGTAACTATTGCCATTCATTTAAATCTCGCATCTGTTATGATGTTTAATAAACTAAACTTCTCCTAATGGAGTGAAGAAATCTGGTTCTATCTTGAGGTTATATACTTGTATTTGCCATTCAAAATTGATAAACTAGATGATTTTTAATGTTTTGGTCACTGATGAGGAGAAAATTTATTTTAACAATTAGGAAAGATTAAATGGATTGAGTAAGATGTATATGAAGATGGCAATTGCTGACAATATTAAGTCTACTCTTCTTAAAACTAAAAGTGTTAAGGAATTATTCAAGTTTTTGGAAGAGCGCTCACTCTTCTCAAAAATAAAGTGCTAAGGAATTGTTCAAGTTTTTGGAAGAGCACTCTTAGTCTACTGATAAATCTCTTATTGATACTCTTATAAGTACATTGGCCACCATAAAATTTGATGGATCACGTACTATACATAAACATGTCAATGAAATGACAAACAATGAAATAAGACTTAAGTCCCTAGGAATGAAAGCTTCCTTGTGCAACTCATTATCGTCTAAGTATGGGCCTTTCCAAATAAACTATAATAATATGAAGGGAAAATGAAATATGTATGAGTTGCACAATATGTCAGTTTAAGAAGAGACTAGACTCAAGAACTAAGGAAACCACTCCATTAATAATGTCAAGAATTAAGAAGTTGGTAAGAAAGGTGGAAAGAAGCATTAGAAGAAAGTGAAGGGACCCTGAAAGTTAGGGGAAATCCTCTCATATCCATAAAAACGAACATGAAGAAAACAAATGCCATTTCTGTAAGAAGGTTGGGCATTTCCAAAAGGAATGTTTTAAATGTAAGGCTTAATTTGAGAAGAAAGGTAAGCCTAATGCTTATGTATGTTTTGAAACAAACCTTGCTAAATTTCTTTTTAATACTTGGTGGATTGATTTTGATTGTACTACTTATATTTCTAATACCTTGTATAGATTCCTTATAACTCAAACCAGAAGATCAAATGAAAGATTTGTCTATATGGGCAACAAAATGAGAGTTTTAGTGGAATATGTTGGGACATATTGCTTAATCCTAGGAACTGAATATCATTTGGACTTATGTGAAACTTTTTATGTACCTAATATATCTATGAATTTAGTATCTTTATCCAAACGTAACAGATCATAATACTCATTTAAATTTGGAAGTAGTAGTTTTACTTTTTACAAACATAACCACTTGATTAATAGTAGTGTACTATGTGATGGTTTATATAAATTAAACCTTAACGTTGTTTATGCTGAAAGTTTATTGACTTTGAATCCTGATATTGGTATCAAACTTAGTTTGATTAATGATAGATATGCTTATTTATTGCATAAACATTTAGGACAAGTTTCCAAAGAACGTCTTCAAAGATTAGTAAAGAATAAAATATTTCCTAAATTGAATTTACAGATCTTAACATTTGTGTGGATTGTATTAAAGGCAAACAAAAAAAAACACATTAAAGAAAGAAGCCATAGGAAGTACTCAACTCCTTAAAATAAATCATACTATGTATAGACCATTTGATGTGCTTAACTTCAATAAAGAAAAATATTTCATTAAAATATTTCATCCCTTTATAGATGATTATTCATGTTGTGGGTATATCTATTGGATACATGATAAATATCAAGTTGTAAATACCTTTAAGGTTTATGATAATGATGTTAAAAGGCAATTAGACATAAAGGGAAAATAGTCGGGTTTGATAGAGGTGGTGAATATTATGGTAAGTATGATGAAAGTGGTTAAAATCCTATTCCTTTTGCTAAATTCTTTAAAAGGCATGGTATTTGTTTGCAATACTTAATGCTAGACACAAAATAACAAAATGTTATAATAGATTAGTGTAAAAGAACTTTGTTATATATGGTTAGGAGTATGATGTATAATTCATCTTTACCATTTCTTTGTGGACATATGCTTTAAAAACTGATTTATACTTATTGAATAGGGTTCTTAGAAAGGTAGTTCTTAAGATTACTTTTAAAATATTGACTAGAAGGAAACCTAATTTAGGGCACCTGCTTGTATGAGGTTGTAGGCATAAATTAGACATTCTAATCCACATGAAAAGAATTTGGATTCAAGAACAATCAGTAAATATTTCATTGGTTATCCAGAGAAGTATAAAGTGTTTATATTTTATTGTCCTAACATACTAAAAGAATTATGGAAACTAGGAATGTTAGGGTCATTCAACTTGGTGAGAGACTAGTGGGAATGAAACATCATATAGAGTGGATATTCAAAAAATAGGAATAGAAGTCCCTACGGCTGTGCAAGTCCTTATGTTTTGTATACTTACTCATGTTCTTGTTTCACAAATTATTAAACCACCTAATAGTCATGAAGAACCACCACTGTTCATAATGAAATTGAATATGTATCGAATGAAGCTATAGTAGAAAATTCATAACAAATAACATTAAGAAGGTTTCAAAGAGAAAGAAAGCTAGCTATTTTGACAACGATGTGGTATGTGCTCACCAGTCTAAAAATGACTTGGGAATTGAGAATGACCTAGTGACCTTTTCATAAGCCATAAATAGTGAAAATTTAGATAAGTGGTTAGATGCCATGAAAGATTAGTTTAAATCTATGGAACGTAATGCTCTAAGACCTTGTCAATAGTATAACCAGGCCCCTAAACAATTTACTGTGATAATTCTGTAGTAGTTTTTTTTCCAAGAACGACAAGTATTTCACAGGTGCTAAACAAATGGAACTGAAATACTTTGTCATTAATGAGGAGGTTTAAAAACATAGACGAGCATATTAACTCTGATCTTATATTTGTCGAACCTTTGACAAATGGGGTTTATCGACCAAAATATTCTTTGGTCATGTAAAGAATATGGGTATTATATATACTAATGATTATTAGATTGTACTATTATAATGACTATTATTATATATTGATACTCTTTGCACATTAATGAATATATTATTTTTGAATATTTTACTCTCTTTATGTATTTGATTACAATGTATGTTTTTTAAAATAGAACTGAATGGTAAATCCTATTATATGCTTTCCATTTATAATCATGACTAAGGAGAAGCTACTACAGTGGTATATGGAAGGGAGTATGTTAAACTAATAATGTATGACCTCCATAACCCTTATTAGTCTTATACTTGATTATGATTACTGATGATACATATGTATGTGAATGATCACTATTGTACAATGTGATTGTTTAAATTATTGATCCAATAGACTACTTAAAATCATATGAGTTAAGTGGGAGAATGTTGGAAATAAATCCTTTAAGTGACTCATGTGTTAAAAAGGAAGTTAAGGGATCTAATAATTTAATAAATAGGCCTTTGGATTTTTAGCTGACTGATGGTTGTCAATTTCTTAAGTGTATTAGGGTTCTGTCTTTGCCTAATAAGTTTTTGCCTTATCACAAAATACCATCACATACAAAAAGTACGATGGAAAGTTCAGGGAAGAGATGGATTTGATGAGGAGCTTAAATCTGTGAATTATTTCTGGATCACTGAGTAATAAGGAAAGGTTAGTATTCATAAACCCTATCTTTGTATAGGAATAGAATTCTAAATGTGAATGTAAATATGTGAGTTGTATGAATTACTGGATTCTATTATATTTTATGAAATTATGGTTTCATAAAAGACATCAATATTGTTGTTTTCTTCAATTGAACTCCAATTTGGAGTCCTTTTTTAACCCTTTATTTCTAGCGGTGATCTGAAAGTATACTTACCCAACTCAAAGTTCTCGTATACATTACAAGCAGAAAGAAGAGAACCCCATACAGTAACATTAGTTTATAATTACATACCCTTTATTGTATGCATTATTCAAATAACCAAATAAAATTATGAAGATATTTGAGAATTTAGATTCAATCCCTGAATCCTTTATTAAATTATTGGGTAAAGAGTGAGGGATAATTTTGTGATCTCTCTTGTCAACTATAATTTGCAATTAATAAAGGGACACAAATATAATTGAAAAATTAGACAAACTTAGGTTGACATACGAAAATTTATAGTTTTGTTAATTTGAAGTTTAACTTAAAAACATTTTGAAAATATTAACGTTCTTTAGAACTCTCTCAAATATTTGAATTTAAATTAAATTTGGATATAAATATTAAGCTTGAAATGATCTTTTTTGTTTAATAAATTAATAGAAATAAAAGTTTTGTATATTTTTATTTAACGTACCAAAAACTAGGTATATATTTGGTACATTAAAGAGGATGCGAAGCTCAAATTTGGTGGGTCATAACAGAAAAGAAAATCTTGAATGTTTCAAAGGCTAATAAATTCTTTACCTTTACCTACCTCTAAAATTTGTGTATTAAAGTGGAAAACTTCATTTTTATTGTTGAAGTGAATATTGAAAACCCTAAAAACCTTAAGAAACTTCGCCCCCCTGATCGACCACCAGATAATGAAACCTTTGATGACCAACCATTCTTCCCTTTACCGGTGCATCGTCCTTATGTGAATATACCTTCGTATCAGGAGAAGCTTTTGGGGAAAATTGAAGCAGCCAAGGATAGACCTAAATCGGATCCAGTAGACCTCCTGGCAACAAAGGCAATGCAGGTCAGGTTTAGGAATGATGATGTCATGTGTCCAGAATTCTCGATTGATAGTAATCTCAAGGCGTCTTTGATGCATCCCTGGCAAAAAGCAATTATTGTCAAATTGCTTGGCAAAAATATTGGATACAAAGTCCTTTATGCTCGAGTTCATCAGATGTGGAAACCGAAGGGCTCGTTGGATATCCTGGATTTGGGAATGGAATTTTTCTTGGTTCGTTTTTCTAACGATGAGGATCTTGATAATGTGATCAATGGAGGTCCTTGGATGATTCAAGGGTCTTATCTTACAGCACGACAATGGACGTCTGATTTTCGCCCATCCCTAGCGAAAATGGACAAAATCTTAGCTTGGGTTCATTTTCCTGAATTACCCGTCATGTATTATGATGATGATGTTTTGCGTGCATTGGCATTTAGTATTGGTATCCCTTTTCGAGTCGACCTCAACACCTCTTATGCTACGCGAGGCCAGTTTGCATGTGTGTGTGTAGAGATTGACTTGTCCAGACCATTGGTTGGCAAGTTATGGTTTGATGGTGACTGTTATCAAGTTGTTTATGAGGGACTCACATCCATCTGTTTTTCTTGCGGTGTATTTGGTCATAATACGCATGCATGTCCGCGTTGGCTCCGGTGATGCATGGTACAGCTGGCGAGGCAGTTCAAGGTGATGTAGTCGGAGATCGAGCGGGGCTTGATGATGCCAGAGATGGAAAGTCTCATGCTGCGAGTCAAAATACAGATTCATCACGATTTGGTGAATGGATGATAATTGGAAAACGGACTCGATGTCCATCACGCCCCAAAAACCAGGAGAACTTGAAGATAATGTCTGCGAAGGATAAGACTAACAGATTCGCTGCTCTTGAGATCGAAGAAGTGGTTCCAGTTGGAGGTACTGGGTGTTTTAGCATGTACGTGGGCAAAGATACGGACCCTCAACACGGATCAACCACTAAAAGTTATCTCAGAGGATGAGTGGGGATGTTGAGAAGCAAATTAGTTGGTAAGCCTAAACCTAATGTAAGCCTAAACCTAATGTAGTCCACAGGCACGATATGGCCATATCTGCCCCAGTCCCCAGAGTAACTTCGAAAGCCCAAGCCACGTTCCCTAATAAGGACCCCAAACTGGCTTCGGTGGAGGGAGAAAATAGAAAATTAATTCAAGCTCTTACAGGCACCTTTAAGCAGGCTTTCACGACTATGGATATGCGGAAGAATTTTATGGAAGAGGGCCTCTTAAAAACGGTGAGTCGGGAAAAAATCTGGGAGAACCTCTTGATCCAGGAGAACATGTGGGAAGAGATACGAGTATAGTCGTAGTTCCTTCATCCCAATACCAGTATCCTGATCGTGTCAACATGCAGGATGCAACGCAAGGGACTGTAGTACAGGAATCTGATCTGGATATGACTGAGCATAGTCAGGACGATATGGAAGCTTCCTCTAGCCAGTAATTGGGAGTGTTTCGATGCCACGTTTCTTTCCATTTATCATAGATTTTTTAATGATTAATACAAACATTATTTGTTGGAATTATCGTGGGGCAGGGAAAAAAGATTTTCACCCATCCGTGAAAGAGTTAATCAGGACTCACAAGCCAGGGTTGCTTTTTATTCTTGAGACGCATATATTTGGTGCTAAGGCTGATGTTGTTCTTGCTTCCATTGGGTTCGATTCAACTAAGAAAGTGGATGCTATTGGTTTCTCAGGGGGGATTTGGGCCATGTGGAATGCTTCTGTTTTTCAGGTACAGGTTATCCATCGACATCGACAATGTCTTTCTCTCCACATTAAAGAAAAGTCTAGGGTGGAGTGGCTATGTTCTGTTATATATGCAAGTCCTGTTAATAGCATTAAAGATGATTTATGGAAGCACCTTTTTGATTTTAGTTCTTCTATTACACTCCCGTGGGTTACCCTTGGAGACTTTAATGATTACCTGCATATATCAGAAAATCGAGGAGGCCAGTTTGATTGGAGACGGGCTGCAAGCTTCCAGAATCGGATTGAACAATGTAAACTCATGGATTTGGGCTTCAAAGGAAATCCTTTTACGTTTGTTAAGAAAATTTGTGGCATATTTACTTCACAGGTTTGGCTTGATCGGGCTATGTGCTACCAGGAATGGCTTTCTACTTTCCCTGAGGCTTCAGTCCATCATCTGACTTGAACTAGCTCAGATCATTGTCCACTTTTGTTGAAATTATCTAATAATGTTCCTCCTCCATCTCTTCGCCCATTTCACTTTCAGGCTGCGTGGTTTTCTCGTGAGGAATTTCCAAAAGTCATTGAAGAGGCTTGGCTTCCTCACAATCATTCCATTTCTGCCGTAATTGGGTCACTTACGTGTGCGGCGAGGAACTTTAACATTTATATTTTTAGCCATATTATTCATAAGAAAAAAATGCTTTTGGCTCGGTTGAAAGGGATTCAGAATTATCTAAGCCAGAGGCATTCTCACTTCTTGGTTCAGCTGGAAGAAGATTTAAATTTCCAATATTGACAAGTACTTCGTCAAGAAGAGATGCTGTGGTTCCAAAAGTCTAGAGTGCAGTGGTTAAAATATGGGGACAAAGCGACTACTTTTTTTCATGCTATGACTTTATCCCGGAGAAAGAAAAATCGCATTGAACGGATTCGATTAAGAACTGGTCTTTGGACTGATGATCCGAGTGTCATACAGGAGGAAATTCTTTCTTTCTTCAAAGATTTGTTTTGCACCACGGAAACTATCTCTCCTATTAGAAATGGTTTGGACCAACAGCAATTGTCGGACAGCATGCGTACGATTTTGATGGTTCCGGTGCAAAGTGATGAAGTTTGGCAAGCAGTTAAGTCGATGAAGCCTTATAAAAGTTTTGGGCCTGATGGAATCCAACCAATTTTTTACCAGACTTTTTGGCACATTATTGGCCCCTCTATAGTGGCTATGATTCAGAAAGCCTTTGCTACTGGCTCTATCCCGAGTGGTTTGACTAATACCCTATTGATTCTCATTCCTAAGGATGAGAATCGAATGTCAGTAACTCAATTCTGCCCAATCAGCCTCTGTAATGTTATTTATAAGATTTTAACGAAGGTAATTGTTAATCATATTCGCCCTTTTCTGAACTCTTTAATTAATCCAGCGCAAGCTGCTTTTATCTCAAGGCGCAAAGTGGTGGATAACATAATTATAGCACAGGAAGTACTACATACTATGAAGGGTATGAAGCGAGGTGGTATGGCGGTGAAGATTGACCTTGCCGAGGCGTATGACCGAGTTGATTGGTCTTTTTTAAAGGAGACCCTTCTTGATTTTGGTTTCCCTATGACGTAGATCTCTTTGATCATGACATGTGTCGCAAGTTCTCAGCTGTCAGTGGTGTGGAATGAGCAAAGATTGGAAGCTTTCCAACCTCATCAAGGATTGCGTCAAGGAGATCCTTTATCTCCTTATTTGTTTATTTTATGCATGGAAAAACTTTCTTTAATGATTGAAAAAAGAGTATTATCAGGGGAATGGGAACCTATAGTGACGTCTTCTAACGGTCCCAGGATTTCCCATTTACTTGCAGATGATGTGATCTTGTTTTCGAAAGTGTCGGTGGGTCAGGCTAAGCTCATGTGCCTAGTTCTCTCGGAAATTTGTGCTTGTTTAGGTATGGGCATTAACAATGATAAACCTAAGGCGTATGTTTCAGAAAAAATTTGCCGTGGTAAGCAGGAGAGGGTGAAGATTGCTCTAGGTATTCCCATATCTCAATCTTTGGGAAGATATTTAGGCGTCCCCTTACATAATGGTAGGAGGAAACGAAGTGATTACATGCATATCCTCAACAAAGTGAACTCAAGACTTGCAGGCTGGCAGTGTAAATTGCTTAATCATGTAGGAAGGATAACTTTGGTTCAGGATACTCTATCTGTTATTCCTCTGTACGCCATGCAGTCCACGTGGCTTCCAAGATCAGTTTGTGATGAAGTGGATAAGATGGCTAGGAGGTTTCTATGGGGTAGAAGTGAGAATTAGCGTGGGATCCATCTTGTCGCGTGGGATATGGTAACGATGCCTAAAGTCTGCGGTGGATTGGGTTTGCGATAGGCTCGTGATTCGAACACAGCACTCTTAGGTAAGTTATGTTGGGATTTAATAAATGGTAAAGAGTGTCTATGGTTCAACATTCTTCGACATAAGTATCTCGAGATGGGAGATATGTTTTGTCACAGTTGTCCTCGTGCAACTTCTCATATATGGAAAGGTACTATACGGAGTCTTTCTTTGCTAAGAGATGGGTATGGGTGGCACATTGGAGATGGTTCTACTGTTAACGTTTGGCATGATATTTGGGTGGCTAACAACAAGTTGAAATTATTGGTCAATTATGTCCCTCAGGCATTGGATCATCTGCATGTCTCTAATCTTATATCTTCTTCGGGTGGCTGGAATTTGGATATTATTTCAGGGTATGTTCCTAGAGATGTTCTTGCCCAGATTCAAGCCGTCCCAATTTCAGTGATGATGCGTCCCAAAGATCAGAGAATCTAGTGGAACAGTCCAAATGACATATATACAGCTAAGTGTGGATTTGACTACCTGACTAAGGTGCCGACTATGGGAGGTACCGCGAGCTGGAGTTGGATTTGGAAGACCTGTCTAGCTCAAAAGCATAAGGTATTCTTATGATTAGCTGCATGGAATCGTCTTCCCACGAATGCTATAAGATTTGAGAGAAGCTTGTGCCACTCTCCCTTGTGTTCTAGATGTGGGTGTCACATTGAATCTGTTATTCATTTGTTAAGGGATTGTGTGCATGCTAAATGCTTGTGGCCAACATCAGTGTTAAGCGTACAAGTCGACTTCTTTGCTGAACTGAATGCTTTTGAGTGGCTAAGAGGTAATTTAAGTAGGGCCAAAACGGATCTTGATTGGGGATGGAAATTCATAGCCACTTGTTGGACTCTTTGGAAAGCACGTAATAAAGCAGAATATGAGGGACAAGTGATCCCGATATACATGCAACTGACCCAAATTAAGCATATTTGCAATAATTACAAGGAAGCGTATGGTGCTGCCAATCTCCCTACTTATAGGCAGGAAATTCTTGTTTCCTGGCAAGCTCCTCCGGTAGGTTGGCTCAAACTCAATGTTGACGGAAGTGTACTTGGTGATCCTGGTGAAGTAGGTATAGGTGGGCTAATCCGTGATGAGATAGGGAAATTTATCAAAGGCTTTTCTTGCCACATTGGTGTAACCAACATCATGGTTGCCGAACTAATGGCACACTTCGCTTTGGTCTTTTAATAGCTCAAGCTATTAATTGCGATCGGTTGGAGATTAGTTCAGATTCTAAAGAGGCTATTCGGTGTATTGATCTTCCGGAGCCTGATCTTCAGTGTCACCAGTTAGCATTACTTATCCAGGATATTCGGGGTCTTTTGCAGTCTTTTAGAGAAGTGAAAGTGTCTCATACTTTCAGGGAAGGAAACAAATGTGCTGACTTTCTAGCTCACTTGGGTTCAAGTTGTGATATTAGAGAACGGATTTGGCTTTTTCGTCCTTAGGGTTTTAATTGTCTTTTTATTGCAGATGCTCAGGGTGTAGCCTTTAGTCGTAGTTAGTATTTGTTTTGTTTGTTCTTCTGTAACAAAAAAAAATTGTTATAGTGAAAACTTAGGTTAAGTCAGAAGTTTGTTAGAGGACGATGCTAAGTGTAAACCCAATTACTCATCACGTTGTTAATGTTCTGTTGTGATCCCAATGACCTTATGATGCAGGTAACTAATTGATAATCGAAGTTATTATTTTTAGCGTTCGTTTGATAAAGAAAGTAAGAAGAATATAGAAGAAGAAAAATGAACATATGAGCTGAATAGAAGAGAGACAATGCTTTTAGTTAGAGAAAAATTAGTTACAGGTATTCGTTACCCTTCCCCTCTCTTGCAATTACTATATTAACGAATATTACAACCGTTGATACTCAACTAATCACATTATTACAATTTTCACTTCTTTACAAGCCTTCGTATTATTAATACTATCCAATACTACGTCGCATTTCTTCTGTTTCTTTATTCCGTAGCTCTCCTGCGTAACGATGACATCTTGTTTATACATCCTTGCCAATGATATGATGTATATATAGATCATCTTCTTTGTTCATCTATTTCCCGTCATGAACCTTGTCCAAAAGGTTAATATCTAACATAGCGCGTCGTAACACTACTTAAAATATCTAGACCTACAATTATAACAGTGGTGAGTCTAGGTCGATCCCATAGAAAGTGTTCGGTTAGCTTTTGCTATGAAAAGAATTGGTGTTTAGGTTTAGGGGGTTTGTTTCTTTTCGAATAATAAAATAAAATGAAACTAAACTAATAAAAACAAATTAAAGAAAACAATCAAAAGTGATGAATTCTTTAGGGACCTAGTCATCGGTTCAATCTCGGCATACTCACAATTAAATATATTTTATTGAATTGTTATTCTTATACCTCTCCTAGTAACTATTAATTGTAGTTTAACAATAAGCTTTATTAACCTCAATTTTCCCTTAAGTGGGGTTTAATTAAGAAGAGCTCATTAATTAGACCTAGCTATTAAACAACCTAGAATAAGCTCTCTAGATTTAATTAGACAACTGCTTTGTGAGTTAGGAAAACATATTAATCAAGGTAACAACTACACAAGCTCAAGTCATTTAACTTAGGTTATGTTATCCTTAATGATTAAAAATCATTGGTTGTCACAAATGAATCTCAACATAACAATTATGGTTTATATTGAAGATTCTAAGAATGGGTTCTTAAATAAAAAATCAAATAGAGCAGTCAATCATTCTCACACAACACCCAAACATTAAACACATGATAACATAATCAACCCCTAAGAGAAGGAACAACAAACAATGAGAGAAATGTTTAACCAAGTTCTTCAAAGTCGATATCACCTTCGAAACAGCGTTAGGAAGCTAACTCTCCATGGGTCTCTAAAGGAATGGAAATTTGCCCCTTTTCTTCTTCAAAACTGAGAGCTCACACCCAAAACAAAAACCCTAAACGAAACATATCTTTTGTCATCACATTATATCATTTTATACCAAAATGTAGGGTTAAAATGGGACAGGGGGCCATTTCTCATGTGGTTGAGTGGTTGTACACGAGTATGCATGATGTTGTTCAAGAGCTACCTTGCATGGGTGTGACTTAAGTGTCATGCACATACAACTTGTGTCATAGGTGTAAGAGATGTCTCACGCCCATGACATATTCTCACGACCATGACAATCAATAACCAAGTTTGCCCATCAGATTAGGGATGGTAAGCTATTAAAAGCTTAAGTTTAACAACCTAGAGACGAAACATATCCTACTAAAAATGACAAGTAAAAACAACATCTCAATCAATTAAAATCATTTGTGGCATACCATGTAATTTGAACACATTCTTTATACAAATTTGGGTGACTCTTTTAGTGGTGTATGGGTGATGTAAAGGCATGAAATAAGCATAACTGCTTATGTGATCCACCATGGTAAAGATGACTGAAAATCCTTCTGATAATAATAACCTTTCAACAAAGTCCAATTTGATATCTGTCTATAACTTTTAAGGAATGAGTAGAGGTTAGAGTAATCCTAGAGAAGCCACGGTTTCATATTTATTTTTTTCATATACATGACATTTTTGCACATATTCATGCACGTCTCTTTATAATCTTCACTAGAAGAAAAATGTGTTAATCCTCTTATAAGTACCAAACCACCCTAAATGACCCCCATGCGTTGTAAAATGAGAAAGTTCAATGATTTTCTAGCGTAGTGGAATGGAATTGCCCACTATCAGTCGCCTTTTCCACCGTAAAATTTCATCTTTCTAAGAGTATATGGTACCTTTGTATTCACCATGTTGGATGGATGCATCCTGTCGCCAACTCTCTTTAATTTTAGACAATAATTATGTTTAAGCATACGAAATGGATAGCACAAAAAGCTCCAATCTACTAACTCATGATAAGAAGTCCGCAGCCGTGTTATGCACTCCCTTTTTATATTTAATAGAAAAATCAAACCCTAAGATTTTAAGAAGCCATGTCTATTGGAAGGGAGTGCTGATTCACTAATCCATCAAATAATGAAGACTGTGATGCTCGGTCTGGATTACAACATGCCATCTGGAGAGGTAATCGGAGCATTGCTTCACTGCCATCACTATTTTCAAAAATTCTTTTTTATAAACTTATAAGTGTTTATACTTATTACAGAGATTTTAGTCATAAAAGCAATCAGATAATTTTTTGTCATCAACATCGCATTGGTCCCCTCCCCACTCGCATCAGCCTTGATTACAAATTCTAGCTAAAAATTTGGAGGACAAATATTGGTGACTTTATCAAGGACTACTTTATGGAGAGGAAAGCTATCGTTGTGTCATCACTCTAAATAAAGGAATCCTTCTTAAGCAAATTTGTTAATGGCTTACTTAATTGGCCATAGCCTTTGATGAATAATCTATAATATCTACAAAGTGCCAAAAATCCTTACAACTGTTAAATAGTCTGTGGTTGTGGCCAATTCAACACTACACTCACCTTTTGCGAATATGTTAGAACTCCTTAGCTACTAATGATGTGTCCTAAATAGTTTACCCTATCAACACCAAAGGAGCACTTGGAGAGTTTGACATAAAGTTGATGATTGGTAAAATCTTTTACATTAGATGCAGATGTTCCAAATGTAATTAAAAAGAATGATTGTATATCAATATATCATAAAAAAACACTAAAACAAATCTCCTTAAATGTGATTTAAAGATCTGGTTCATTAAACTTTTGAAGGTTACAGGTAAATTTGTTAGACTGAAAGGTATTATGAGAAATTCGTAATGTCATTCGAGCGTCCAAAATATGGTTTTATATATGTCTTCCTCACATACTCTGAATTGATGGTATCTAGCCTATAAATCTAACTTCAAAAAACATTTCGCGACATTCAATTCATCAAGGAGCTCCTCCACCAAAGAAATGAGGAATTTATCTTTAATAGTGTATTGATTAAGAGATCGATAATCCACGCAAAACCTCTAAGACCCATCCTTCTTCTTAATCAAAATCACAGGCATGGAAAATGGGCTAACACTATATTGAATTATACCCTACTACAGCATATCATCCACTAGCTCCTCCACAACTTTTTTTTTGAACTCCAACATACTTATAAGGCTGAAGATTCATAGCCTATGTTCCTTCCTTCAATGGAATTCTGTGATCATGGAATAGAGATGGAGGTAACCCTCTCGGTTCCTCAAACACAACTTCAAATTGCTTCAACTACTTCTGCAATCACTCATTAAAATCCATCCGGAAGTCAACATCTTATGCTTATATTTCTGACATTAATAATTCCATCTATTTATCGTTCTTGCTTTCCTCCATTTAAGACACCACCATAAAGCAACAAATTACATCCTTGTTACTCTATATTTTTGTTAAGTTTTTCTTATGTAATTGCACCAATTTTTTGCCACTCATACTCGAAAGCTCCATCTCCTCACCTGTAACACCCCATTACCCTAAGGTACGCATCGGCACGCCCGTAGGTCATTCCGATACATATCCTAAAATAAGGGAGCGCTATGTGCGATCACTACAGAACTCCACATGGCA
>JAOQMS010000178.1:13421818-13438521 GCA_027563885.1 Erythroxylum longipes
TACATGTGTATGCATGAACATGTCAATACAATTTTAAGCACTTATAACCTATTCCAAATGACTATTTTACCCCTCCCATTGGTGAGGGGATGTTACAGATCAAAACTTGGAATTGAATTTTCAATACGATTGAAAAAATTGTTTAAGAGTTAAACAAATATATGAAATTAGTTTCATTAATAGTAAAACGTCTAATACAATAGAAACCCAAAACATAAGTTGGTTTAGAGTTGAGAAAACAACAACTGGAAAATTTTTATGATAAGATTATAGCATCCTCCTTACATGATGAGGAATTATGAAAACCAGGAGTCATAGAAAGCCCTTCCATAGGAAATATTTTGATTGGAGACTCTTGGTTTTGTGATTATTAAAGTTTTGGGTTGTTGTTGTCTGGGGAAATTCGGGTGGTTTTTGAATCACGTATTGACGTGGTTGGATAGTAAGGAGAAACGTAGGCATTGTCGGGGTTAAAGACGTGGTTGTGGCTTCATTTGGCTATCATGAAAGTTGTATTTGATGGTGGCTCTAAGCAGCTTTGAGGTATTAGCATGGAGACATGACAGAAGGCTGGTGGCAGCTTGGATAACGCTAGAGTGACGGTGGCAACATAACCTTACTGGCCAAGTAAGGTGATAGAATTGATGGAAGTGCAGCTGCGGCGCTGGAGAGTAAAGAAGGCTTTGGTAGTGCCAATAGCTTCTTTGTGTGGTGGCTAGGGTTTCATTCTTTTAATTTTAGGGTTTCTAAAAGATGAAGAAGGGTGGTATCAACATGACTAACATATGATAGTGTTTGGACATAAGAAATACTTATTCTATGTTAAGAATAAGGTATTCTTAACATGGAATATGACTTGTTTTGCAACAAGGTTATTATAACCTTAAGTTAGAACAAGTTTGTTTGGGTATGAATTTGAGTATAACTTAAACTTGAAAAGGAACAATTTAAATAAGGAATAATGTATTCTTAATTTAATTAAATTCCAAACATGATTTTAAAATTAACATTCAATTCCAAGATTAAGGTAATTATTATTCTTAATATGATTAACATTAATAATTATATTGATTCTTAATTCATTTTAGAAAAGTAGTTTCTAAAATTAGAATTAGTTAGTTTCGATTAGAATGAAAAATTTATTAAAATCCTTAAAATTAAGAAAAGTATTTTCTTAAATAAGTAAGAAAGATGTTTCTTAATTAACTTTATTTATTTTAATTTGGTTGAAATTGAAATAAGTATTTGTGGTTATTTTCAAAAGTAATACATGAATAAATTTCCTTCAAAGCTATTATAAAAATCTTCCTAGTATGTTCTTCTAACTACATCTGGTAACTTGGAAAAGCATTTGGATAGTATTTTATGATCAATATGAATACTTTTTGTATAAACACCCGACACTTAAGGCTATCACATTTAAGAGTGGAAAAAGGCTAGAAGAACCAGTAGAAAAACAAGTTGAAACCTACCTTGTAGAAGAACAAGAGAAGACTAAAAAAGATGAAGAGACGAATGAGGACCATAACTACGTTCCTCCTCCACCATACACACCAAAACTTCCATTCCCATAAAGACTTCAAAAGAATAAATTAGACGCATATCTTACAAAGTTTGTGAAGAAGGTGAAGATTTTGCAAATTAACCTGTCTTTTATACAGGCTTTGGAACATATGCCCAACAATGCGAAGTTCCTTAAAGGTATACTATCCAATAAATAGACTTGAGAAGATAACCAAATGGTGACACTAAAAGAAAATTACAGCTCTATAACTACAAATCATATGCCCTTAAAGTTAAAAGATTCAAGGAATTTTACTATACCCTGTATAGTTGGCAATTTAGAATTTTATAAATGTTTATGTGACTTAGGTACAAGTATTAATCTTATTTCTTTGTCAATTTTTAGAAAATTGAGCTTAGGAGATGTGAAGCCATCTTCCATGCTTATTTAGTTTTTGGATCAATTGATAAAGAAACTGTTTAGTGTGATGGAGGATGTGCACGTAAAAGTTGACAAGTTTATTATTATTGTGGATTTCTTTGTGCTAAAATTGTCCACTAATTCTTAATAGACCCTTTTTTAATACTGGAAGAGCTTTGGTAGATGTCCATGGAAGTGACCTTATCCTTTGGATTGGTGATAAACAAGTAAAATTCAATATAAATAAGGTATTAAAGAATCTGATAGAGGATAACTCGTTCAGGAGATTTGATGTAGTTGAATCTTTAAAGGGGAAAAAGGAGATGCCAATTTCAGAAACAATTAATGAAGTATCGTAGTCACGTTAAGTATAAATAGTTTTTGCATCCCATAATACAAACTGTTGGATTCAATTGAAGGTTTAGGTAATTTCATCATTTCCTATGTTATTGATTGTTTATTATTGAAAGGGCATTACTGAACTTAATTAGAGTTTTTTGTTTGATCAATTATGTCCTTTCTATTATCTTGCAACAAGTAGCTTATTTATAGGCTACTAAACTGCTAGATGGAGAAACAGGTAGAAGCAAGTAATTCATTATAGACCCAAGTTGAGGGTAGATATGAAGAGTATGTTAAGTTAGTGATGTGAAAGAAGAGAGACAACCCCAGAATTAAGATATTTTTATTTTTACTTTTAGTGTATTTTGATATATTTTGTTATTTTTATTTTTATGTTTATTTTGTAGGGAGTGAATTAATGGATCTTTATGGCATAGAGTGTCTCCAAATTCCACCACTAACACCATCACCACCTCAATTACCATAAGTATTCTTGCCCTAACTTTGTCTTTATTATTCTTTTTATTTTTTTATTTCTCACATTGAGGACAATGTGTTGTTCAAGTGTGGAGATATATATACAATTAAATATCAATTGTGTGTGAAATTTTCATTTGTATTAATTGTGTGTGAATTGTGCATTTGTATTGTGTTAGTTTTTTTTATTAGGTTAGCATTGTGTAAACATTTTGTTGTATGATGCATGCATTGTGTTAATGTGTCAATGGTAAGAATTGAGTATAATTATTTTAACTTTGAACATGGTCATTTAAATTGTAAAGGCATATTAACTTATAAAGTTTGTGTTTTAAGTCTTTGGGATAAATATGTATGTTAATTAGGATATGACACCGATTCTTTCACTTTATGAATTTTTTTTGTATATATTTATAATTATAGTCAATTAAATTGGTTAGTATTATTAGTACCCTTTTATGAGAATGATTGACTAAGAAGGAATGAGGTAGGATAAATAAAAGAAAGTGAAAAGTGTATTAAATAAATTCCGATTTCGCTGGCTAGTTGAGAGTTATGATATAACTAAGTAACCGGTGGCATTCACGATAAAATGTTTGTCTTCACGTTAAAAGACTATAGTGACACTCTAATCAAGCTAAATAAAAAAAAAGTGACTAAGTCATGTAACCGAGAGACATTCATGACAAGGTGTTTGCCTTCGCATTAGAAGACTAGGCTATAATTAAAGAAAATTTTAAAAATAGTGTAACAATAAATAAAACCTACTGATCTTCTACAAATAACAAGAATTTTCATAAGGGGATACTTGGTGATAGTTTGCCTTTTTGATTCATTAATAATGATCAATGTATGCTTACAAGTGCTATAGGTGAATGAATATGGTGTTAATATTTTTATTGATATTTATTTTCAATCAAAGTATTTAAACATGAAAGGATTAAGTTATTATATTTGCACTTTTTAAGTGGTTAATGTTTGAGGTTAAGTTCATTCCATAAGATTTGATGCCATTGTACCATTATTGAATTGTTGCATGATTGTGTATTTATGTATTAAAGTACTTTTTTATTTGTTTTAAGTTTTTCTTGAGGACGAGCAAAGGTTTTGGATGGTTGCATACATGGCGAAGATGATGAATGTTGCACGAAGCTTCTGTTATGATCATGACCCATGTACGATCGTGATAGAGTATGGGAAACTTTATAAGTCACAATCATGCATGTTTTCTTTCTAGTTCACGAGATTTTAAACTTCTAAAATTTTAGGGCTATATTTTTAATTAAATTAAGCGGGGAAACTCTAGAAACAACCCTAGAAGCCTCATGCATTATAAAAGAAAAAAAACATGAAAAAAGGTAGCAGCCACCAGATCAAAACAAGATCAAAAGGAGACATCAAAAGAGTTTCAGAGAATTCTAAATTTCCAAATAAAGACTCCAACTAGTTTTTCTTTCTTTTCCCTTTATTTATTTCATTATCTTGAATATTTATTTGGATTGTTATGATGTTTAACATGATTATAGGTTTTTAAATCTATATTAGGATTATTATTGAATTATTTTCTTGAACTTTATTCTTGTTGAATTCAATATATTTATCACTTCTTTGTGATAATTGTTGTGCTTATACTTGGTAATAAATTGAGAAAGTGAATCAAGTTTTCTGTGTTAAGGTGTGTGATAAGAGATGGTAGCTTAATATACCTACAATTATTAGATTAATTAACAATTGAAGAGAGATCTTAATTATGAAATTAATTATCCTTAGGATTGCTTCAAATCTAATTGAATAGTTAAAAGTAGTTTTATGAATTGTGAGATTACAATTCTATGATTATTGAATACAATTCTAGGATCAAGCATAAATTGAATTAACGAGATAAAGGGAAAATAGAACAAGGATAGAATAAATCCTAAGTCTCAAACTTTAACCAACCTTATTTTATTGCCAGCTTAATTATTTGCTTGTTTTGTTTTAATTTCAATTATTTATTTTAATTCAAATCAATCTTTAATACCTTAAACAAAGTTTGATTCAAGTTTTAAGGTGTCTAATTAGTCCTCATGGGACATGTAAAGTTTTTATATAAAACTTATCAATGACTATGTCATGTCATAAGACCTCTTGACTTAATGAATTGAAGAGGTTTATGTAAGATCTAACTAAGAATTTCTTCATAGGATCTCTGGTCTAAATTACTTTGTCCTTTTTTTCTTAGTTGGGACTGTAAGTAGGGAAGAGATGAAAGATAGAATCTAAAGTCCTTATTAGGCATATCCATTAATTGTTTAGGATAGCTACATTAACCTTAGAATCCTTAGGGATGTGAAATATGATCCGGTCTGACTTTGACCTGGGTTGACTAGGCTATAGACCACGACTGCTTGGCCTAACGGGAAGGCACAAAATGACATCATTTCGTCATTTTGTCAAAAAATTTTAAAAATATAAGGTAGAGTCTGGTTGGCCTAACTTACAAATCCTCCTAGAAATCATTTAATTAATAGATTTAATCTAATTTTAGAAAACTACTTATAAACAGAGATAAGTGCACCAATAGTTGATAAGTAATATAATAGTAAATACTTACCCCATTATCATATTTGATGTCAAGATTTAATAAACTTAGAAGGTATTTATCATCTAACTCTTTTAAGCCAAAAATCACCTATCCTCAAGTTTTTTAACCAATAACTCTACCAAGTTAACACCTATTGAATGCATTAAGATTTGTGAAATTTTGTACCGGTCAGCCCGTGGTTGGGCCAGGGGTGGCTTGAGCCTAGCATGGCCTATTGTTATCCCTAAGAATCTTTAGGGAGGGCATATTGAAAGGATTTGAAATTTGTTAAGAGATGTATGGGTCATTGTTCAATCCAATTATTAAACCAAAACTTAGTTCGTTCTCTATTGCTTATTATGTGTTTGATTTCCATCCTTATTTATTCTCTTAAGCTTAAAATATATTTTGTTGCTGAAGAGGAGTTAGATAGAGGCTTCTTTGTCTGGAAGTTTGCATCTCTTATATATTCTTCATTCATCCACTTCACCCATAAGGTTTCCTTATCATTGTATAGACTTTAATCCTTTTTACCATTAGTGTCTTATTTGTAGCTCTAAGATATTTTAGTCTTAACATTCCTTGCCTTTTAGGTGTATATACTTCAGAACATTTGACTTTTGAAAAAACTCTTCAAGTTGGCTGATCCACTCATAGAAAGTTCATAAATACCCTTTCTATATGTTTATAATTCTGATAAGGATAAAACTATGATAGCTCCAGTATATATGCATTTCATTAAGAATAGATTGTATCAACTAAATTCTACTCTCATAAGAAAGTGTTTTAAAACTCCAACTTGAGGTTCTTCTTGTGATTGAATCAATAAGAAGTTTACAATCTTGATATGAGAGTCTTAAGTTTGAGATAGGTATTCCGAAGTATTTGAGGGGAGCTACTGATAATTGTAAGCTTAAAGTTTGGAAAAGAGACTAAGTGATGTTGTCAAAGTTTTAGAGGTAAAAATTAACTTTTTGCCTTGTTTATAACTAGTCTAGAAACACCCATAAGTGGACCTAATCCATCAAGTAGTAGTTGGATAGATTTTTTATTAGCTTTACTAACCAAAGATCATCTACAAATGATAGGTTGATAAGTTAGATCTACTTGCACTTGTAGTGGAATTTGAAAGATCTATTCTGAGCTATTTTAGAGTTTAACAATCTTGTAAGGACTTCAATTGCTGCTGAAAAAGTTATGGAGAAATAGGATCACCTTGTTTGATACATTCAATTTATATTGTAAAAAGATATGGAGAGATAGGATCACCTTATTTGATACATTTAGCACCTTTGAAGTAGGTTGTTGCTTCTCCATTGACTAGAACATTGTAGGTTAGAATAGATACGCATTAGTGGATCCACTGGGAGTATTCATCAGAAATGATCAATTGAGGGTGTCAAAAGGCTTTTGTGAAATCAATCTTCATGGCATAACTTTTTGATACTTTTATTTGAAAGATAATACTTAAATACTTCCTAAGCAATTAGTAAGTTGTCCCAATGCTCCTACCTACAATAAAACCAGTTTGAGAAACTTTCATCAGAGAGTTCATTAAAGGTTTGAGCTTTAGAGCGAGGATCTTTGAAACAGTTTTGTATAAGATGTTACTGCAAGAGATAGGTTTGAAGTCTTGGAAAGTAGAGGGATTAGGTTTCTTGGGAATAAGGCAGAGGAAAGTCTTGTTGAGTTCTTAGATAAAGATACCAGAGTTAAAGAACTCCTTAATCATTCTACAAATATAAGGTTCTAAGAGATACCAAAATTTTTGAAAGAAAAGACATTGAAGCTGTCAATCACTAGAGATTTGGTAGGATTAAAGTTGAAGAGGGCATTTTTATCTTAAAATTGGTTATTGGGTCAAGAAGAGAGTTTGATTAGTTTTAGGATAGGGAATGAGGGAAGAATTGAGAAAGGATTTCAAAAAATATTAATGAAGGAGATTCAAATCCTAAGGAGGAATGGAAATGAAGGAAGGCTAGATGTTTTATTTTATTCTGTTCAAAGATAAAGGTACCTAATGATCTAGGATCCCTGAGATTTTTTTTATAGTTTCTTTTGATTTAGATATATCTATAAAAAAAAGCAAAGTTGGTGTCTCCCTCCTTGATCCTGTTAGTCCTGGCCTTTTGTTTAAGGAAAGAATTGTGGGTTTCAAGTAGAGAGAGGTGCTAGTTAAGAGATATTTTTCTTTTTCTCTCAGATTTAGGTTCAAGGGGGTCTATATTTAGCAAAATTTGGATATCATTTAGCTCAATCTTAGCTAGTCCACCTTTTTTTGGATTATAGACTTATACTTTTATTTTTGAATCCTTTTAAGTTCACCCTTAGTAATCTTCAATCTTGAAACCAATTTGTAAGCTTCATATCCTTCAATTGGACTGTTGAGGATTGTTTTAATGATGTCTTCAAATTCATCATGACTAAAGAATCTGAATGGAGTTTTTAATTTTCTTGTGTGCTATTCAATGTTGATTTTCAAATGTGTGTGGTTTGAAAATGTGTAATTGTTGAACTAGGCTATTGAGTTTGGAAATTTCAATATCCAATTTGATTTCACCACCCTTCTGTCTAGTTTCTTCCTTATGAACTGTTTATTTTCTTGCTTATTATTCCAAGGTAAGAGATTTCTTCTGATAGTGAGGTCTAATAAACTTGAGTTAATTACGCATTCTCTAAGGTCTTTATTTATTTTTCCTATTGTATTACTTGGACCTTTAGCTTCATGAGAAAACAAAATGTTGTTGAAGTCACCTAAGACTATCCAGGGTTCTTTGATTGTTTTTGCCATCTCCTCTATATCCTCTCGTAATTTCTTCCTTTGAAATGCACAACTAGCTACATATATAAAGGTGATGTGCAACTTGTCTTTTAATAAGGTTGAGTAGATCTCTATATAGATAAACTGGTCAAACTCTTTGTGGAAATGATTTGAATTGTTGTTAGTTTGTAGGCAAAAATGGTTATTCCAAGTCTATGAGAGGAATGATTGGAGATAGTGCTCCATTAGTTTCCTAAAAAATTTAGTCCTTTATTCAAAACTTCTTCAACTTTTGTTTCCAGCAAGCCTACGATGGATCGATTTTTCTCCCTAATGAATTCTTTTATAACTTGCTATTTCGTAGGGTAGTTCAAGCCTTAAGTATTCCATGCTATTAACATGTTGTAGAGAGGTCTAATTGACCCTTATTTTTTCTACTTGATCTTCTTCTTGGATTATTCCATTGCTTTTCCTCTTTATGTGTTGTTTGAATAAAATTTTTCTCCGAATTTGATTTTATGACATCATTATCTATATTCTTATGTAATTGTTGTTGAGTTTGGGAAGGAGAATGTGGTGGTTTTGGTCGGGAAGTTGATCAAGGTATTGGGTTGTGTTTTGTTTTGGGGGGGAAATTTATTTTGAGTGTTAAGAGGGAGATTTATGTGGGAAGTTGGTCCACTGAAGTAGGCAAGTTACCTATCATTGATGGAGTTTCTTTAGGTTTTATGGTTCTAGGGTCTAGCTCAGTCAAGGTAGAGGTTGAATTTTCTGTAGGATGTATGAGGGAGGGGAATTAGGGTTTAAGGAAATAGGAATGATAGGTGGATATACTCTTTTGGTCATAAAAGTGGTTACTTTGGGCTCCCAAATCTTTTCTTCTTTTAGATGATGTAGCTTCCAAGGGTAAGATATGGAAATAATAGTTGTTTCCATTTCTCTGTATCCTCGTAGCATCTGAACAATTAGAACCTTAGGGAACTTTGCATTCCCGTTCACTTCTATGTAAATTTTTGCAAAACCAATCATTCTTATAGTTGTTGTTTGTTCATTAAGTGTCAGAATTATCAATTGCATTGGCTAGGTAACTTAAAATGGAAATAATGTTGATGTAACAGAGCAAAAAATGAAATGTATTTATGTTGGTGTCTATAAAGGAAAAAAAAGGTCTTTTGGATACTATGGCCCACCCAACAGACATTTATCCACATTGGAGACACCACATCCCACAAAGAGCCACTCGTTGATGGCCATACATCTTCTCTTTGAATAAAATAAAAAGACAACTTCAAAAAATTTTGTAATCTCCGGCACATTGTTTGGTAATTTTGTAATGTCTGTTTGACTCTTTTTAATTTAGGCCTCTTTTCTTACATAACTTGATTCAAAGATTTATAATTTTAAAAAATATTAATCCATCTTTTATCCACGAGAAGGGATCTCTTGCATCATACGATGATTGACGATAATGACATAGAAATGTCAAAGTTGAGGCTATTTGCTTCCCTAACCCCAACTTGTACGGCTAGCTCCTCCCGCCTTACAAATTATCAACCTATATATATATATATATATATATATATATCCTCTAATATGCGGTCCCACACTTATCCACTTGCCATCTCAGACCCACGTCAGATCAAACTTTTAAATTAAAATTTATCTCAAAAAAAAAAAAAAAAAGGACCAAACAGCATCTCTCAAGTTTCAGACAAACATAAGGGGAGGTGACTCTCACAACTGAAACTTCTCCAAAACCGAGTCGGGCACAATGGACAGAGTTTTCTTAGTTGAAGGGATCCCCAAAATGAACCGCAGCGATTCCGAGTGGGCTTTTCAACGATTTCTCCAAGAAGCCGGCTCCGACTCCTCGTCTGCAGGAAACGACATCTTGGAGATCGAGGATCATGCTTCTTGTATGACCACTGCATCCTCTTCGCGTAATGCCAATGTGACACCTCCTAATATTTCGGTGGGCTCCGACGAATACCAGGCCTTTCTTAAGACTAAACTCAACTTAGCATGCGCTGCCGTTGCTCTGTCTGGGGTAAAACTTTTTTTCTGTTCCTTTTCAGATCAGCTTATAACTATATATATGTATATTTATTTCATTTTCTCAATTTTCCTCTTTTGGGGAATAGAGGATTTACAGGGAAATTAGATGGACTTACCTGGTGCTTATCCAGTTAGATGGGTACCAAGTGGCAGATTTTTATTAGTTTTAAGTTGCTACTTTCTAGCTTTTGGTCTGCTCAGCATCCAAAACAGCTACGATTAAACTTTTTGATCGGTTGGCTTGTTTTGCACATGTGGACAACGAGCTTCATGTTCTCATGTCTTCAGAATATTGCATATGTAGACCCGTTTCCACATGACATACTTCTATGGAAAATAAGGTCAGAAGAGGACAAAAACTAATAATTTCTAGTCTGAGATTGAAGACCAATGATGTTTTCGAGGACTAAATTTGAAAAGAGCTGGTAATAAAATCCCAGAACTTGTGCACGTGAGTAGTGAGTTACAATAACATACATTCATGTGTATGACAGGATCTATTTGCGTAATCAACATAGATGCAATCTGATCTTGTAGTTCAGTTTATGATGGATGTCTATTCATGAATATTTACTTTATTACCTATCTTCTGTTTTACTTGTTCTTGCTTCGGAAATTTTAGAACTTTTTCTTGATTTTCTTCTTAGGCCGATATGTTTTTTGCTAACTCAATATTCTTTTATTTCCACCAGGCATCTTTTCTGAAACCTGAAGAGTCTCCAGCTGGAGCTGATAGTGCATCACAAGCTTCAATTACTTCTCAACTCCCATCTAATGCTTCTCTTAAAGGTTTTCCCTTCTTAATTTGTTTGCATGTCATTGTATATCTATCTGCCAGTATAGCTATATACTTTGAGAACATCTGCTGCATTGAGAAAATGGTAGGGATGTTGCCAATAGGCCTTGAAACCAGAGCCCTTTTGATGGATTCGACAACTACTTTAATTTAACGAGGAAAGCTTCGATAAACAAATACCTGTACATGGTATTAGGTTCCTGAAAATATAACTACTAATAATATTTAAACAATTCAAAATCTACTATTTGTGTGAAGAAAATTACCAATGTTATTGGCCTGTTTTTGTGAAGAAAGCAATTACAACTAAGAGCATATCATGCTCAAGATTTCACAAAACATTTACACCTACAACTAACAATAGTTGATTAAAGTTCTTTTTTTTTTTTTCAGTTTCTGCAAAATCTCGTGAAGCATTAGGTAGAGGACTGAGTATATCTTGATTGAGTGAAATTTTTATTACCCTTACAGGAGTGGGATATGGTTTATCCATGTCGCTAGATAAGAATGCTAATAAACCACTTGGGATGTCTTCCTTACATACCATGCAAAATTCATTTGAAGTTCCTGCAAAGCCAACTACCAGTGGATCTTCAAGGGATCAGTCAGAAGATGATGAAAGTAAAGCAGAAACTGAAATGACAGAGACTATGGATCCTTCTGATGTAAAACGTGTAAGGAGGTAACCCATATCCTTGTTTTTCTGATTTTAGTTTGTCGTTTCACCTTATAAATATTGATGGCATTTTCTCCATTTTGTACAAGTTTTGGACTGAGGTTAGTTTATTGATCTACATTTCTTGCAATGACTTAGTTACAAATATTTTCTTTGATGGGCTGCTCGTTTTTTGTTTTGTTTTTCTTCCTAGATCATGTAAAATTTACATACTTTGCTTTGCTTGATAAAGAAAAAGATTTGGCTGGTCCCTGTTAAATATCTGTTGACAGCTGTGAAACATATCCCTTTAAAGCTTACATAGGAAATATAATGTGTACAGGATCAATTTTCTTCATATTAGTTGGGTAAATGGAAGTAGAATTTCTGGATTGTAAAATCACTGGTACAAGTAATTCTGTATAAGTTTAAGACTGCTTAACTAACTTGTTGGTTCCCTCCACTGTAGCTAATCTTTTTCTTATTTTGTGTTCCGATTCTCACTTGTTTTTTTATCTCCTCTGCTTTCTCATATCTTCTTAAGTGCTCAACTTGTTGGATTAGGAATTTTTTATTCCAATACCAATTTGATGCGGAACAACAATGAAGAATAGTGCATAGCAACAGAATTGAGGGAGAGAGGGAGAACAATTCCAATGATGAAAGTACTGATTTTCCAAATGTGGAAGATTGCACATTTTGTATTCAATTACTTTGCACTTTCTTAACCCATTTTTGGGGAGAAGAAGCGTAATTTCTTGTTGTTTTCAGTACTTTTATCAGTGTTATTGTCAATTTCTTTTGCTTAGACAAATTAAGTATAGCAGATTGATACACTAGCAATGAGACGAGAACAGAGATTTCCTCATGGCAAACTTTGGGTGTGGTGCTATGTAGTGCTGAAGTCTCCATTACATGATCTGGTTGTGTTCTTCCCGGTTCATGTATGTCCTTTGGAGGCTATGATATGTTTCTCATAAGTGTGGAGTATACAGTTTGTTATATATGAATGCATAAGATCACACTTGAAAGGCAAATTGTTTCTTCCTTTTTTTTTTTTCATTTATGGATAATGATACCATCATTCTAATGTTCCTTTTGATTGCCTCAAACAAAATGAATGAGTTGTTTTTTCAGAATGCTTTCAAATAGAGAGTCAGCTAGACGATCGAGAAGACGAAAGCAGGCCCATTTGTCAGAGCTTGAGGCACAGGTGATTCTTTAACTTTTTCCCCTTTATAATTTTCTTCTCCCCAGAAGAACTAAACAGTTTCCTTTACAGGTTTCCCAATTGAGAGTAGAAAATTCTTCTCTTTTGAAACGTCTCACTGACATAAGCCAAAAGTATAACAAGGCAGCAGTTGATAACAGAGTTTTTAAGGTCGATGTTGAGACATTGAGAGCAAAGGTAAGTTTTGGAATATGCATGTAGTTCACAGTGCATGCTCATCCTATTGATTGCTAATCAGTCATAATGCGTAAGGATGATACTGAAACCTGATGATTTTAGCCTACCCATACACACTTATATACACTGTATACCATTTTAATCATATAGGCACACTCTATTTATGATGTTTTGCAATATGCGTTGAAACTTGTAGGTATATGTATTGATGCTTGTGCGCGTGCTTAAATGTTGGAGTTATTTCAAAACAAGAGGTTCTTTGAATTGTTGACTATTCTTATGCGCCTGATGATTTCTTATTCAGGTAAAGATGGCTGAGGAGACAGTCAAACGAATTACTGGCCTGAGCCCTATGCTCCAGAACATGCCAGAGATATCCACTATGAGCATGTCATCATTTGAGGAAAGCCCTCCAGAGACATCCACGGATGCTGCCGCTCCTGAGCATGATGAATCAAAACATCAGTTTTATCGGCCTCTAAATGATCATGCGCCCACTATTGACAATAAAGCCAACAATAGTTTGGCAACTGTTTCTTCTGCCGTAAATGTGCAGCCAAATACTGGATCAGCAGGAGTTACAGGAGAAAAGATGGGACAAACAGCATCCTTGCTGCGAGTGGCTAGCTTGGAGCATTTGCAGAAGCGTATCTGTAGGGTTGTTAGCTCCCGTGCGGCAGAGTCTAACGGGGAACAATAGAAGTAAATGTAGTGGCCCTGCTTGAGGATGTTTAAGAACAATCCTTTTGCAGTATTGTTGCGTACTAACGGCATGTAGAAAGATGTTATTAACCTCAACTCATTGTTCAGGGAAAGTTTGTTTTCACACGATAACCTTGAATTGTACCAGCTGACAACCTGCCGTATACAACGGTTATGTATGTAAATGTAAGATTTACCTAGGAACCTTTTGTGCATCAATTCAACACTGAATAATTTGAGAGAAAGTATACTAATCATGGTAGGTCTTGTTAAATGTTAATAACTATCTTTGACTAGATGATGTTATTTTCTTCCACCTGTTTATTATCTACATGTAGGTCTTGTTAATTGTAAACTAGCTATCTTTGCCTACATGTACTTGTTAATTGTTAACTAGCTATCTTTAGATGAAGTGTTCGTAATAGGTTGGGCCAGCTCGCCTAGGCCTAAGCTCGACTTGACTCGATATTTTATTGTTTTAAATTACAAAATTAAAAATGACATCATTTTCAAATAATTTTTGGGCTTTAGGTCATGTGAGCTTGAGTATGGCTGAAAATTTAAAAAGAGGACAAAAATTCAAGTCCAACCCAATATTCGATCAAAGTGGGTTGTATTGGGCTTAGATTGAATTGCCATGTTTAAGTAGATGTAGTTATTTTCTTCCACAATATTTAATATCTATATGTTTAAATTTTTAATCTTACCATGTGTTTTGGTTCTTTTCTACATTCAAAAGGGAGTAAATTTGTTTGATATTTTTAATCTTCTTGTAAACTAGTAAATGAATAGCCTAAGGCTATGGCAATGCTATAGTAACATCTATGAACATTCCAATTCAAACATTTAAATACATTCATATATCACAATTTAAGTAAATAAAGAATATAGAATGAGAAGAATACAACTAATTTACAGTAGTTTTATTCAATAACTTTAACCTACGTTCACTTCCAAATTTTAATTAAATTTTAATATTTTCACAAAGAGAAATTATTCATACAATAATCTTATTTTATTGTGGGTGAAAAAGAATCTTTGCAACATCTTGCTTGGTCAAGTGAAGAGAAATCAAGTAAATGACTTCCTTTAAGTAAGTGAAGAGCAACTCTTCATATTTATTTCTTTGTAGTGAAAAGCAACTTTTTACAACTCAATCACCAAATAACTGAACCGCAATTGCTATTACAATGAATTAAATATGATAGCCAAGATATTGTACAGGTGATTACCCGTTGATCACTTTCTCCTAAATAGAGTTAGCATGCACATAATGCTTATCGCAAAATAGGTTGTATAATAAATTTATTTATTAAAATGTCTTTGGAAAATCAAATTACTTTCATAATATCATGTAATTGATTAAAATTAATAAAATTGTTTGACTATTAATTTTTAGATTAAATAATGAAAAAGTTAGTTTATTAATTTCTTAGTTGAAAATAAGGATAAATTTGAAACCAAAAACCATTGTAAGACAAATTTCAAGTGATTGGTAGATTGACTAATTACTTTATTGATGGATCAACTATTTGATAATTGCTTGATTGATTAATGAATAACTAACTGATTAATTAATTAATTTCATGGTTAGTTTTGGTCGGTTGATTTATTATAGAATAGAATTGGTCAATGTATGACTAGAAACATTAAAGATAAAAAAAAAGTTAGTACTGTAGGAAGACTCATGATTGGAAAATCTAAAAGGTTTGGTGTTGTTGATGAGCACATAAGTAAAGTTAAACATAAAAAGTCTAGCATCATAGTCGATGCATGATTGGACAATTTAAAAGGTCTATTGTCATTGACAAACAATTGATCAAGGGTGATGGATGATTAAAGATTTTAAAAGGTTTGGTACTATTGATAAATAAGTTTTTGACAAAATATAAAGATTGAAAAGATTGTTATGATAAATCAATGCATGGTTGGATTATTGTGACATAAACTTGATTAATAAAAATAAGGAGTGTTGTTGATATTTTTTTAATATGCCCTAAGTAGAAGTATGATTATTTATAATGCAATTTAAAGAAAAAAAATGATAGAGTCTTTATTCTACCTTATAAAAAAATAGAGGAAAACTTAAAGAAAAAAGGCATTATAAAATCCTAAATTTGGTAATAATAATTTGAGGGTCAATTATAAAATGAAGAATGCGTTCGACATCCCACCCTATCCATCTAAATAGTTACCTAGGCATAAGAATTTTACAAATATAGAGTTCAAATTAGTTAAATTTCTTTTAAACAAAATAAAAATTCAAACTAAAGGACAATCTTTGAAAGATTTGAATAAGAGTAATGAGAGTGTGATGAAAACACCCCTTTTGTAAAAAATAAAACAAAACTTTATGAGTTGAACAAGAAAATAACAAATCAATTTTGTTTATAACTAATGAATTTTTGTTTTATGGATTAAAAATACTGATGAAAGAGGTGAAATGAATAACATATTAGCTAAGTTTCTCTCTCTTTCTCTTCTTCTTCTTTTATTTCTATCTCTTTATTATTTCTCTTCAGTAGTTTGCTTTTAATCCCTAAATTCCCAATTAGCTTCATCAAAAATATCTCATAACATAGGAGATCCTAGACTATGGTAGATGTTGCGGCATGGAAGAAGGAACTAGAGGTCATGAATGGAGGCGAGTGGAGTAAGTTTTGAGGAATCATATGCACAAGCTGGAGCTAAGACATGAATGAAGTATTTAGAAATTGGAGGAATGGATCACGCAATTGTATCAAAAAGATACAGGGAAATTGTAACACCCCACTCCCGCAAGACCCGAACCCGACATCGATGGTGATATCCGAATTCGTGCCCCGCGAGGGTGGCATGTTAAAGCACTCGATCATTCTGAAATTGGTATAAATTTTTTTAAAAAAACCACAAACATAAAGTACAGAAAATTGATAACCAAACGGCCCACTTTGTTTTATAACAATTTTCAACAAAACAATATAATCAATAAAAAATTTTAATAACCATTTAGGCCCATTACAAATTACAAAAACATTTCC
>JAOQMS010000178.1:13438621-13456053 GCA_027563885.1 Erythroxylum longipes
TTGCATGTGCAAAATTCACTATTCACATGTATGCGGATGCTAGATGATGCACGATCATGTAAAGGCATTTCTAAACGTCCATGGGCCACTTAAAATTACCATTTTACGCTTCCCATCGGTAATGGGATGTTACAGAAATGTTAATCAGAGGGTTCTTGAAGTTGGAAATAGAGATAGTTACTATGGGGGACACTACACCATTCCTACGTAGTATAATAAGATTGATTTGCTAGTGTTCACAGGTGAAAATATGAGAGCCTGGGTGTTTAAATGTGAACAATTTTTTACTATGGACCGAACGCCAACAAAGTTAAAGGTGGTTTTAGCCAAGATGTACTTGGAGGGTGAAGCTTTAGCTTGGCATCAGTTGTATGTTAGGAATAGATTGACCCGAGATCCTCCTTATTGGGGCGAGTATCTATTGGTATTAGAGTAGAGATTTGAAGATTCAACTTTCAAACATCTGGTGGAGGAACTGAAGGAATTGAGACAAAGAGGGCAATGAAGGAGTATTGTGCAGAGTTTGATATGTTACCACAAAAACTAGTGATACTAGAACTCTATTTGGTCAATATATTTTTAAAAAGGTTGAACGCGGAGATTGAATACCCAATGAAGTTATGGAATCCCAGAACTCTTCAACAAGCATATGATCTAGCGAGGAATCATGAAATGGTAGCAGTGCATTATCGAATAATGGAAAGGTTCAATCAAAAAGGTTCGCAGTATACAAAAAACTCAATGAACATGTAAAAATATTCACAATGATTGTTTCTTACACCTGTTCAAGGAAATAAAAAGGGAGAAAAAGAGTTGAAATGGAGCAAGACCACTTCTAGTAGATAATTAGATGCTTACAGAGCTAAGGGGTTATGTTTCTGGTGTGAAGAAAAATACATCTATAGTTATAAGTGCAAGAAGAAAATGTTGCAAATGATTGTGGTGGAGGAAGAAGGGGAGAATGAAGAAGAGGATCACCTAAGCATATTATTTCAAGCAATGTCTATGGTGAATCTAGTGAATATCAATAGATTAATGTGTAAGGTATGATAGAAGGAAATGTTATTCACATATTGGTGGATAGGAGGAGTATGTATAATTTTGTGGATAAAATTTTAGTATCTAGAACTTTTAAGGAGTTATAGGAGGTGAAGGAATTGACAATTATAGTAGTAGGAGGAATAAATTTAAGATACACTTTTATGTGTCAGCATCTTAAATGGGAGGTGGGGGAAAAAGAATTTTGCACAGATGCTCCGGTGATTGATATAGGTGGGACTAATATGGTGCTAGCGATTTTGTGGTTATCCATGTTGAAAGATATAGTTTTTAATTACCAAAAATGCACTATGAAGTTTTGTTGGTGTGGTAAGGAGATGGAGTTAATAAGTGAAGGTTATAGAAATCTGGTGGAAATACTTGAGGAAAAATTAGTAAAAGTGCGGAACGATAAAGATATTATTTGTTTTTTATGGTAGTGTACGAATTACATTATACTAAAAGGAAGGTTGAACAATAGGTCGAATTCACATATTGAAACAACTGCCAAAGACTTATCTAGTGAATTCTATGAATAGTTACAAAACTTATTAAAACATTTCAGTGATGTTTTTAAAGAATAGAGAGGATTGCCACCTTTTAGATTTCATGATCATATAATACCATTGAAGGAGGGAATAGAGGCTGTAAATCTTTGACCTTACAGGTACTTTAGAGTCTAGAAACACATTATGGAAGAACTAGTGGAGGATATGTTGCAACAAGATATCATCAAACTAAGCATCAGCCTATTCTCAGCTCTAGTGATTTCGATTAAGAAGAAGGATGATTATGGCGTTGATTATAAATCCCTGAATTAGTGAACCATAAACGACAAATTTCCTATTCCTTTGGTGGAAGAATTAGTCAAAGAGTTAAAAGGTGCACAGTTCTTTTCTAAATTGGATCGTAGAGTGAGTTACAATCAAATACGAGTGTATGAGGATGAAATTTACAAAAAATAAATTTTAGAACCCATGAAGGACACTATGAAATTCTTGTAATGCCTTTTAGGTTGATGAACGTACCAGCTAAATTTCAAAGCTTAATGAATCAAATATTTAAGGTGTATTTGTAAAGCTTTGTGTTGGTGTTTTTTGATAATATTTTGATATATAGTCGATCCTTTGAATTTCATTTGAAGCATCTACATGTATTAGAGTTTTTAAAAGAAAAAAAATTGTACATGAAAATGTCTAAGTGTTCTTTTAGAGTTCCTCAAGTGGAATACTTTGTACATGTTATAAGTGGCAATGGAGTATTGACAGATGCACAGAAGATTCATATAGTGTTTGCTTGGCCACAACTGCAAAATGTTAAACAACTCAGAGGATTCTTGGGCCTATGTGATTATTGCAGAAGATTTATTAGAGTTTATGGATAGATGAGCAAATTTCTATCTAATTTTTTGAATAAAGATTCATTTCAATAAACAAAAGAGGCATCAATTTCATTCATATTTGAAGCAGGCTTTAAAAATAAATCTTATAATAGTTCTTACCTATTTTATTAAAGAATTTATGGCAGAAGCTGACGTGAGTGAAGAGGGTATAGGTGTAGTGCTTATGCAAGAAAATTACTCTTTAGTATTTGTTACCAAAATGTTATCTTACAAATACAAATACCTATCTGTTTACGAAAAGGAGTTTTTAGCCTTAGTAATAATGGTTAAACAATGATCTCATTACTTAACTAGAAGACATTTCATGGTTTAAACAGATCATTAAAGTTTGAAATACTTGATGGATTAGAAAATTACAACTCCTTTTCAATAGAATTGGCTTTCAAAATTATTGGGTTTTGATTTTTCTATTAAGTATAATAAGGGGATAGACAAATTTGATAAACATTCCTTATCAAAGGTGATTAGTTCTAAGCTATTCACCTTAACTATTTTGCAGATAAACATAGGGTTACTTTTAGAAATAAAGGATAGTTGGCAACGGGATATATCTCTTCAGAAATTAATTTAGTATATACCTTAGGGTGAGTATAAAGGAATGATTTATACATAGACCAATGATGTTTTACAATTAGAAAGGTCATTCAGTGATTGGAAATTTAGCACCTTTTTGTCTCAAATTAATTGAATTATCACTGCAACTACATATAGAGGACATTCTGGTTAGTTGGGAATATATAAGAGGTTGAGTGTATATTGTTTTTGGTGAAAGCTACAAAGAGATGTTAGGGAGTTTGTGTGTAAATGTGAAGTTTGCTAAAGGAATAAAAATGAAACTACTACTTCACCTAGTTTGCTTTAGCCTTACCTATTCCTTAACATTTATGGATTGATATTGGCATATATCTTATAGAGGGTTTGCCATTGTCGAAGGGACATTTGGTAATTTTCTTAGTTATTGACAGGATAATCAAAGAAACTCATTTTCTTCCCTTACGCCATCCTTACAATACAGAAAAGGTTTCTAAAATTTTTATAGATCATACGTTCAAGTTGCATGTTATGCTACAAATGATTGTTAGCGACAAAGATGTGATCTTTATAAGTGTTTTTGGGAAAGAATTCTATCTTCTCCAAGAAGTTAAGTTGCAATTTTCCACTCCTTACCACCCTTAATCAGACGGCCAAACAGAGGTTCTTAATCACACACCCTAAACATATCTTCATTGAATGTGTTCAAATTGTCCAAAAAATTAGAGTAGATGGTCATCCTTAGTAGAACGGTGGTACAACACCACTTTTCATTCCACTTATCAGTTGATCAATTGTTATTGGATAAGGAAGCTATGATTAATATTCTACATTTTCATTTATATTAAGCACAAAAACATATGAGGCAATTTGCTAATCGACATTGATAGGTGTAGTTTATACTATGTTTTGATGGGTGGTTTAGAGTGTTTATAGGTGTTTATTAGATGATTGTTGCATGTTTGGGCTTAGAATTGCGTTCATGAGAGTATTTACTTATTTTATAAGTGTTTGTATGGTTTAGAACATGTTTTCAATCTTAATTTTATATTTCTTGAAGTGTTTGATGTATTTGTTAGTGTCAAACATTAGATAATTGAAGAAAAAAGAGGTTGGAAGTATATGGAGCTGCATGGGTAGGGTCACAATTATGACTTCCATGTCATAATCATGATAGAAACAAATCTTCCAGAGTCATGATCGTGACTTAGAGGCTTCCCAGATGTGACTTTTTCCATCTATTTTACGGTTAGGGGCATTTTTGGAATCGATCAAAGGGCAAGCCCTAGTTACACCCATAAAACCCTAAGACACGTATAAAGAACAAAAATAAACCTAAAAAGCATAACAACCATCTTACAAAAGTGGATCAAACAAGGGAGATCAAGAAGAACGTCTAAATTTTCAGTTTTTCAGATCAAGCTCTAAACTGAGATTTTACTCTTTTCCTTTTGTTATTTTCATTAAACTTGACATGTAAAATGAATTCTCAGATGTCTATTACATTCATGAGTTTCTAATTTCTAGATTAAGGTTTATCCCGAAGTTATTTTGTGACTTTGATCTTTATTGATTCAATACAAAATTCTGGTGTTGTGATAATTGTGCATTTCATACTTGGACAATAAACTAAGTCAAAAGAAATCATATTAGGTTTTGCAATGAGAGTTGGTGATTAAATAAGTCATGCAATTATCAAATCAACGATCATTTGAAGAGAGATCTTGAGTGAGAACTTGATTATCTAATAGATAACTTCAGATTTAATTAAGAATGTTAGGAAGTTTTGTGAATTGAGAGGTTGCAAAATTTGGAAATTTGGATTCAATTAGGGTTAATCAATTATGATTAATTGATTAGGTCTTAAGAGAGAGAAATCAATCCCTTAAGAAATCTAGGATCAACATATAATTGGATCAATAATAGTTAATGGAACAAAATAATGGAAGAATAAATCCTAAGAATTCATTCTTCATAGACCTTAATTCAATTTCGCAGATTAATTTTTATTTATTTATTTGCGTGATTTTATTTAATTGTTTTAATTTCTATCATTACTTTACTCAAATCATATTCTAATACCTTAAGCAAAGTTAGGTTCAATTAGTTTTATCTATTTCCTTGTGGGATCAATACCTTTTGATACCACAAGATATGACCGTATACTTACAGGTAATAAGAGTTTTATTAGATATAAAACTTGCTAAAATTTTTTTGGTGTTGTTGCTTGGGAATTAGTCTAGAAAATTTTAAATTCCTTTACCATTCTTATGTTCATGCAGTTCTTGTGTCCTTGTTACTACATGAACACAAGAATTACTCAGAATTCAAGCAAGATCGAAGATACTCCAACTTTTGATATCACAAGACAAGAACGAGAAATTATAAGAGCAAGATATCAAAAAAGAGATTGAAAGAACGATGGCAAAAGAGTATAATCAAGGAGACCAGCAGTGAACCATAATGGATTTAATGAGATTAGGGTTTAACATTGCATATTAAGGAATCACTCGACCATCGGTGCAAACAATATCGTTTGAGATTAAGCTAGCTTTGCTGAATATGTTACAGACAACGTGCAGTTTTATGGGTTAGCTAATAAGGATCCTGATGCCCATTTGGTGAATTTTCTTAAAACATGTGATACCTTATGATATAGTGGAATGTAGAAAAATGTCGCTAGGATGATTCGCTTTCCCTTCACACTAAGGGATAGAGCCAAAGCATGGTATCACTCTTTAAACCCAACAAACATCATGACATGGGAGCAGGTGGTGTATGCACATTTATACAAGTACTTCCCTCTGACTAAGGTGACAAGGTTAATAAAGGAGATTACAAATTTCCAATAGAATGTCAGGGAGTCATTGTATGAAGTGTAGGAACGTTATAAGGATTTACAGAGGAGACATCCTCACCATAACCTACCTAATCAATTCCTATTGCAAACCTTATATAGTGGAGTTAATCCGCCCATAAGGGGCACCATAGATGCAGCTTCTACAGGATCTTTAATGAGAATGATAGTTGAGGAAGCGGAGGATTTTGTTACAAGAGATGGTGAATAATAACTGTCTTTGGACGTTAGATCGAAGCAGATAGTAATCAACCCTCTACGATAAAAAAATAGTCATTATTGTTGATTCGGTGACAAAAATATAGAGTAAGATTGAAAATTTAACAAGATAACTTAACGGCATGAGAGCCTCTTCATCTAATCCAATTAAAGAATTCAACATAGATGTGAATTATGTAACCAAATGCAAAATCAAGGTTCATCTAGATTTCAACAAGAGAAGTCCAATGCCAGTGACTCAAAATTGGACAAGATTATGGATAAACTCATAAGTATGGAAAGGAAGTTTGAATAGGTAACTAAAAATCACGCCTCTTCCATTAATAAATTATAGGTTCAAATGGACAATTGACAAATGCATTTTCTATAAGAAGTGTAGGGAGTCTCTCAAGCAATACTGAAGCAAACCTAAGGGAGCAACTTAAGGCAATCACACTTAGAAGTGGGAAAGAACTTAAGCTACTAGCATAGAAACAAGCTGCAAACCACCCAGTAGAGGATTAAGAAATAAAGAAGAAGGATGAAGGGAAAAGTGAGTACCTTCCTTATGAAGCCCCTCCACCATATCCACCCAAGACTCCATTCCCTCAATATTTACAAAAGAGCAAATTGGATGCATAATTTGTAAAGTTTGTGGAGAAGTTAAAGACTTTACAAATTAAACTATCTTTTGCAGAGGCATTGGAGCATATGCCCATGCACATGAAGTTCTTGAAAGACATATTATCAAAAAAGTGGACTTGAGAAGATAACAAAATGGTAGCATTAATTTGAAGTTGAAGCTCCATAATCACCAATCATATGCCTTCTAAGATGAAGGATCCAGGTAGTTTCACAATACCCTGTGTGGTTGGTGAATTCAAATTTCCAAAGTTCTTATATGATTTAGGTGCAAGTATAAATCTTATGTCTTTATCGATATTTAGGAAATTGAGGCTCAACAAGGTGAAGCCAACTTCAATGCTGGTTGGCAGATCAATCAATTAAGAGATTGTTTAGGGTGGTGGAAGATGTCTTAATGCAAGCGAACAAGTTCATTATCTCTATAGACTTCGTAGTCCTAGATTTCGAAAAGGATAAGAATTCCATTAAGTTTTGGACTACCTTTTATGAACACTGGAAGAACATTAATAGAAGTTTATGAAGGTAAACTAACACTTCGGATTGGTGAGAATTAAGTGGATTTCAATATGAACAAAGCCTTGAAAAGTCTAAAAGAAAGTAGCTCTTTCATGAAGAGCGATATTATGGATAAATTCATTTTATAGCACAAAGGGAGCTACTTTGAAGAAATTAAATTTGAAGAAACTGAAATGGACGATGAAGTTGAAAAGGCAAATGAAGCTAAGTCAGAGGAAGAAGTTGAGCTGGAGGATTCAGGTGCTCAAATACATTAAGATATATTACTAAGTATAGAAGCACCCATAGAGAAGCCACCAACTCTAGAGCTTATGCCTTTACCCACACACCTTAGATATACCTTTCTAGGTGAAGGCCAAGCTTTACCCATCATCATTTCCAATCTACTAGATAGGGAACAAGAGAGTAGGGTGGTAACGATCATAAAGAAGCGGATGAAGGCCATGCTATGTCCAAATCTGACATTCGAGGTATAAGCTCAAACGTTGTTATGCATAGGATAAACCTCGAAGAAGGAAGCATAGCAGTGAGGGAATATCAATGAAGTTTAAACCCTCATATGAAGGAAGGGGTTAACTTTTTAGACACGAGTATTATATACTCGATATCTGATATCGAATCGATTAGCTTGGTATAATGCTTACCAAAGAAGGACAAAATGACCATAATGGATAGTGAAAGTGGAGATTTCATTTCCATAAGAACAGTCATAGGATGGAGAGTTTGCCTTGACTATTGCAAACTCAATAAAGTGGCTAAAAAGGATCACTTTCCTTTCCCATTTGTGGATCAAATGATAGAAAGAGTGGTTGATCATTCATTGTACTACTTCTTAGATGGTTACTCGAGATATAATTAGATTTTTATCTATCTAAAGGAATAAGAAAAGACCACATTTATGTGTCTTTATGGAACATTTGCATATAGACTTATGCCTTTCGGGTTATGCAATGCTCTAGCTACATTTCAAAGACGCATGATGCCTATCTTTGTGAATATGATTGATGACATTATGGAGGTGTTCATGGATGATTTTTAGTCTTTGGAGTCTTTTTTGAGCAGTGTCTGACTAATTTGGATAAAGTACTCCAAAGACATAAAGAATCACATTTAGTGTTAAATTGGGAGAAGTGCCACTTTATGCTGCACGAAGGAATAATGTTGGGACAGAAAATATCGTGCCAAGGGATCAAAGTGGACATGGCAATGATAGAGGTCATAGAGAAGCTTCCACCACCTATCAATGTCAAGGGCGTGTGAGCATTCCAAGGTGATACAGAATTTCACTGTCATTTTATTAAGGACTTCTCATCAATTATGGGATGACCGGATCTTGTATAGGACATATGTTGATGAACTAACAACAAAGTAAGTTTCGGAGGAGGAGATGTTAGAAATAATGATGTAGTGTCACGAAACTATATATGTTGGGCATAATGGAGCAAACAAGATGGAGATGAGAGTACTTGAATGTGGATTACTTAAAGATGCTCGAGAATTCATGGCACAATGTAACATATGTCAAAGAGTGGGGAACACCTTAAAAAGAGATGAGATGACCTTATCAAACATTTTAGAATTTGAAGTTTTCGATGTGTCGGGACTTGACTTCATGGGCCTTTCCCATCCTCCATACGGAACATGTATATTTTAGTAGGAGTGGACTTTGTATCACGATGGTTTAAAGCTATGGCAACTATGATTAATGATGGCAAGTTAGTGCCAAAATTCATTAAATGACTATTTAACCAATTTGGAGTGCCAAGAACGATAATAAGCAATGGAGGAGCACATTTTTGTAATATATCTTTTGATGCTGTTTTAAAAAGATATGGAGTTTACCATTGTGTCACCACTCTATACCACCCATAAACAAGTGGGCAAGTGGAAGTCATCAACTGTAAACTTAAATGAATATTGGAGAAGACGGTAAATGGTTCAAGGAAGGATTGGACATTAAAGTTGGATGATTCCCTATAGGTTTATAGAACCACCTTCAAAACCAAAGTCGTGATGACTCCCTTTATGCTTGTGTATGTTAACGCTTGTCATTTACCTGTGGAACTTGAGCATAGAACATACAGGGTTACAAAAGCTATAAAATTTGATTGGAAGTAATATAGTGAATGAAGACTCCTACAATTGAACGAAATCAATGAAATTTTCCTTGATTCATATAAGAATGACAAGTTATACAAGGAAAAGGTGAAGAAGGGACATGATTCTCATATTAAGAAGAAAGAGCTCAAAGTGGAAGACATGGTTTTATTATACAAGTTGAGACTGAAGTTGTTTCTCAAAAAGCTCAAATCAAGGTGTAGTGGGCCTTTCAAAGTAACCCACGTATTTGTACACAGAGCTCTTGAATTAGATAATCCAAACAAGGAAATTTTCAAAGTGAATGGACAAAGATGCAAACTGTATCTTGGTGGAGTGTTCATGTAAGAAAGGGAAGTAATTTCTTTCCTTTCCAATGATTGAAAACATCTCAAATGATGAATGGTCAAGCTAACGACCATAACTTAGCAAATTTTGGTAATTACGTATATTTTAAATTCTAATATTAGGGTCTTAATTTCAATGTTTATGGAGTGGTTTGGATGGCTAAATTCTTGTTAGGGATGGCAATTTCTACCCGGCCCATTTTTGGCCCGGGTTTGGAGGGCCATGGTCCACCAGAGCTTGGCCATGGGCCGGCCCGGCCTGGCCCGCTGCTCTACAAAAAGGCGTCATTTTGGTTTTTTAATTAAAAAAATATAAACGGGAAAGGTTTGGCCCGGCCCTCCCGTGGCCCATCGAGCCACGGGTCGTCCAGCCCGTCGGCCCTGACCTGCCGTGATTTAGGCCGGGCTGGGCCGAGCCGAGGGTAGCCCGACCTATTGACATCCTTAATTCTTGTTTTTGAAGTTAATATGAGTTAAGGAAGCAAGCTCAGAGGTTACATGAGAAAGAAATGACAAAACGGGACAAAGGTGACAGAATTCACTATGTCACGATCGTGATTCCCATGTCATGATCCTCTATGGCGAGAATGTTGCTTATGTCATGATTGTAACATATTGCAGAACAAGTGAAGAAATGTGATTTTCATCCAAAACCCCAATGTTACCCATCCTTCTTCAACCCTAACCCTATATTTTCATATTTTCTTGCATTTGACATATACTTTCTCTATCTAAACCTTAGCCTCCACTAAAAATTTCTCTCACTTCTCTCTTCACTTTCCTTATATTTCTTACTAGTTCTTGCATCTTTCTATTATATTTTACTCCTCTTTCATACATTTTGTTACTTCCACACAAATCTTATGTTTTTGAAGTGGTTTTTACATAATTTTGTGTTATTTTCTCCATTCACGTTTTTTAGGTGTTCTTGTGTATTTTCTTGTTTTTTGATCTATTTGTAAGGGCTAGTTAGTAATGGGGCCAAAAATTAAACAAATTTTTAAATGCTCACAATCAAACGGAAAAGTACCAATAGCGGGAAATAGAGCACGAGATAGGGTTGCAGACTTTGAAGCTCTGTTTACGATTTATTTGGAAGACGAATGTATCCAATTCCAAACTTTTATCTCTAGGTTTATTATTGCTCCTAGGTATTTCGATTTTGATATTTTAGACTATCTAGGATTGAAAGAAAAGGTTAAGACATTGAGTAGTAACATTCATTGGGAAAATTTTCTTACTTTCGACTAAATTGTGTATAAAGAATTAACCCTTAAATTTTATATTACTCTTCAATTTGCATTGTGGGATCTGACTGAATTTTGGTTTTGTTTGAAAGGTCAATCCTATCATTTTAATTATGATTTTTTAAGCTAAAATTGGTATATTTTCTCATTCGAACATAACTAAAAAGCATGATGATTTTCATGCAAGCAATATTGGAAAATTTTAACAGGTTTAGATAGCTTTAATGTTTGAAATGCACATAATAATGTCATCCTTTCTCCTGAGCATTTGTTACTGCATAAGTTTATGTACCAAACTGTTTTTGATATATTATTAAGTAATAAATGTTCTGTTAAGGAATTATTCATTTCATATTGCACAAATAACAATTTGAAAGTTTACACAATCACCCATATTTTTCAATCGATAGCTACTACTCTTAAAAAGAGAAGTAGTCATCTTGGAATGGGTTATATTGTCATCGGACTTGTTGTGCACTTTAATGTTAATATTGAGGGAGTAACAATTGTTTTTCCTCAGTTTTTGAATCATACACACTTAAGGCGAGTTGAAATCTTGGTAGTCGATCATATGAGCCTCTGAGATGTTAGCTTCAAAACATATGCAAAACACATGATAGGATAGGCTAGTTCGAGCTCTACACAACGACAATAGCAAAATGAAGACATAACTAGTGAAGAGATAGAGGATGATGAAGAGGAAGGCTGGGAGAAGGTCCTTAACTTGGTTTCTGAAAACTACAAAATTTTGAAGGAGATGGCATAAGAACAACGACGACGATAACTTGACATCAAGAAGATTTACAAATACTTTGCTGCTCAAGATGTTCACATTCCATCTCTAACAACATCACCACCTCGTTGTCCTTAACAAGTTTTAGGCTCTTACCCTTTTCTTTATGTTATGTCTTGTCTTTTTTTTTCATACATGTGTTGTTTGTTTTTTCTCATATTAAGGACAATGTGTTGTCTAAGTATAGAGAGGATTGTGCATTGACATATCATGTGTGTGAATTTTTTCTTATCATATTGTCTTAGTTTTTGACTAGGTTGACATTGTGTGAACATATGTTACATATGTGTGAATTGTGTGAATATGCCAATGGCAATAATTTGATGGAATTAATTTAGCGTTGAACATAGTCATTTAATTTGTAAAGACATTGATTTGTGAATTTTATATTTTAAGTACCTTTCGTTGAATATGTATGGTAATTAGGAGTTAACATTCATTTTGTTCACCTTAGGAAATTTGTTTGTATACATTTATAGATATAGTCAATTGAAAAAGTTAGCATCATTAATAACCTTTCATGAGCATGACTGACTAAAAAAGAAATGAGGTAAGTTATGTAAAATAAAAAAAGTGTGTTAAATAAATAATTATTCTGCTGGCCCATTTGAAACAAATATTGGGTTATGAATAGAGCTGGTAGCCAGTTGAGAAGGTGGTATATCTAAGTAACTGGAGGCATTTACGAAAAAAATTGTTTGTCTTCTCATCAAAAGGTTAGAATGATATTCCAACCAAGCTAATTAATAAAATATGGCCTATTTAAGTAAATGGGGGACATTCATGACAAGGTGTTTACCTTCGTGTCAAAAGACTAGGTTAACGTTAAAGAAAATTGAAAAAAGTAGTGTTTCAATAAATAAAACTTACTAATCTTTGAAAATAGCAAAAATTTTTGTAAAGGTATACTTAGTGATAGTTGTAATTTTAATTGACTACTAATTATAAATGTATGTGTACAAAGTGCTATAGTTGAATGAATATGATGATAATGTTTTGATTAATATGTATATTCAATTTAAAGTGCTCAACCATGATACGTATAGGTTAGGATGTTGGCATAACTTAAATGATTAATGTTTGCAGTTAAATTGATTTCATAAAGTTGGATGTCATTGTCTCATTATTGCATGTTGCATGAATGTATTCCTATGCGTTTATGTTAGATTTTTTTGTGTTTTTGTCTTTGCTTTAGGGCAAGCAAAAGTTTAAGTGTGAGGAGTTGATAGGTGTAGTTTATACTATGTTTTGATAGGTGTTTTAGTATGTTTATAAGTGTTTATTAGATGATTATTGCATGTATAGGCTTGGGCTTATGTTCATGTGTGTATATACATACTTATAATTTAAGTGTTTGTGTGGTTTATAGCATGTCTTCAATCTTAATTTTATGTTTCTTAAGGTGTTTGATGTGTTTGTTAGTATTGAAGGTCAGATAACTGAAGAACATAGATGTTGAACGTGCATAGAGTTGTATTGGCAAGATCAAGATCATGACTCCCATGTCACGGTCGTAACTAAAGGAAAATTTTCAGAGCCACGATCATGACTTCTATGTCAAGATCATAATAGAAGACAATTTTCCATATTCACTTTCGTGATAAAGGCTTCCTATGCAAGACTTGCTCCATCTATTTTAGGTTTCGGGGACATTTTTAGTAGTAATCAAAGGGTGAAAACCCTATTTACACCCCTAAAACCCTAAGACACATATGAAGAACAAAAAGAAGCCTAAAAAATGCAGTAGCCATCTTATGAAAGTGGATCAAACAAGGGAGATCAAGAAGAACATCCAAAATTCTAGTTTTCCATATCAAGCTCCAAAATGAGTTTTTCTTCTTTTCCATATATTATTTTCATCAAACTTTATATGGAAACTGAATTCTCATATGTCTGTTACATTTATGAGTTTCTAATTTCCAAATTAGGGTTTATTCTAAAGTTATTTTGTGACTTTGATCTTTATCGATTCAATACAAAATTATGGTATTGTGATAATTGTGCATTTCATACTTTGACAATAAATCAAAAGAGTGAGTCAAAATTAATTAAATTATTGTGTGCAATGAGAGCTGAAATTTTAATAAGTCATGCAATTATCAAATCAATGATCATTCGAAGAAAGATTTTGTGTGAGAACTTTATTATGTAATAGATAAATTCAGATACAATCGTAAACGTTAAGAAGTTTTATAAATTAAGAGGTTGCAAAATCTAGAATTTCTTATTCAATTACGGTTAATTGATTAGGTCTTGAGGGAGAGTAATCAATCCCCTAGAAAATACAATATTGACAAAAAATTGGATCAATAATGGTTAAGGGAACAAAATAATGAAAGAATAAATCCTAAGCATTCATCTTTGATTAACCATAATTAAATTTGGTAGCTCAATAGTTATTTGTTTATTTGCATGACTTTATTTAATTATTTTAATTTATGTCATTATTTCACTCATATTATATTCTAATACCTTAAACAAAGTTAGGTTCGATTAGTTTTATTCTTTTCCTTATAGGATCGATATCTTTTGATACTTTAAGATACTATCAGTATACTTGCGGGTATTAAAAGTTTTATTAAATATAAAATTTTCTCAATAGTCATCATATCGAGAGAACATTCGTTGTTAAAGAGTACGTTTATATCAAGTTACAACCTTATTGATTGACCTAAACTTAGTCAATTATGAATTATTTGTAAGTGTACGGCATAGCTATAGCTAGTACTAGCAAGTATGGGTTGATCCTACAAAGATTATAGGTATTAGTAATTATCTTTATCCTATAATCTAGTACAAAAATTTGATTTTGATTTTTAATTAAAGAAAATCAAACTTAAGTAATTAAAATAAATTAGGCAACAATACTGAACAGAGAAACAAGAAATCACTTAGAAAACTCTTGGTATCAAGAATTAGTGTTTAGGTTACAATCCCCTAAAAACCCTTAAATAGTTGACCTTTTATTATACAATTGTTTTATTGATGGTTGACCTTTTTCATGAGTGATCAATATTTAATATCATAAGTTCACAGTGTAGCTGTAGCTAGTGGCAACAAATATGGGTCGATCCTATGAGGATGGTAAGTATTAGCAATTACAGTTGTTTTATTATTTAGCCTACGAATTGATTGTGGTTGAATTAATTGTAGTATTGTGGTTGAATTAATAAAACTAAAATTAAAAAATTAAAGTAAACAAAGATACACAATTTAAGTAAGAATTGGCTAAGTCACTAAGTTAATTATCGATATCAAATGATTAGTATCTAGGCTTCGAATCCCATAAACCTTTAACCGATTGATTGTTTGTCATGCAATTGTGTTGTTGATTCATTATATTGTGGAGATTCCTAAGGTATGTTAGTAGCTGACCTTGAGTCTACTAACAACTAATTCTAAGAACTTTAACCGAATTACTCATGTTAAAACTTATAGAATTGCTTTACCATATTATGAAACCCTCTAGTAGATTTAACCATAATCTAGAAGATTTAAGTCGTCCTATCTCTAGGATTGCAATCAAGTCTTTCTAACTATCGTGGATCTATTCAACCTATGATTTCTTAAGCATTAAGTATGAAATCATATTAAAGTGTAATAAATCAGATTAATAGACAATCATAAAATAGATAATTGGATCGCAACAATCAATCATCTTAATTACATTAACAAAACAATCAAAACATGTCAAAGTATTCAATTAGGGTTCATCCGACCTAGATACTAATAGAAAAATTAGTTATACATCGGTGAACACAAAATCATATCTATATATATGGAAAACATTAGAATTATAAATCTAAATCTTTCTAATTATTCTCTATCACATATTTTGGCAATGTAAACGGCTGATCTTGTGTTTTGATGGATCTTTAATAAAAACTCTGCATCTCCCACTCCTTAAGCTTCGAATCACTTCTAGAATCACCTCTAAATGTCTCAGAATAGTGTCAGTCATTACCTCCTTTCATTTGCCTCTAAAATGTCACTTTTATATAAAAACCTAATTTTTTGGGTTATGCATGGTCATGTGCACAACCGTGCATAGGAACGTGCATAATTGGAAATTGTCGGATATCACGAAAGTGCACGAGCGTGCAAAAGTGTACGATTGTGCACTCCTTCCAGGTTGCTGATTTTCTGTTTTACGTTGTGTTTTCATCTTAATTCCTCTCATTTAAGTCCATGAAGACAATTATCACCTATAAACACACTTACAGCATATTAAGTACCAAATATACAAGAAAAGTATAAAATATCAAGCAAAATACATCAAATGTGGGTGGTAAAATATAGTCAAATATCCATCTATCAATTGACTATTGGACCGTGAAAATTTCTATGGTATGTTAATAACTTACTTGAAAATACTAACAACTAATCTTAGAATTATCAATTGATATTATTCAAGTTAATGGTATTAAGATTGTTTTATCGATTTGTGAATTCCACTTTTAGGTTTGACCCTAAGCCAGATGATATATGTCAACCTATTTATAGGTTTCTATATGCTAGAAGATCATCCAAACTTACATCAATGATAAGGAAGGCGTCATCATATGGAAGCATACTAACAATGGCAACTTTACCAATCCTTTATATAGGAAATTCTTTCAAGGCAACCTGAACAAAATCCCATGGACAAAGATTGTTTAGTTCAAACATTGACTACTTCATGCTTCCACTACATTATGGTTAGTTATGAAACACAAACTGCCAACAATTGATAGGCTGGAAAAATTTATAAATCTTACTAATTGGTGTATACTGTGTAAAAAAGAAAAAGAGAGCATAAGTTACCTATTTTTTCAATGTGATTTTGCTAAAGAAACTTAGAAAGCAATGTCGCACAAATGCTACATTCATGATGTTCCAAAGGAATGGAATGACACAATAGATTAGTGCTTAGGCATCAAACATCTAAACATCACAGTGAAATGGTGCTTTTGCTTATCACTTTCATATTTTGTCATGGATACATGGAATGAGAGGAACATATAAATTTGTCATGGTAGAAGCCCTAGCAAGAAGCAATTCAACATAAACCTTATAAAGAATATTATAATCCATATAAACATCTTCAAGCATAAATTTCACCATTTTGATTATCTTAGTAACACATGGAAAGTGTAATATTTATTTGTGGATAAAGGACAGAGTACTTTGTAATTATTAATTCATCCAGTGGTAATATGTGATCTTCATATGTGTAAACACTTGAATTGCTAGATTGAAAATTCCTTTATATGCTTTTTTTGTCTTGTAAGGCTTAATTTATTACTTATTTCTAAAAAAAGAACTAATAATTTTATTGGTTTATGCCCAACCAATTAGTTAGTTGTATATTTGTGAAATAATTAATAAGGCATTCTTTATCTTATATATGTATATTTAATTAACTAACTTACAAGATTAGTTCCATAAGATAAAGATACTTTAGAAATAAACTTATAAAGAGATCATTATTATAAGATTCACATTCTAGTCAAGTATTATTCTTAAGAATGGAAATTTAAAGAGCAGAAATACTAACACGTGTTATATTTATAGAAAGAAATAATCGACCTCATAGACTAACGTATGGAGATACTTAAATCAATGTGTGAGTGCATATTAGAGAAATAGTTTACTTGAATTTATGTAACGTTATTATATATACATATATATATATATATATATATAACATAATGAACATTTCTATATACATAAAAGTAATGCTATGTATAATCAAGTAAACTATTTCTCTAACAAGCTCACT
>JAOQMS010000178.1:13458340-13474775 GCA_027563885.1 Erythroxylum longipes
GTCGACCACGTGTCCACCCCGCCATTGAGAATGGCGGGGTGCAGACCACGGTGTACAACCCCGCCATTCGCACCGGCGAGGTTGGGACCACGTGTTCACCCCGCCATTCTCAATGGCGGGGTGTAGACCACAGTGTATAACCCCGCTATTCACACCGGCGGGTTGCCCTACTCCCATACCGCACCACTTTCTTTATCACAAATCACAGATTGAAATATTTTTTTATCACCGACCGAGAATTTACCCGAGATTAAACCACTGGACAAATAGGTTCTTATCATTTGGGGGTAGACTTCATCTCATAAATCAGTGTTGAATTCCTTGCAAGTTTATTGGTTCTAGTATGTTTCTGGCTAAGGGAGTAATGAAGACAATTGAAAGCTTATTTAGGAGGTTCTCATGGGGAAAGCATAACTCTAAAGGAAGGTTAATAAAAGTTAGATGGGATGAGGTTTGCAAGTTTAAGAAGGAGATGGCCTAGGGATAATACCTATTGCCACCACCAACAAGATATTAATGCTAAAAAAAATCTGGCATATTCTGTGCAATGAAGATTCTTTATGGACTAAGTGGCTTCACTCTTATATACTAAACAACAAATCATTGTGGTCCATTTCTCCTAAAGACTTTCAATCTTTTTTCATTAACAATTTGATGAGACTCAAGGAAATTATAAAGTTGGCAGTGAAATGTAGCGTTGACAATGGAAAAAAAGCTCACTTTTTGTTTGATAATTGGACAGATCATGGTCCATTAATTCAACTTCCTATTGCAGTCAAATGGTGAAGTCATATTCCACTTAATGCTAATGCTTTTGCAGTCATAACTAACAATAGATCGACTGATTTTCCAGACTATATGACCTACTTACACCCTAATTACAGGACTTAGGACAAATTCTCATGGCTAAACCAACCCCTAATTCCTTTTCTAATAAGGTATGTAGGGCTTGGCTTACTCAAAGACAATCCTTTGTTGATTGGTACCCTATTGTCTGGCATAAGTCTTTAAGACCTAACTCCCCCAGTTTATTATGGTTGGCAACATTGAACAAAATGGCCATCATAAACAAACTATGTTTTGTAAATCTAGACAATAAATGTGTCGTATGCAGGAACGATTATGAAACTAGAGATCATCTTTTTTTCCAATGCCCTTTTGTTGAGAGCATATGGAGAAGAATTAAAGAAAGTGTTGTTGGAGGTCGGATGGGATTCTGCTTACTATCATATTGGATAACCTAAGAGGTCTGACGACTGTCCTTAAAGGGGATAGAGCAGTATACATCATTTCACTAGCTTCTAGTCTAGATGAGATACGGAAAGAGAGAAAATTGCAAATTTTCAAAGGCAAAATGCGTTTAAATCTAGAGGTTTTGAATAATCTAATCATAAGGATTAGAGAATTTATTTTTCTCTCTAAAGAACTACCTAACTATTAGACCTCTAAGTCGTAATAGCAGAATCGTGAGGGCATTGACGAGCCTTGACCAGTGTTTGACACATGGAACAACATAATAAGGAAAATGACTTGCGATGAGGTAAGGACGAAAAGGGGCAACGTCAAACGTTGGCATGCATTGGTGCACATTGGAGGAATTCTTCGACGAGATGCTAGATTCAGATGTGAAACCAAAAGAAGGCTTGAGACGGAAATCAGGTGAAAGGTTAGCTAGATCACACGTATTACGGGAATATACAAGAGTTCCAAAGTGACTTATCAAGTAGATCAAGCATGGTGCGAGTTTTGGATTGTGTACGAGCTAACTTAGCTAGGGCTAAGTTGTTAATGGACTATGGACTTATTGTGTGCTCAAGTGGACAGACCATAGTTAATGGAGTTGGCATGGGTAAGCATTGGATCATACCAATGTTCTATAAGCTTGGATGATTCATCATTAACGAATAGAGATGAGGGGATCTTGGATGATGTGACAGATAAGATCACAGTGGATGGACATCAACTCTAGGAAATAAAGATCATGTGAAAGGATCATCTGAAGCTATAGGAGATCTTCGTGGTTATGGATAATCATTCCTAGATAGTGTAATCTTTTATCCTGTTATTGTGATGTAGTTTGATCCTATTAGATAGATTCCTAATTAGATGAGGATGTTATCTATTGGTTAGTTTGATGTAATCTGATAAGGATAAGATAGGATAAGAATGTGATCTTAGCTAGTAGAATTCTATTAGGATGGATTCTACTCGCTTAAGCCTTACTCTTCTCAGTGTGATAGTTATAGACACTTAGAGAGAGATGAGTGTGGGAGAAACTTAGGGATCGAGAGAGTATTCCTTTGTATACTTTGAGGGAAGTAATGAAGATTGGCTTTTAAGTTCTATCTATTTCTTGTGTTCTTTTGTTGTCATGATTATTTAGTTTTTTTGTAGTTTTCTTTCAAGGGTGTGAGAGTGAAACACTGCAAGGGTTGAGAGGCATTCAAGAATAAGTAGGTTGGTCAATAATCACGGGACAAGACTAAATCTTGCTTTGATGTAGCTAAGTGAGATTGTCGTGCAAAAGAGTTGGCGCATCTTGTGTAACAAGTTCGTGCTTAAAGAAAAACATTTGTAACACTAACTATAGTGAACATGTAGTTAGATCATGGAATCTGGGCTAACTCGTACACATATAATACAAAAATGAAAGAGGAAAAGTGATTAAGTTGTCACCTATTGGAAGTCGTACTCCTAAAGCTATTGTCCTAAGCAATTCCTTTAGATGTCTAGAATCTTCTTCTCTATTGACTATGTCTTGCAGGCTATAAAAGAGAGCTAGAAGAGGTGAATTTCAAGCAAATAACACATATACCAACTCTAGTTATTTGATAAACACACAGATCGTGAAGGATAAGATGCTTACCTTTCGTCAGAGACTCCACTCCTTTTCACCAGTGATGGATAAGAGGAATCTCGTGATCATTAAACCCTGAATAAAGCCATCAAAGATCAGTAGAAGCAAAAAAAATGAATGATTTTTTCAGGATTCAACTCCTTACCTCAGTTGTCCAGCTTCAAGATGAAGAACCCACCCGTTGCCATAATTCAGAAGCTTCTTGAGTCTCCTTTCAAAATAAGATATTTTATTACATCTGCCTATTGTACCCTGTTGTTTTTTCATTTTGTTTCCACAGTGTCATGTTGCCTTTGTCTATAATCATTTTTAGCTTCTCGTGTATATAGGAATAGTTATTGTATTCGTGTATTGTCTTTATATTATCTTTATAAAATTCATTTAATTTTAAAAAATTACACCTACACAATTACAACATAATTGCACACACAATATTATGACAGAAAACTCCTCTATACAATTCATACTTCACATTTCTTCAATTCACACTTCACGTCCATGTAATTTACATTTCAATCTTCATTATTCACACTTCAATCTTCCTCCTTTAGTATAATTAATCACATGATTTCAACAGTGTTTCATTCAAACATGACTTACACCCTTTTTAGAACGACAGGAATTGAATTCGATTCCAACATTGAATTCAATTCCTATGTTTTGAACCAAAAAAACAGAGGAGTTGAATTCATAAACGTAACTGAAACCTACCCTCCTTTGTAAATTCAATTCTACTGAAAATCTATGAGAATTGAATTATAACTCATTTCAACACTTCTTTTTAAACGTTGAAACTTACTCTTCCCATAATACCCATGTAATAACCATATCTCCAACTGATGCAGCCACTCTTCATCCCTCCCAATCTTCAATTGACGCAGCCCTCACTTCTCTTCAACTGACGCAGCCTGGAGCCCCTCCCACCAAGAAGAACAAGAACACCTTCTCCAGGAATCAACACCTCCCACAGGTTTTCCCTTTTCCTCATTTTTCTCTTTTAGATCTATAGATTCTCAAGGGGTTGAATCAATTTCTTTGTTCTGACGTATAGGGACCATTAAATTATGCATTTTTACGGTACTTTTTGGTTGATGGTAAAAGTATGACCATGAGTTACTCGGGATCTCTTGGAAGTTTGCTGGGTTTCTTTTTTGGGTGTTTTATAAATTGAGTTTTACTTTCTTTTTTTGCAATCTGGTTTGCTCCATCAATATGCACCGTATAGAAAAATGCAGGGTCTCTTGTTTACAAGTGACTAAGATAGTTGAGTAGGCTCTAGCAATCATTAGGTTCTAGACTAGTCAATTTCCTGTCTCCCAAATAGTTACAGTCATTTCTGCTACTTGCGTAGTCACATCTTGCAACCTCATCGTCTTTGGCTGTTCCAACTTCATTTGTAGTCCAAACAGAGTAAGTTTCAGAAACACATGCACAGGAGCCCTTATTTTGTCTGCCACTAGAATGTCTAAGTTCATGATTGTGATTATCTTCTGCTATAGATATCACCCACTGTTCTCCATGTTTGTAAACTTTTAAACAAAGAACTACATGACCATACCAATTTTCCAAATCTTTTACTGCCCTGCCCCTAAATTTATCAAAATACATGTTTTGGTTGACCACGACCCAGCAAACTTCGATGATCAGGAGCAGAGGAAGCAAATACTTTGTGTTTGTGCAGCTTATCTCACTTTTAGACTATTATATATTATATTAATTTTTTAAGCAATTAATAAAATGATGTTAGTCAATGTCAATATTTTTTTCTACTTGTTTTGTGACAATAAATAAAATTTAAATGCTGGCGATATGAGAGGATTTGAAAGAAATGCTCTACTTGTTATAGTAGCTTATGTGGGTTATTTGGTTTGCTTGAGTTATATATATCAATATATGTCTCGAGCTAATAGACAACTAGTGCATCCAAGAAGAGGTCTTAAAGTAATTGTACATCAAGAATTACTAATAAAGATACATTATAATGCACGTAGCATTTTACGCATAAGTTATGATGCATTTATTTGCTTATGTTCAATTTTTCGTAAGAGGGGACTGTTAAGAGATAACCAATATAGTTTGGTTAAGGAATAAGTTGGAACATTTTTACATATTTTAAGTGGTAGAGCTAGCACTCGTTCACAAAGTTTATTTTTCCGACGATCTACTGAAACAATTAGTCGTCACTACCACCAAGTACTCAGAGCAATAATTACTCTCGAGGATCAATTTTTGGTTCAACCAAATGGCTTAGTTGCCCCTCCGGAAATAATCAATAGCGGAGGAAGATTTGATCCATATTTACAGGTATTTTTTTTAAACAATTTATATACAAAAACATACTTTTTATATTAATAAAAAAATCTAATACATTTTATGGACTTTTTAGAATTGTATTGGTGCTCTTGATGGAACACATATCAAAGTAAAAGTTTCAAAGGAAAAAATATCAAGGTACAGAGGAAGGAAGAGTTATCCTACAATGAATGTCTTAGTTGCATGCACTTTTGACTTGAAATTTACATACTTCTTACCCGGATGGGAAGGTTCAGCCTTAGATTCAAGAATTTTAGATAATGCATTAGCTAGAGAAGATAAGCTCATTGTTCCTCAAGGTATCTTTTAGTTAAAGATTATTAAATTCCATATTATATACAAAAAGTGTTGCTGTCAATAAGCATACCTAAATGGTTTTAATTTTATTTATAAGTAAATTCTATTTAGTTGATGCTGGATATATGTTAAGGTCCAGATTTATTGCTCCTTATAGAAACACTCTATATCATTTAAAAGATTATTCTCGGCAGGCTCCAACTAATGTAAAAGAGTTATTCAACTTGAGACATGCTTCATTACGTAATGCAATTGAAAGGACATTCAGTGTTTTGAAGTGTAGATTTCCCATTTTATCTGAGATGTCAAGATATGATGTGAGCACATTATCTGAAATTATGTTAGCTTATTGTATTTTACATAACTTTTTGATACAATATGATCCGGATGAAGAACTTGTTGCAAGAGTTGATAGAGAGCTATTGAATAGTGATCATGAGGATGATAATGTCTTTGGAGGAATTGCTAGGAATGAAGATGGTAGACAAGGAGAAATAATAAGAAATAGTATAGCTACATATATGTGGAATGATTACATTTCTCGACATTGATTTGTTGAAATTTTTGTCATTACATTATGTAACTTTGTTTGTGTTTTTTTCTTTTTTTTTACTGCCACTTGTAAGCATGATTGTTCGTCCTTTGAATGTAATTGTCTTTAACAATTTTATGCTTGTTTATGTTGTTGAGAAAAGTAAGATTAATAATAGTATAAGATGGTTTGTGTTGAATTGTGTTTGGAAAAAATAGGTGACACGATGGACGTAGAGGTAAATTATGATTAAAAAAAGCTGATGGATATTTGAGGTGGAATTATGAAATGGATAAGTGCATGCTTCAAGTTCTTAGGGAGAAAAAAAATAAAGGCCAAAAGGAGGATAGAAATTTTAGTGCTAGTACAATAGAGAGGTAATAAAGGAAATTAATGAAAAGTTTGGGGTTAAGATTAATCAGAGCAAAATTGTAAATCGGTTGAGAACTTGAAGGGAAGAAATGCATTTGGCAATATTTCTTGATGGCAAAAGTGGAATCGGATGGAATGATGTTACCAACACATTTGAAGTTGTTCTAGAGGTGTGGCAAAGTTTGATACAAGTATTTTATTTGATACTTATCTAGTTAATTTTTTTATATTTGTATTATTTTTTATGCATGAAGTTTGTTGACATAGTTTCTTGCATTTTGATTGATAAGTTAACAAAAAGGTGAAACATATTCGAGGGAAGCCTTTACCTAATTTGGACCTTGTTCGCGAGATCTATGAGAAAGATAGAGCTACCAGATCTAAAGTTAAAAGTACAAAGGAGAAGGTTCAAAGATGGGAAAAGGAAAGGTGGGATATGAATATTGAGGACATTGATAATATGCAAGCAAATAATGAGGTTCATTTAGAGAGTTTTTATCCATTTGAGAGCGAGAGTACTCCAGCAACACCAACAACTCAAGCTCCCTCATCATCAACTCCTTCAGTTTCGAAGCCATTCCACACAAGTAAGAAAAGAAAAGCACGAGTGGAAGATCAAATTTCTTCGGAACTAGAAGTTATGTCCAATGCAATGAAAAAAATTGCACAAGCTATTGTGGCCACAAACCTCGTGTTAGAAAAGAGGAGGAAATATTTGACGCAATGAAAGAATTAAGATTGGAAGGACGTGTTCTCTTGAATGCAGTTGATTGGCTTGTAGAGCATCCTAACTTTAGTGATGTATTTTTTGCATGTCCAGTTGAACTACATTTAGATTGGTTGTCTAGGAAGATGGGTTGGTGTTAGGTTTTTATAACTTGCTCTATTTAAGTGTGGAACTTTATAGATGATATAACTTGCTCTATGTAAGTATGAATGTTATTTATTTAATTTTCTGATGGAACGATGTTATGTCTCCTTATAACAAGAAGACAAGTTAAACTTGTTATGATATTATGTAATTTGGAGTGCAATTTCAAAAATAGTTAATGCCGTGTAGTTGTCAACGCAAAAGAACTATTGCTCGTTCATGCATTTTTAAGCTTCTAAATTATAATAGTCTTCTATTGTCTTCATAGCTCGGTCTAGCCTAATGTCATTTGCATTCAATTTTTTTCTTTTCATTTTAATAATAAACTTTTTTGATGATATCACTTATAATGAAATTGATGTTTATAACTTGCTTTATGTAAGTGTGAATGTTGATTATTTAATAAGATTATCTTTTAGTCATGGGTAAAAATGTCATATGAAATAATTGAATTCATTTTAATTATATTCCAAACAGTGTAATTGAATTCAATACTAATATTACTGGGTTTGTTCTAAACAATGCAAATTAGATTCAATTCAATCCAATCTCATTAATGTAATTGAATCTAATTCGTTAATGAATTCAATTCGAAGGTTTTCAAAAGGCCCGTTAACAAAATTATAATTTACATAACTCAACTATTTCACATGGTTTCAGTATTTCATTCACACGTAAGACACAACACAATTACAATATACAATTTACACAACACAAATATTAATTTATTATTATTTATTTTATCACTAATTTTTATATTCTTATTTATTACGTATTTATTTATTTATATTTTTATTATTGTCTTTTATGTTATATTATATTATATTTTTAATTATTATTATTTTATTATGTATATATGCACACATACATATATATATTTTCATTTGAATTTATTAAAAACAATTTCTCTACGAGTTAAAGATAAGACGGCGCACTAATAAACATTTTCAGGCCTCACATAAGCGAAACTTTCACAGGATTGTTTGTTGCTGTCCATAATATACTTTGTTGATTAGTTAGAAAGACAAGAGTTTTCACTGTATATGTCGCTCACTCATTTGCTGATAGAGAATAATTAGGTCTGGCAAAATTTTGTTTGAACTGATACCTTGACCCTGTCTGATTCAGAAAAAATCAGATACGAGTTAGAATTTTTTTGACCGAATTTAAACTGAGTTGACCGATTTTTGTCCGAATTAAAATCAAATCTAAATCCGGGTTGACCTAATCGAACAAAATGTCCGAGTTTTTAAAATTGGTTAGTGCCGAACATTTTAAACCGATTAAAATTATCTGATCCAAATTTCAAAAAGGAAAAAAAATCATTGTTTCAAAATTTGGCGAAGAAAAAAATTTACATAACTTTGAATTTTGATTTGAAGTGTGCTTTTATATTTTTTGCCCTTTTTTCTTTGTGGCTACAGATGGGAAGAAGATGGTACAATTTAATGACCCTTTGTTATTAATTAAAATCGAACAAACCGATTCCGAACCGAGTTACATGTTTTCCAATCCGGTTCGATTCCGGGCCAGCTTGGTAAAAAAAATAGTTTCAAACCAAATTAATCATGAAATTTTTACTTTTATCCAAATTATCCAGAACCTATTTGGTTTAAAACCGATTTTTTGTCAGCTCTAAGAATTATAAACGATGGAAATTTTGGCTGTTTTTGTTTTGATATTAAGATTCCAACACTCAAAAGAATTGTCCTGAGAGACACTTTGACAACTGTAGCATCTTAATGTCGCTGCTTCCTCCAGCATACTATTCAAGTTTATTTGGCAAAACTAATTTCACCAGGGTTGTTGGCGCATTTGCTCGAAATTAAAAAAAAAAAACCCTTAAATTTGTATATAAATTATTATAAATATCAGATTCACACTAAAAGACTTCTTGTAGCTACCAATTTTTAACAGAGAAAAAGTGCGAATTTGAGATTCATTTCTATCCAATATCAAAAGAGAGACAAATCATTAGTCGATAAATCACATTCGCCCACTATCTCCCAATCATGACAAATGTGTATCATTAATTTCTTCCCATGCCAACCTCATAACTTCAGGTGTACAATTCAAAGACTGAATAAAACACATTCTCCACGCATCCCATGCCAAACTCCAAATTTGGCTAAGCACTAGTACTTTCTTTTATTCCAATGGCGGTCAAAGAAACGTGATTGTTAGGGACTAAGAAGAACATGATTCTGCTAGTCAAGAACACAGTAATTCTCTCTAGAAACCCTAAGGCTCTAATAGGTCCTGGCCATACAATCAGTGCCATAATCTGAAACTGTTCTCCAATTGGCTGTATGTTCTGGAAAAACGGGCCACTTTTTTGTCACACCCCCAAAAAGAAGCTTTCTGTAGACTTTCACTAAAATAACCACCAGTCATACCGTTAAAGATTTGCAATGGGCCATTCTGTGTACTACAAAATCTGCTGTATTGTAGCGTTAGGCATCAAAAATCCAGGAATCGCCAGATTCAGACTGCAGTTTTGAATGGCTGATAATCATAGCAAGATGGTCGCCATTAATGACTATAAGATCATAAAGTTCTGTTCTCCGCTCCCAAAATGATCATCTTTTCACAGAGGATAATCTATTCCCTAAGACAAAATAACCACAGTAACAAGCTAAGATAAGTATTATGGGACAGCTGGCCCAAGCTTTCCTTATTCTTCCAGATGAAACTTGTAATATTAACTAATATAATGATTACCTTTTTGTTTTACATCTCGGCAAGATGCACTTCCACAGAGACATGAAAATGCCTCTATTGGATGATTATGGTCACTGAAGTCAATTCCATAGTCCTGAAAACAATTTCATACAAATAACATTAACAGTTATTTCCATCAAATTTCTATTTATACACCCAAAAAAATAAAATAAAACAGGCACATGCAATTTTTTGTTTCTTGAGACATAATCAAGGTAAAACAGGAAGAATTATTACTAAACATGGCATTATCTCGAATTGGGTAACTAAGAATACTAAAAGTTTACCTAAGAATCCAACATGGACAATCGCTAGTTTTTCATTCATGGACCTCACCTAGTTTTACTCATGACTAGAGTTGTAAATGCACAATTTAATCGAATTATGACATTTGGTAAGAAATTAAAATATTATCCTAGAATTAATCTTCATCTTAATCATATGATGGCATCTAAGCAAGAATTAATGCAATAAGACAAAGTATTTCAAACAATAAAGTATAAGAAATCAAGTATATTTCTAATGCTTGAGTAAACTTTGGAGTGTTTGAAATTATGACACCTAAAACTTTACCAAAAATTAGTTACCAAATGTCAGTATTAAATGACTAAAAGACGTATAGTAGAAAAATGAGTACCAATTTTCATGGTTATGTCAATTACTTTAGGCCAAAATTATGACGACGTCAGTAATATACATCAACCTTTATTAAGGATCAGGATCTCAAGAATTTGACTTAATATCATAAATTCTAATGCTTTCTTTAATTTCTTTATTTCTAATTTAAAGATAAATAATATAAATACTAATTTAATAGCAGAAAAAATTTAAAATTTGAAATTTTAAGGCATATCTTTTATTCATTCTATTATCTTTATAAAAATTCATTTAAGATTACTAAGATGTCTTTCTAATAATCAATAAAAATATTATATGTAGGTAAAATACACTCAAAAGTCCCCGTATGGTGTTGGTGCTTTCAGAAAACCTCCTAAGGCATGGATTTAGTTTTTGCGGTTCTTGACAATTTCACAAACAAAGTCCGCTTGCCAGTTTTTTATCATCTGATTTACATGTTCATCTATATTATCACATAGTTTACTGCTAAAAGCACTTACCCAAGTCAGTTCTTCCAAAGCATTTACCTCTCTTGTGGTGAAAAAAGCAAGCTGCAATAAGGGTCAGAGATCAGATCTTCTAATGAACTTCAACAAGATGATAAGAATAATTTTCATTTTCTGGCAATTAACCATGCAAAAGTATGTAAAAACAAAGCCACTGGGACTATACATGGTAATAGTGTCTATCTGGAGTCTCAACTTCCACGGGAATGTCAATCAAGTTTGCATCTTCACATCTGTAAAGGAGTAAAGAAAACTGATAAAGATGAATGATCAGAATTGAAAGTTAAAGGAGGTCCTATGAGTAAATGAACGACAACTCAAAACAGAATAGCCTTGTCAACTTAATCAATGATGAGGTTTCTTAAGAATGTTCCTTGAAGAAAGTTGAATGTTACTTAAAGTCTGGTGTCTGCTCCAACTTCAACTTTCATCCAAGTTCCATGGTCTCAGATCATGTTAGGATTACCAGAAATGTGCTTGGAATCAAGAAAATAAGAATAAATCTATTGAAAAATTTCCCAATTTGCACATTTGATCTCCCTTATCATTCTCACAATGCTTCCTCCAATTTATTTATTTTCTTCCACATGCTATTCTGCCAATCTATCCGTAAAATCAATCATTATACAGATCAAATCAATCAATATACAGACAATAATTATTACCTATGATTAATAAACCTTGCAACATTTCCACTAAATGTTGCATCCAAACAAAGTGCTTCTTCATCCTTTAGAACCTTCTCTGATCCCCAGTCTGCGTCAAGTGTGACAGGATATGTATGTTTGTCACTACCATTATTTTTCAGATTTCGTTCATATAATTCCATATTCGTCACTATTTCTCCAACGTATTCACAAACAAAGGTTCCTTTGGGCAAGTCTTTAAGTGTTCTAACACCCCAGCCTTTACCTTCAGCAGTCGAGAATACCTGAAACAAAGCATGCCAGCAACATGCATCTTTGTAAGAGGGAATGTAAATTTTAGATCCAATAAATCAAAGGCAAGAAATAGCTCTACTGCTAAATGTGTAGGCCAGCATTTTATTTCAAGTTCATTGGTTAACATATATAAGAAAAGAATTTTCATCAGAACCACTTCTAGGATTTCATAGATCATCTAACCTCCAAGTTGCATGAAATACCACGTTGCACCACTCGATTTCCACAAGTCATGTCGCATCCACATTTTCTCCAGCATTCTTTAATGAACTTTCTAACCAAATGCCCCTTGCAGTCTTCAGGTATATAATCATTCTTGGCTCTTTCTATGGGGCACTCTTGACAGAATACAAAATGGTGATCTTGGGGGTTCTGCCTCATAAGTATGCACGTGTTCAGAAATCCCTCTTTTAGAAGGCCTTCGCGTGTGTAAACAAATTCTCCACCAGTTTCACTGGTACAAGCACATGGTATTGAAGATGACAGACAATCTCCAGAACAACTTGAACAGCAGTCCATGTCCGAAACCCGGGCAAGTGAGATATGCACATAAGCATCTTGATAGACTATATTTTGTGGAATGTAAGTAAACTTTGGGAGCTCCTCATTTCCTACTAATGAAATTTTGATGTTTTCTGTACCTTTTGTAATATCACTTAGCCAATGTTTGTTTCTATTTTCACCAGGAATAAATCTTTTCTGGTGAACATTAGAGAACTTCAAAGCCTTCTTTCTTGAAACCATATTTGAGTTACTACTTCCTGATGCTTCATTATTTGGACCAAGACAGTGAAGTCTATCACCAACTTTTTTAAGCGCAGATTTTGTCAAGTCATTGGCGATTTGTTCCATACCTCCAACAGTCGGCTCTCTGTTATAAGAATTACATGTCTTTTTTCCCAGAAGAAGAGAAGGGCCATTCCCATAAAGTTTGTGTTTAGGATACGATTTGAGCAATGCTGTCTCAGCAGTTGAATTTTTAAATTTAGAGAAAAGTTGCTTTACAGGAATTTCACTTCTTTTGCTTCTGTTAGAATCAGAGGTCAGTTCTCTTGGCCCCCTAAATTTCACTGTAGATGTGGTAATTTCCACGTCACCATCTTTTACCTGAGCTATATTTTGACTTACCTTGTTGCTGGTAAAACATAACTGATTTTTCTCTTTAGGAAGCAGTTTCTTAGGAGGTTTTTCACATATATAATTCTTCATATGAACTTTATCTCCATCTTTTTCCAAAGCTACATTCTGGTTTACCTTGTCTCTGGAAGAAGACATCTGCCCTTCTTTCTCTTTAACATGCACTTTCTTATGTCTTTCAGATGCATAATCATTCATCAGAAATTTGTTATCATCTACTATCCAAGATAAATTTTGGTTTACCTTTTCTCTAGTAGAGGACACATGATCTTTGTCTTCAACACACAACTTTTTAGGAGGCCTTCCACACTTATCATCCTCCATATGAATATCATTTTGATCATCTCTTCCCTGATCAGTTAAAAAAAAGTATAAGGCCGGGAACTTGATATGTCACACTGTGAGAACATGAGAACATATGCCATCTTCAGAAGCAATTAAACTTACTGAGGTGGGTATGCAATTGCATAGTCAAAGATTACCTTACTTTCCTTCAATTCAAAATATGAATCTATGAGCACCCGATAATCCTCTGCTTCTATAAGTTCCCAATTTTTGTTAAACACCTTCAGTAGCTCCTCCAGCACTGGTTTGACCTCATCATCGGGGATATCCAAAGCTCTTGTCACTTTAAAAGCATTGCCAAGTCTCTTGTTACTGGCCATATATGCAGTTAAAAAGGTGGTACCTTCCCGATTTATGAAAACCAAAAAGCACCTGCTTTTTTGTCTTCAAGACCTGTAACTAAAAACGTTAAAGTCACATTCAAAGGTTCCTTATACACAGGTTCAACCTTCCAACAGTTGACATAAAATGTTTTCCTACAAGGATTTTCAAATAGGTAATACAAATATGAACGACCAGTAATTGCATTAATGAGTTCATAAATATCATGTCAGGTTCAAGTTGCAGTTCATGAACAGGCACAGCATTGTAGTCAGTCAACTATATTCAATCACAGTAACTTCTTGTTTCAATCACTGCAGCAGCAAACTACCATTGTGGCCATAACCACAAACATAAGGTAGCTAACACAATTGGAGGTAATAGATCATCTATTTATGTTTCTCTTTTAAGAATTGCAATCTATAATTTTCAACCCCAGCAATCCAATAATGCAAATTTCAGTCAACAAATTCCAAATGAAAAAAAAAAAATTGCAAAGCAGTATGCAAAATATGAAGTTCCAAACGCTAGATACATATGTGTTAGTATATGTATGTCCAAAGATGAGCACTTACATTATGTAAACACCATGGACCTAATACACATATATGAAAGTTTATTGTTTTATCAATCAGTAAAAGTAAACAGGAAGTGAATCGAATGCCCAGATATGTAAACACATTATTGTTTGTGCCTGTATGCACCTCAAACTCTAAGTAGGTCATAATTAAACTAATTTAGTCCAGAAAAAATGAAGTTAGAAGTTAAATTGGCCAAATTTTTGCGAACATAATTGTTAAGAGTACATACTATTATTTATGCCTGTATGCACCTCAAACTCTAAGTAGTCATAATTAAACTAATTTGGTCCAGAAAAATGAAGTTAAAAGTTGGATTGGTCAAAAATGAATTACAGAACCTTACAGAAATTTTGAAAGATAAAGTTTATGGTATCAACGTGGTTACCCAGATCAAATTGATGCTGAACTTCAACAGAGAACAGCCATTCGTTCTCCGACAAATTGTAAGTAAAGCAACATCAAGGAGCAAAACAAACAACTCAGTCTCAAAGAGAATCAAACATTAATCATAAATGAGAAATGTCTTACAGAGCACACTAACCTATTGGCTCTTTGGGTTCACTTAGGAATGCATGCAAGGAAAAATGGAGTTTCTTTCGACACAGAGACAAACAGGGACTGACAGTCGGAAACAGAAATCTATAAACCTAACACACAATGAGGTTTGGATAAACATAATTAGATTACTAATAAAATCACAGAATCGTAGTGATCTGGAGAGAGAACCCACGAGATATCCGGCGAAACGTTTCAGTTGCTTTTACGGAGGAGGGAGAGAGAACGTGTGAGACGTCTTGTATGTTGGGTTTCCCATTCCGCCCTCTTATTTCAAACATGCCGTAAATTTTTTTATTATGTAATTTTATAAATTTGTGTTAGTTTTATTTTAGACATGTCCTTAATTCTTTTATATTTTGAGGAAACCCGAATTCCATCAAAAGAAATGGATTAGTGTAATTCAAATGCTTTAAATATCATTTGAAAGCTTTTAATGAGCAAACCCAACAGTAAAGTTGGACAAAAGAGCAATTCAACTCTAGCATTTACAATAGAATACAGGTTAAATCACGGAATGTTTAATTTGAACTTCAATACTTTCAAAACATTCAGAACAGACCCTATGAGAATGAAAAATTTAACAGAACTTTCGGATATCCCATCTACACGATCATGGGAATGGCATGACAATAAAGAAAATGTTTGTTTGTGTTATTTTTGAACCAATTAAGGATAAGATACTTAACTATAATGTATTTGGACTTGATTAAGGTTTAAAATGAATATAATTTGATGTTGGAAAAGTTGGTTAAATGTGTGATAAGTTTTGATTGATAATTGATGTTATACTTTAAGGAAAAGAATGTTTGATAACAATGCATCTAAGTTTGGAATGAAGGAATGTTAAAGGAATGAAGGTATTCATAGGAATGCAAATGTATTCTAAAGGATATTAATAATGCAATAGGAATGAATGAATGAGAATTGGGAATTATATGAAATATTTGTAATGCTAGAAAAGAGTTAGTAAATGTATGGTTAATGTATTGAGCATGATCAAGTCTACGTAAGTTATTAACCTAAATGCAAACAAGACATATTCAAGTGATAATACGTGAATGATTATGAATTATGACTAAGGAAACATACTCGGGATAGTCATTGGGCATGCATTGAACATGGCACATATATGTATGTGTATAATTGAATATGTATTTGTTTGATTATGTTAGTAATGTGTATAATATTTGTGTATTTAGACGCTCAAGTCAAACATCATCGACAAGACATTGCCGGACCATCTAGGAAATAGCATATACGGGAGCATTCTGTGAGTTAATCTGTTAGACCCCGTTTCCGGAATCGAACTCATGCTTGCTCTGATACTAACACTGTCGGACCCCGGTTCCGGAGTCTAACTGTAACATCCCCTCACTTGTGGGAAGGAAATTTTGGTAATTTGGAATGGGTTAGGATTGTTTAAAGTGTTTTTGCTATATTCATACATGCATATATGCACATAAGT
>JAOQMS010000178.1:13497881-13522018 GCA_027563885.1 Erythroxylum longipes
AGAGAAAAAGTTATGGCTAAAACACCAAAGCATACTCAGTGAATATGTTCCAACTACATTTTCCAGCTTACCACTTCTAACATTTCACATATAATTGTTCTAACTTCCAAGAAAAGTTTTGGGGTCTAACAATATGGGAAGGTTAGCTTGTAGTTTTAGTGCTCTGGCAACATTTAAAATATGCTGGTGCTTCCTCTCCACTCTCCCATTTTATTGTGGTGTTTCTACACAAGATGTTTCATGTAGAATCCCCTTCTCTTGATAGAAAATTGTCATTGAAAATTCAATCCCATTGTCACTTTGTATGCATTTAATTTTCCTGTCAATCTGCCTTTTGATATAGGCACAAAACCCCTTCAAGAGTTCTCTGATTTCAAGTTTCTACCTCATCTATAGACCTAGGTCATTCTATTATGATCATCTACAACAGTTAAGAAAAACTTGTAGCCTAGATAAGAAGGTGTGTGATAGGGACCCCATATATCAACATGAATTATGTCAAAACAAGCAGAAGCAATAGATTTACTAAAAGGAAAGGGTAATTTCTTTTGTTTAGCAAAGTGACAAATATCACATTGTTTAACAAAGTGAAAAATTACAGAAGAATCAATCTTATATAGGATGTGCAGTCTTTGATTAGATAAATGACATAGTCTCTTCTGCCATAGATGTTCTTGGTGATGGTACTGCAAGCAAGATGACTGGGATCCTGAGGGGATGGAGAGAGGAGGTAGAGTCTATTGATTTGCCGAGCAAAACCAATCATCCTTTTGGAACTGGTGTCCTGAATATGGCATAAGGTAGATGCGAAGGTTAGCTGAAAAAGAATATAGATAGTGAGTTTGCTAATAGAGACTAGGTTAAAAGAAAAAAGACGTACAAATAGAACTTCAGTACGAGTGAGAGAGGAGATATTGACAGTTCCAATATGTGTTACCGAGACAAGAGCTCCATTTAGTAATCTGAAATTTAAATTGCTCACTATTATATAGTTTGTAAAAAGATCTAAAGAACAGACAATGTGATCTGTAGCTCCAAAATTAATAATCCATATGAATGACCAAGGATTAGAAGACAACATAGGTTTCTGTGTACCTTGTTTGTGAGTAGAAATGGTATTGACCTGAGCAGTAATGATGCCTTTCCCTTTCGATTCTCCTTCTTTTTACAGCAATTTCACTAGTTGGCCATACTATTCCACATTCATACTGTAAACAGAAGTGTCTTGGGAAGCTTCTTTATTGACTGATTAGGAATCCAACTCAGAGGGAAAAACATCCAGGTTAGTTTCTACTTGATTGACATCTTTAAATTTGTTTTGGTTGTTGTCTTTGGGGGAGTAGGAATTTCTGTTGGGTGTTGAGAAGTTGGGTGGGAAACCATGCTTTCGGTAACACTTGGATTCAATGTGTCTAATATTACCACAGAAGGTGCATATGGGCCTTTTTGATTGTTGATTGAATTTTCTAATGTCTGATTTGGCATAAAAAGCTTGAGGTTCAATAGTAGGAGTAGATATGTTACTTTGTAAAGAAATGTTTAATTGCCTTTCATGCTGGGCAACCATGGCAAAGACTTTTTTGATATTGGGTAGGGGTTCTATTATCAAATGTGCAACTTTACAATAGAATAGGATTCATTCAAGCCTCTAATAAACCTAATCACCCAATCACCATCCTGATAGATTTTGATAGTATTTAAGAAATCATAAGAACATTGAGGTTTACACTTACACCTGGGTAATGGTCTAAGGTTAAAAAACTCATCCCATAGCATCTTGAGATGAGTATAGCATTCTGAAACTGAGAGTGATCCTTGTTGGAGACTATAGATTTCTTCTTGTAAGTCTGATATTCTGAAAGAATCTGCTTGTAAAAATCTCCCTTCCAAGTCCTTCCATAAATCTACTGCAGAATCAAACCAAATAATACTTTATGCTATCGAATCTGTCATAAATCTTAATAACCAAGAGAGCACTATAGTACTACACCTTTCCCAATAGATAAAAAAGGGGTCATCTTTGTCAAGCATTAGAATTGTACCATCGATAAATTTAAGCTTGTTTTTGGATAACAAAGCCATCTGGATTGATCTTGCCCTTGAATGATAGTTGGTTCCTATTAAAAGGGTTGAGACTAGGACTAGGGAAGGATTTTCATTAAGATGTAGATAGTAGGGGCTTGCTGGATGACTTTCTGGCCTTAAACCATTTTGATTGTGATGTCCTTGATTTGTAGTGATGCTGGTATATGAGGGGCCAAACATGATGAAGAAATCAAAGAAGATAAAGAAACAATGGAGAACGAAGATATTATGACAGAAGCAAGTGGAGCCAGAGACGTGGCTCTAATACCATGTTGAAAAACAAAGGAGAAGAAAATATTTGGCTCAGTTTGTATTACTGAATAAAATACCTTTTATAGGCAGTAGTTACAAATTTGTTGTAACAATTTGTAACAAACAAACATAACAGATTCTAATACACGGACAGATAAAATAAAACAAAAAGAAAAAATAACTTGGGCCAATCTGTTTATCCTAACGTCTGGATCACATAGTATGGGACCAGACCAGATATGCAAATGGGTTGAAGCTGACCCGGTCCGGTCTAAGTCAGCTAGGTTTGAAATGAAAAACAGGAGTTGTTGTTATCTCGAGTCTCCTTCTTTGACTCCTTCTTCAATAAGCTAGAGATATCATCATCTCTTTATCTACTAATGTCGCTTCTTAGAGGGTGAAACATCACTCTCACTATCAACTATCTCAGAAGTCGACTAGGCAAAATGTTTTAAGGTTCAAAACTGAGAGCGACAACATCTTAATCCTTTTGAACTTTTCTTTTAAACTATTCAACATTAGTTGTAGAATTTTGACAAATTCAACATATCCATGATTAGAGATATTGATTATTAAAAAGATTATATTGTCTTTATCATCCATTTTGCCCACCTTAACAACTTCCAAAAGTTCATTTTGTATATTAGTCTCTCGAAAGATGTTGTTGTTTCATTTATATATATATGAGTTTTCTTATTGCACTAACTAGGTAGCTCAATCCATTAGTGCTTCAATATTCAAAGTAACCATAATAAAACAACATTTTGATTTCTTTTATTAAATTTCAAGCCATGTTATTTTTCTACCTATATATATGATGCCCTGTGACTTTCTTAGTGTTTTTGTGAACAAAAGTAAAAAAAGATTGAGTTATTGATGTATACATGCTCAAGTCCTTGTTTAATCCATCGTTTAATAAATAAAAAAAGTCAATCATTTGTTTAAGAAGAATCCCACCAAGAAAAGTTGTCATTTTTTCTGCTCCTGTTTGCATTATTTTGATGACAGGATATACTATAATTTCTCTATTACTCGTGGAGTATGAAAAGTAGGGTTTCATCTCCTACAGTCTTGGACACGATATCTTACTTAAAGCGCTAATTATTTGTGCCTTGTCATTGGAGAGTCATGAAGACCATTCATTATTAACTCTTACCCAAACCTGTGCCCTTATCCGGATCTAGAAATCAAAGAAGATTACGGGCATAAAACTTCCGAGGGGGGATGCAACAAAAAGAGAACAACAGAAATGGAAGAAGAGTTGGTATAGTGGCAGTTGAGTAAAGGGCCAACGAAGCCTTGGTCTACTTTTGTTATAGAGAAAAGACTAAAACATGCCAAATTATGCTTCAAACAAGTTCCCCAAGCGGTCGTGTTTTGAAAACATATGCTGACAAGGATACATCAAGTTTTTATCTGTGGAGTCTTCCCAGATGCAATGATGTTGGACCACTCATAGTTTCAGTTTAAATGCGACTGGTGAGCGACAGTACCCTATAGATCAGAATGCATGAGAAGTCTATGAAATGCAGTTAGTTCTTTTTTTTTTTTTTCTGGCTAAGCATTTCAGTCTTTAAATGGCCATTGCTTGAAATGTACCTAATCATGACTTAGGAAGGATCAAATGAAGCTGATAATCTGCTAAGGATGTTCTGAAATATTTGCTGGCATACAAAGTGGTAAAAACTGATAAAAGTACTGAATTCCGCTTAGATATTCCGGAATGACACAACAAAATGATAGTATCAACTTCATTTGCTTATTTTTAGTTACTCTCCATATCATAGATTAATTCCAGTTAATACATATAATGCAATAAGACAAGTCGGTTTTCCATGTTAATTTAAAGGGGTTTTGCTAAAAATAAACTGCGGAGGCATTTGCAACGATAAACAGAAAGAAAAGAACCACTGAAACATCATGTTGGTAGAAACCTTGCAGATTATAACCGATTTGGCTTAATTTATCAGGATTCATTGGAGAGGAGCCAAAACCGCAAAAACTATACATCCAAATTCAAATCACTTATAAACATCAAAACCTAGCAGAAGCCCTTACATGCCATTTTCCAATTTGCGTTAGCCTCTGGGATCTGGCAGTGACCCAGGGGAAAAAAAAAAAAAAAGGCTCTGAATATACCACGCTTTCATATCACTGCCGTACCAATGCCTTACAATGGTCATCCTTTCCAACTTTTAGAAATCAATGTCATATCTGCTCAGGACCTGGCTCCTGTGTCCAAGTCCATGCGCACCTATGCTGTTGTTTGGGTCCATCAAGAACGAAAGCTGACAACTAAGGTGGATCAACATGGCCACATCAACCCACAATGGAATGAAAAGTTCGTGTTTCGTGTTGACGACACATTCTTGAACGCTGAAACGTCCGCCATCATGATTGAAATCTTCGCGGCTGCATGGTTGCGCGATGTTCAGATAGGTTCTGTCCGGGTTCTTATCAGCAATTTGTTTCCTTCTCATAACAACAACTCCAAGATGCACTTCGTTGCGCTTCAGGTTCGTCGACCATCAGGCAGGCCTCAAGGTATCCTAAACATGGGCGTGCAGATTCTGGACAACACAATGCGTAGCATGCCTCTGTTAACAGAACTTAGCGCGTCTGCAATAGGATTCAATGAGCTTATAGATGCGAAAACAAATAACAAACAGAGCATAGAGGAGAAGACAGCGCAGTTGCGTCGGTCCAAGAGTGACAGATCTGAAATCACCACACAAACTGACGACTTTGGCGTGAAGGGTCGTGGTGGCGGAGGGTCTTCAGTTGTTGGTGGTGGATCGTTGATTAGTTCTGCATTGAAATCCAATCACAAAGAGAAGAATATTGGAAATGGAGGGAATTGCAATGGCAGCATGGTCAACGGATCTCTTTGCTCCGACGTGGGGCCTTCAGCTTCGGTGGTGGCAGCAGCAATTGCGAAGGGGTTGATAAAAACACCAGGAAACACAGCTCCAAACAATGTAGAGGGTGCAGGGAGCTCAATACTTGACGACTGGACAGAAAATGATAGTGTGGAAGGATTAAGGACGAAACTAGAGAGATGGAGAGCTGAGCTTCCCTCAGTTTACGATAGGGATAATAGTCAGGAGCAATCGAGGTCGAACAGGCGGAGCCAGCAGAGGCGGAAGTCAGACGGTGGAGGGCTGTTTTCGTGCTTCGGTAATGCTTTCGGGTGCGAAATTTCAATTACTTGTGGTAGAGGTAGCAACAAGAAAAAATATGGGAAAGTATATCGTCTTGGCTCTGTTAACAGTCAATCGTACTTATAAAGCTAACAAAAATGGAGGGTAATGCTGTAACTATATATAATTGGTTGGTTGGTGTATCAGGCATATCGTCGAGGGAAGTGATCACAAACATTGTTTTATTTCTTTCATCATTTTTATATAAATCACCATGTTTTTAACTTTACTTGTAAATTGAAGTAGGGCGCCAATATTGTGATGCATGGTCCTTTACCATGAACTTATCAGCTTCCATGACATATGATTGCCACCCTGTTTTGTTTCCATTATCCAATTCCAATCTACTAGTTTATCTCTATTCTTATTCATACGAGGGTTGGAATGATTAGATATATATAGCAAGATGGTAATTCAATTTGAAAGAGATAAAACACATAAAAATATTATTACCAATGAAAAGAAGAGTTATAATACAAACACTTTCTAAGTTACAACTATTGATTTATAGTTTATAACTTGTAAAATTAGAATTCTCACAAGTTACATTCTTGATACTTGAACTTGTTTCTTGAAGCATAAAAGAAGACGGGTGAATGCTTATAGGTGTAGCAAAACCAATTATAACAATACATTTCAATTGATTATAATTACCACATATTCTAATTTTTACTTTATACCATAAATTGTTTATCTTTATCTAGATATTTGTAAATATTCAAAATTTTCTAATGTGAATAATATCTAGATATTGTGAGTAATTTCTAGATTATTCCACTTAAATAATATTTAACAATCTCTCACTTAAAGATTTGATGAAAATTCAACAAATCTTTACACCACCATGTCAATGTCATGTTATTTATATTTCTATTGAGATGCATAAGGATCAGAACTAGACAAACATATCATTGTTGACTGCTTTTACCATAAAATATATTATTTTTGTTGATATGAACCTTTTGCATATATATCCACAATTTATTCCTCTACTTTCTTATGAGCAAATTAAAATTGAACTCATATGTGCTTGACTTTTTAGTGAACTAATGGATTCATTGCTAGATGAAAGGCACTTTGATTGTCACAAATAACGAAACTTTTTTTATTTGTGCTCGAGTTCTTCCAACACCAATTTTAACCATCTTACTTCTTTCCTAGCTTGCGAAGTTGCTACATAATTAACTTTTGTTATTAACATGGACACAAACGGGTAATGGTAGTAGGGATTGAGCTTTAGATATAGGATTCGAGTCTGAGCTTGATCGAGCTTCTCTAACCTGAAATCTGATCGAGCTAAGGCTAGGCCCTTTTTAATTAAAAATAAAAATTTTAAATAAAAAATATATTTTAAAAAATTTTATAATATACTCTGTTATCCAAAAACTCATTTTAATTAAAAATTTAGTATATGTTATTTTATATAAAAATATATTTTATATCTTATTAATTTTTCTAATAAAATCTAATATTTTAGGCCTTAAGTTCAATTTTAAAACATAATCTTGAAGTTGAATGTTCTAAATTACTTATTTTTTGTCAAATTATCTCAACTCTAATAAAGAATCCATATTTTTTAATTAAATTTATATAGCTAAGTCCAATGTCTTGCTTTTGAAAAAAATAATTAAAATCGATTTGCTTGATATTTTAAATTAATTTTGCTTTAAATTATTAACTTTTCTCTTTACTATTCATTATTTTCTTATCTGAGTCAAACAATAAAATTGTGTTTGATTCCTATAAAACATGAAAAGAAAATTCAATTCATGAGTTTGTCTATGTAATAAAAATCACATTAATATTAAGAAAATTATTTTATTATCAAATAAAAAATTATCATAATGCCAATATTATCCGAATGAAAAAAGATACAAAAAGTCAAAGAGAAATTATGAATTGTAGCTAGAGAGTGGAGACTGAAGTTAAGTAAATTGATAAATGCTTAATAGACCATATTTCTAATCCTATTTCTACTGCATTTTGCTGGTTTATTTAAGAGTTTTTTAATTATTTTTTATACTTAATTTGTTCATATTATTTTTTTAGGTTTTAGTTGCCTTCATGAGTCAAAAATATTGGAAATTGGATGGAATTGAAGAAAAAATTTGAAGGATTGATGTTGTCCTTAAAGGACACAACCGTATGGAGGTGAATATAGTTGTCCAAAACTTTGTAGCTTTCTAGAATTATGTTTTTATGCTAATTTTTAAAGAATTAAAGTGAGGTTGAGAGAAATGGTCATGCACACGACCATATGGGTGATTATATACAATTCAGAAACCTTAATTTTTAAGCTATAAAAGGTCAAAATGAAGATAAAAATTGATGGCTTATATTAATAGAACAAACAAATAATAAGAAAGTAAACATAGTTTAGATTTCTATCAATATAAAGTGGATTTCATAAAGATTAAAAGGGATTTCATCATGTTTTTTTATTTTTTATTTTTTTCTTTAGTTTTGATGCTATGTATTATATGATTATGAACTAAAACTTTATTTATAGTTAGATTAGATGAACCTTGGGATAGATCTTATGGTTATCTTATGTTATTTAATTTATTCTTTAGTTTCATTGAGATTCAATTATGTGTTCTTAATTATTCTTGAATTAATATTGTTAGCATGTTGATTCATGTATGATTTCATGTCATAAAGAATAAGAAATCCTTTTATATGAATAGATATACTATAATTGAAAGGAGTTGTACGCAAACCTGGAGATAGGTTAAAATAAATCCTTTAGATTAAGTTTAAATCTAATAGTGATATTTACAAATCGATTAAAGCAATCTTAGGGGTTTTAACTAAAAAGAGATTTCAGTTAATCAACCGAGGATTAGATGTTAATAGTTTTGACAAAGATATTAGTATAATTGAAGAATTTTCACAATCGAATAAACTATATATTAAATTAAATTGTAAAGTTATGATTGTTTAAGTAATCCTAGTGAGGATTCAAAGTCCAAGTACCATTGTCTTCTTTGAATGTTTCCTAGTTTTATCTTCATTCTAGTTAATCAATTATGTTGATTTATTTTAGTTTTTTAATTTTTAATTTGATTAATTGTAATCACCACAATTTGTTTACATTAGATGATAGAAAGACGATAAGTACTAATCAGTGCTAGCTATAGCTACATCATACGCTTGTGATTAAAACTAAATCATCATCACCATAAATGGGTAGGGATAATTGTATAAAGTTTTCTTTGTTAACCTATATAAAAATACACATGTAATGATTTATATCTTCAATTGTAAAAAAGCAAAGTAATGATATGAAAAATAGTAAATCCAAAAGCAAAGGTTAAAGAAAACAAATCCAAAATAGAGGAAAGAGGTTAACTAATTATTATAATTAAGATCGTCAATAGTTCACACTACTTTATCTACTTGTAGAAACATTATCATGTAAAATATACCTAATTGTGCAACAATTGTATTAAATGAATATTCAATGTATAATAATCAAAAATTAAATATACCTTTATTATCAAATATTTTTTCAAAGAAAATTTTTGCTGAAAGACTAGTCTCCGTATTCATATCAGTTTTAATATAACAAAGATAATATAAGGTAATATAATATATGATTACCTTTAATATCTCCATCATCTAACCAATTTCGAGAACATATAAAAGATTTTACAATATTAGGATGAAGTTGAGAATGATGAGGACTAATTATCATATCACTAATACTAAAAGCAAACTCTGAAGCAACAATAGATACTAAAGGGGTGTTTGTTTTTATTTTTGTTTTCGGCTTTTGGTTTTTGTTTTTAAATTCAGTAAAAAAAACCTGTTTGTTTGAGTTTTTATTTTCTATTTTTAGTTTTGGTTTCTTCCAATTTTCAAAAAGTATGAAAACCATAAAAAATAGTTTTTGTTTCCTCTTTCTGTTTTTTTCGTAATCTGATTTACTATCATTTAAATATATATTATTTAATTATTTAACTATTAATAGAAAATATGAATAATTTTATTTTATTTAATTTTTATAATTAAATTATATGTAATTAAATTTTAATGATTATTAATAAATATAATTAAATTTAAAGTATATAAACATTCAAATAAAATTTGATTTAATAATTAAAATATCTTTCAAATAAATATTAATTTATAAATAAAATATTAATTAGAAATTATTTATTTTACTAAATTAACATAATTTTATTAATAATTTATTAATAAATATTATATAAGAGATTAAATAAATTTATTTAATTAAAAATAATTTATTTTTAAGTTTTATCTAATATTTAATTATTATCAGTGATAAAAAGATAACTATATGAACATGTTACTAAACACGTTTTTGTTTTTATTTGAAAAAAACAGAAACAAAAAACTGAAAACGAAAATGAAAATTGAAAACTACAAAAAAAAACAGAAGTAGAACCAAACGACACCTAAAATTACTATTAGATCTTACGTAATTCTTGTATGATTAGAAAAGTGCTTCCATGTTTCTTCCATCATAGCAATACGTTGAACTTTAAACATTTAACTTTGACCATAACACTTACCTTCAAATAGTTTTCCAACTCTACATTATTATAAGAAATCTTAGCCTTTTTTCTTTAATGAATTTTGCAAATGTGGGATTAACATCAGTCTTATAAACTGAATCTAAAACTAAACCTAAAACTAGAGTTGGACTACCGAAATCCTGATTTTTATCTCTTAATATGGTTGTCAACCTTTCATTTATATACGATTCTAACACATAAACAAACCTACCATTTAAAGGTATGAAAAAATATCAATTATAATATAATCAATAAATAATGGTGCATATGATACTCGTGGTGCAAGATTATCTTAACACTTGGCTTCATTTGAACCTTTCATAATTGTTTTGGATATAAAGGTTAATAACTAGGCCATCTAATAATGTAATTATAAAACTAATTTCACTAATACAATTTCCTTTATTGTTAAATAAATAAATAAATGGTAGTAATATTAAATAATATAATTTACCTTAATAGTAGACTAAACAAAGTCCAATCATTATTAATGTAATGTGTCATTGCCGCTATATAACCCTTCCTTTCGTTGTCAACTATCCATATATTTGAAGTGATGGCTACTCTTCTGTTAATACTCGAAAATGTATTAATATTTCTTTCTTTTGATCCTCATATATCTTTAGAATGTTTTTCTTTAAGGTATTTTGAGTTAGGATCATGTAGGTCTGTTGGAGTGAGGCGACACACATTCTAAATTTTCTACTATCAATAGTAGAGAGTGACCATTCATCACTAGTAATCATCTTAGCTAGCAAAAAAATTGATTTGTTGTTGTCATAAGTTATGACAGACATTTCATTCTTCCCTCTTATTCGATTATAAGTAAAAAATGTTTAACCTTTTATTAAGATCTTCTTTATGTTAAACGACTCTATATGTCTCTTTAAATGAGATGTTCCACCTTTAGAACTTTCGGCCAACATCTCATGGAAATACTTACATTTGACCTTTTCTACTCCATCCATTGATCTAGTCTTATAGAAGTGATTCCAGACATCACTTCTCAATGAACTTACTCTTTTAACCTGAATCATTTCTTCACTTAGTACTAAATTAGAAATCTATACTAGTATCTGTTTGGTACTGGATTAGAACTCTCTATTGAAGGAATGTGTTTATCCATTTGAAACAATCAACATAGATGATCATTAAAACATCATTAAATGATTTAAATTATTTCAAATTATGTTCAATATTATAAAATATGTTAGCTAACTAATTAATTAAATGAATTGTAAAAGTAGAATCCTAAATCACATTTAACAAAGTAAACAAGAGAGCCACTAACTAAAATTAATCGATATGAAATAAAATTTTCCATGAATGAGATGCTCAGATGATTAAATGCATAACAACACTCACCACAAGACAAATTAATTAGATGCATAACATCACTCAGCATAAGAGAAATTAATCACGAAAAATAATTTGCTTAAACTTAACAAAACATATATTTCACCTTATTATTCATATTACATACTAATGATTTAGATTGCATATTAGGTTTTGCATCCAAGTTTTGTTATAAATAGCCTTTGCACTAGTAAATTAAAAGAGACAAAATTGGTAAGAAAGGCCATTAAAACTCACGTGATGATGTAGTAAGTCGAAGAGCACTTGAAATGCTTCCAAAGAACATGCGGGAGGTAGGCATAATCATTAAAATATCTAAACTGTCTTTTGTTTAGTTCTTTAGCAATAAATTCCTTAGTTCATCTTAACCTAGAATCACAACCATTTCTAGTATATAATTCAACATATAGGGCTCTTCTTCCCCTTTTTTTTATATAGTTCCTCAATTCCATAAATTTGTTATCCAAATGGGAAAAGGGCAAAAGATCTATTCGCTAAGACAATTGTGGTGTCCTAATAATGAAAGTGAATGCTTTTCCCAATTATATAATTACCTAATAAAAGATGATCAATTAATAAGCAATGCATATGAATAAACAAGGCACGTAAACAAAGTCAAAAGTTATCCTATAAAAGTATGAATAGCAAAGTATAGGCTTTGTTCATGTGAATTGTGTTAAGTATTATAAAGCTAAAGATCTATCATATGATAAACAAATAAAAAAAGACAATAATAACTAATTAAGCGATAAAAAAATTGCTAAACAAGTAAACTTGTGGTTTGTGGATGCCATATGATACATCCAAAGGACTACACCTCCAATGCATAAATTCCAATTATAATGCCATCGAAAGGACTGACCTATTACGAAGAATCTCGTAAATTTGTGATTACTATCTTTCTTTAGTTTTATAAGAGCAACACAAAAAGGGTAAATTGCAATTGATTTTTCTAATTGCGGAGTTTTTGTGAAGGCTAATAATTGATATAACAAAAAAAGTTCCAATAATAAAATAGGAAAAGAGACAGAGATTATGAAACAAAGCTTTCCTTATTCTCTATTCTTCCAACATTTCTTCTAGAATTATGGAACTGTGAGTGGAATTATGGAGCAGTGGAGCAGCTAGAGTAGTGGAATTGGGAACTACAAGTAGAATGGAGATTGTAAAGAGAATGGAGATTAGAGGACAACATTACAAGGAGATTGGAATTACAAGGAGGCATGAGAAGAAGATATGACATTGTAAATTAATTATTATAATTAATATACAGTGTCGAAGTTTGTTTGAAGAAGAGAACTTAGAGGATTGAATGGTGTCGTTTTACCTAGTATAAAATGATGTTATTTTGCACACTAATTGAGAAATGTCATGCTTCAGGATGGGTCGGGCTCAGGTGCTCGAGCTCGAGCTTAGTGCAAAGCCTAAAATCTAAAAAAAGCTTAAGTCAGACCTGAAGCCTGATCAAACTAGGCTAGGACTAGACTTACATGTCAATATTAGATACAACTAATTATAGCTTTAAAACACAACTACTTTCATAATAAAGTCTAATGCATATAATGTAAACACATAACCATATTGTAATGCAACATCAAAGGCTCCTTAATATAACTTAGGATGCTTTTTATAGTACTCTAATGCTCTCTACTAAGATTTTTCATATAGTGACTAACTACTCCTACTATATGTGCATTATCCAACTTTGTAAAAATCATGGAAAATGTTAACCTCCCTACTACAAATCTATATAGTACCTAAGGTATCTCCATCCTCTCATCTTCATCCCAAAATCTTCTTAGGTAGTTTTTTTAAAATCCCAAATCATTTTAATATTTCATTCTTAGAAAATTTGCATCTGTATAATCTTGTGTACTAGTCCTAAGTCCTTTATGTAAAATTTCCTAACCAACCATGTCTTTAATTATTTAATACAATCTTTATTAGAGCCTACAACTAATATGTCATATACATACAATAGTAAGATAATAGAATGATTATTATCAAACCTCTTAAAATATGCACAAGGGTTTACATTAAGTCTGTTATATCTATAACTCATAATAAAGGAATAAAACTCCTATACCAACACCTAGATACTTGTTTAAGACTAGATAAAGATTTAATACAAACCAAGTTCTCTTTTCCATTTTCTTTAAAACCTTTTATTTGGAGCATATAAAATTTATGTAGATATCCATAAAAAAGTATCTTTTGCATTTAGTTTATCTATATATAAGTTAAACACAACACATATTACCATAACTACTCTGACTGTTGTTTGCTCAAGGTTACATGCTCTAAATTTTACTAATTTTTAACTTTGGTAATTATCGCAAGCGTATGGGTCATTCGCGTAGTACATAAGGTGTCGATTCTAAGAGGAAGGGAACTAGTCCTAAAAATTTAAAGGCAACTAAGTTCGCAAAACCTAATTAAACAACTACTGCAGAAATTAAAATTAATCAAGAATCAAATATAAGAATTTAAATCACCAAAAGAACAAACAGAAGCAAACTCACACAAATAATCTAAAATTCAACCTAGAAGTGACCAATTGAGAGAAAGAGGGAATTTATTCAAAATTAAAGAAAATTTATCCAATTATGAAATTTTCTATTTAAAGGACCTAGACGATCCTAGGGTGAATTACTCTCTCTCTCGAGTTATAATTCTTAACCCTAATTAATGTTCCCTAATTCAAATTGTGGAAATTGTGTTCTCTCGATCCGCAATTTGTCCAAAACCTAAATTAGTTCTAACGTTGTCTATTAACCTAATGGGAATCTGTGCTCGATCTTTCGTTACACGACTCTACTAGTTTGATTCAATTCTCTACCTATTGATTTACCTAACTCTCGTTAACCTAAATCGATGATTTTCACCAGCTCACCCTCTCAGTTTATTGCCCAATTATAAAAAATCGAGTTAAATCACAATAAATCGAAATAAAATACAATCAAATCAGTCTTATTAATATCAAGAATAAATAAACCCGAAGGTGAGTTTAGACAAAAGCATCAACATTCATCGACAAATATCTCTAATCAATCTCAAGACTCCATACATCAATGAAATCGAAATAACGACAAGAATATACTTTCGGAATGGATCTCGGAGTCTCGACTATGGAAAACCACCTTTTTCGGGAAGTACGTCGGGTCAAGCGTGTCTCCGTGCCTCTCTTCCTTTGTCTCCTTCCTCGATCAATTGATCTCTAACTAGGTTTTCTCTTAAATTTTTGACAGATTCTTTCTCTTTTTACAGCTCTTGGCTCTCTGATCTCTCTCTTAGCGGTTGCTAGGTATTGTTCTATTTATTCTGTAGTAGCCCTAGGTCAAACTTAGGGTTGAAATGGTCTAAAAAATCACCCAAATTTTGAGTTTTTTTGTCAGCCCGACTCAGGGCACGATCGTTTGCCTTCCACGTTCGTGGCTAACACTCTTTCCTTTCAGTCACAATCGTGGACTGAAGTGCACGATCGTGTCCTGACTTGACGGTCTCTGTCATGATCGTGGCTCTTGGTGCACGATCGTGGCCTGGCTGCCTCTGACTCTTCCTCTTTTATTACGATCGTGGCCACTGTACAAGATCGTGGCCTATATCTTTTAGCCCGAAACTCTTCAAATCTTCACCGTTCTTCTCTATTTACCCCGCAACACTATCACACACATCAAGGTACCTCAAAAATATACAATTTAAGCTCAAAGATTCAGACTAACCCAATAAAACTCTTAAACATAAAAACTAATCTAATTAAACCCTAGATACCTACTTAACACTCAATTTAACACAAAATGCATAACAAATTAAACCTTAAAATATCATACTAAACACTACTATCAACTGTAATAACTCAAACCACATTTCATTACCAATCTTGCACGATATTGCTCCACTTGATATCCATTTTGCTTGATATTAAAGACCTATTTATTACCAATTGGTTTCCTTCCTTATGGTAATGGTTCAAGTTCATAAATTTTATTTTTATTAAGAGCATTTTCTTCTTAAATTGCCGCCATATACTAAGAGGCATCTAACTTATTAAGTGATTTTTAGAGAGTTAATAACTCTATATCCTTAAAGATGGTATGTTATAATACACTCTATTATATAATTTGTGTGCCAATTTTGTGGTCTTTTTATGCGATTTAATCAACAAACTTATAAAGCTTCAAACTCAACTAGTTCTTGAACATCTTACTCCTGTGTTGCTTTATAAGAAGTTTTGAAATTCCTTTTCCACTTATATAATAGTCTATAAACTTCTTTATTAAGTGTTATTGCCTTTTTCTTCTAGTTGTAATTTATCTTCTATAAAGGTGACATCCATATTGACAATAACTTTATGAGCAATGAGATCCCTTAAGTGGTACCCCTTCACTCTATTAGTATATCCTAAAAGTAAGCATTTTTGGAAATTTATCCAACTTTATAGTTTCTTTGGCATTATATATCACATACATATGACTTCCAAACATATAGAGGCTGTAATAATCTACTAGCTTCCCAGTTTACATCTTTATTAATGTCTTTAACCCAATTACAGTTGATGGAGCATAATTCACCACGTAATAGCTAGTATTGACTACTTTTTCCATAAATCCTTACTTAGGCTTGCAACTCTCAAAATTTCTGTTATTCGTTTTAGTGTAGTTATATTCATCCACTATGTTACTATGTTTTGTTGAGGACTGTATGCAATAGTGAGCTACCTTTTGATACCTTCTAACTTAGGAATACATCAATATCACTTCTAGTATATTCTTCTTTTGTTATTCGTCCTTAAACACTTGATCTTTTTACCATAATCCAAGTTAACATATGCTTTAAAAACTTTAAAAACTAAGAAAACATATGATTTTCTATTGATAGGACACACTTAACACCTTTTAGAATAATCATCAATGAAAAAGATAAAGTACTTTACTCCTCCTAGGGATGGAACTGGTGCTTATTGTATATAAGAGTGAACCAATTCAAGAAAGACCTTGGTTCTTGATTTTGGTGTGTTAAATTTTATATGATATTGCTTACTTATGACACAATGCTCACAAAGGGTAGTAATAATTTGAGAGCCTAAGATGTAGCTTTTGCTTAACAAGGATCTTCATTCATTTTTTAGATTATATGTCTAAGTTTTTGATGATATAACATTAAATATGTCTCACTTGGATTGCTTAAAGCGATTGATACTTTTTCTTCTAACAATGCCTCTCCCTTAACTTGTACAAATTTACACCTATCTTCTCTCCTTTTATAAGTATAAATGTTCCTTAAAGTATCTTTAAAATTTGGTTGACAAGTCTTATTCTGCACCTAAGATTAACTAGTTGTCCTAGAGAACAAATTCTTCTTCAAACCCTCCATATAACATATTTTTTCAGAGTATGAATTATACCATTGTGCATCTTTTCCTTAATGGTTTTAGTACTAACAACCTTCAAGGATAATCATCACAATTGCATATAAATTATTCTGAGATAGGTTCATAATAATGCAACTATTCTCTTCTAGAGGTCATATGAAAAGTAGCTTCCGAATTGAAGATCCATACATCAAATAGTGAATTCCTACTTTCTATTGTTATTGCAACTTCACAATATAGAGCATTACTATAATTTGAAGTACATGGGAAACTTTTTTGTAGACTAAAGTTTTCTTATTTAATTCCAATATCTTTTTTAAATTAATCTTTTTTTGTCATTGTAGCATTTTAAATTCTTCTTAATTATGTCTATCTTTCTTATTCTTGCACTAACTTTCTTCCTCAAGAATCACAATTATAACATCACCAAGGAATAACAAAGCTATAAGAAGATTATTGGTTAAGTTGACGATGAGTTGATCACACAAATTAGATAGACTTTGAAGTAGAAGTTCGAAACATGCATATGGCTCTATTATATAACCCAGCAATGTAATTTAAGAGAATAAAGTAGTCAAACTATTAATATAATTGGTCGCTAAAGTAGATTTTGATATTCAAAAAGTATAAATTTTCCTCTTAAAGAAAATTTTATATGGTGACTTGACCTTGTACAGCTTTATGAAATGATCTCATATCTCTTTTGTTGTTTTCTTCTTCTCTACACTTGAAAAGCCTTCATTGACTAAAGCTAGATGAATATTTGAAATAGCATTTGCATCCATTTTATTCTATCTAGGGTCATTTATAAAGTTTGATAGCCTTCTGTTAATGGCTTCAAGGCAGTTATTCTTTGTAAGGATAGCTTTCATCTTCAAGTTAAAAAATCATAATAAGGAAATTATTTGCTTTGAACTTCTTAAGCCAAATTTAGTTGTCATTGTTTCTACCCCAAACTATAAAAAATAGCTCCTTCTATTTCACATAAATGATAATTATATATGTGGACAATATCTAATAACTTAAAAGAGTGAATAATATCTAACTTATTTTCTCATGTGGAGGATCTACTTATAATGACAATCATAGGGTATACACTAAGTTAGATATAGATCCTATTTAGGCTCTTATACCAATTATTAGAATGATTACGTCGATAAAGCAAGATTACAACTTAATTTGGAAGAAAGAGGACAAACATAAAATATTATTATGAGTGAAAAGAGAAGTTACAATATTAACATTCTTTAACTACAAGTTACAAATATAAAACCTATAAGAATAGAATTTTCACAAGCTTTAATTTTGCAGAAAAAGGATAGGTGGATATTTATTATTGTATCAAACTAAATATAACAAACATTTCAATATTTACTTTACACTATTTTAAGTTATATATCTTTATCTAGATATTTTTAAATATCTACATTATTCTAATATGAATAATGTCTAGATATTATGAATCTTTATCTAGATATTTTTAAATATCTAGATTATTCTAATGTGAATAACGTATAGATATTATGAGTGATATCTAGACCCTTACACCTAAATAATATCTAACTAGATGGATAATAAAAAGAATATAATAGTGTGTCTACTTCTTATTAAAATTTAAATGATGATTACAAATTCTTCATCTATCAAACCTAAAATCAAAAAGCATTTTTAGTGGAGATTTATTAGTGCGGGGAAAATTTATAGATGGAAGATTATGTCATTTATTTAAGGGAAAAAGTTTATCTGATATGAGATAGTTAATGTTTTAAATAAGCTTTCTAGGTCCTTAAACTACTAGCTTTTATTATACGCTCAAAATTTTAAGGCATGCATTTAGCTTTAGGCATTCTGTGGAATACACCAATTACTATGTATAACACTTTTTTTTTAGTAATGTTAGAATCCATATCTATTAGTTTTTTAAAACTAATATGTATTAGACAAAGTTACGTGTACATAATATCTTGCAAATCACGTATTTCAGAAAAATAGTTAATGAGCCATTGAAAAATTAGTTAAGCATCATATGGAGTATTTAATTGGGTTATTGATCCTATAAGTGTGACTTTAATATATGATACATATTTTTCTAGATAAGTGAAAATTTGAATATAAACCTAGAAAGTATCATTTATTTGATTAACTTATTGTGAAGAAGTATTACTACTTTAACCCCATATGGAATATGAGAATAATGAAAAAATGCATATAAAAAAGACAAAACAAAGAAAATTTCAATGATAAGGGATTGATTTGTAATAGTAAGCAGGATAAACAATTAGTCGAGTTGGACCTAGATTCTGGCTTGACTTGACCTAACTCTCCTTTATTCGACCTAAGCTTAGTTACAAGTTTTGGTCGAGCTTAAGCCACTAATAAAATGACATCATTTTATCGAGTCAATTCAAGTTAGAACAAGTCCAATCTTTTAAATTTGAACTTAATTTAAAACTCGATCAATTTAAATTTGATATGTTAATTTTAGATCCTATCATAATAGATAGGATCAAAATTGTCAACTGTAGTAACAAGTAGGTCTACAAGAAAATGTGTTAACTTTATTAAGAAGAAAATTTTAAGCAATTATCTTGTTAAAATCTCAATCATTATTTATTAATTTAAATGAAAATTTATTCTAATCGAAATTATACACTTTAATTTTAGAAAAGGAGAAAATTTTATTGATTATTAGTTATGATACTTTTTTTTTTGAAAGGCAATTAGTTATGATACTTTATATACTCACCTCTTAACAGTTTAATATTCTCTTACCCAAACTAATCAACTTGATAATTGCTACCAATTATTGGCTACTCTTCTAACTCTTTTTCCTCATCAACAGACTAAACATGATTTAATTATTTTCATACTGAGGTGGTTAATTGAAGTAAAAAGATATATTCGTACATTAAAAAAATTTCATCGATGTTGGAAGGGACAGAACTTCTGATCTTGTCTACCATATTTTCTCTATTTCAAAGTCTTCATAGCCAGAAGGGATGAAAACACTTTAGACCAGGAGGAATAGAGGTTATGGAACAGAAGTTTTGGGGGCGTGGATGTGATAATACTCTATAAATGATTGGTCAATTTCGGTGGCAACTTGCAAGGCTGGTAGAAAGAAGTAAAGAAAGGAACAGTGACTGTGATGTATAGCGATTAAGCATTTTACACGTTGGATAAGGAAGACACAGAAAAAAATGCCAACCCAACCCGACCCCTCACAAGTCACAACCCCTCCTCTGAAATCCCAAGGAAAGGAATTATACAACTAATTCCCAAGCTTACAAGTAACACCATCTTCAACTACTTTCTCTCCCACCAACGTTCATTAAACAATAATGTCGAATTCAAGGTGCTTGCTTTACTTTTTCTTCTCTCAACAAGCTGATAAAAAGGAGTGTTGAGAGAGAGAGAGAGAAAGTGAGGTTACCTTTCTCTATTGCTATTGTCTTTTGCTATTACGAGAGGCTGAAGATCGAAACTCTTGCGGAAGTAGTTTCTGGGTTTTGGACAGCGGAAGTGTTTGGTTATCAGAAAAATTGAAAGCAAAATGTTTGGGAGCGAGTGGTTTTGCTGCAATCAAGCCCCTGACTTGAACTTGCCTGAGCTTGACCCAGAACCCTTCTCTTTGCCTTCACCTCTTCCTAGTTGGCCTCCAGGTGTGTTTGTCTTCTTTTTTACTTACAATATTTGGTTTTCATTTTCTGGGTAGTTCAAACTTATGATTCTTATTCTCATGAATTCTTGTTTTTTGTGTGTTTAGTTAGTGATAGGTGGAATGCATGAAGTCCATATCGAATTACCTTGTTGTGGGCTCATGAACAGTTGTTTGATATGCTAATGATCAAACAATCTAAGCTTACGATAACCCTTGTCATATGAGTGTAAATGAGTTTGTCACTTTTGCAGAGTCTAATCTCAAAGCTAAATTATTAATCAAGTATTTCATTAATTTGATTTCCAATTTTCTCCAAGTTTCTTTTGCTACATTCCAATGTGATTGGTCGATCAACTCCTTGGAAAAGTAAAAGTAGCAAGTTAACTTTTTTCTTACCCTATGGACGGAAATGAAGGAGTTTTACACGGATAAAACCAGAACCTCTAACTCAGTCATCGAATTTAAACGTGTTCCAAAGTACTGAAAACCTTTTGCACAAGTCAAAAACTTTCTTTTCCATATGCATCTCAATTAGTTTCTCTCAGCTGATTTCTAATTGGTTTATAATTCAGTAAATGCATGACCTTCATTATTAATTGTCCATCTCTTCTCCCAATATTCGTGCCAGATTTTGCTGGAGAGGGCCACTGTGCCAGATCAAAATCACTCATATAGTTTGTAATATATCTAAATTTAAACTCGAAGAACAGGCTATCTTTTCTGTACTTAAGGTGGAGTCACAATTTTGGGAGTTACGTGTGATATTCTCATGTGATGACAACACTTCTGCCTTATTTATAACAACAACACTCAGTAGGAATTCTACTAATACGCGGGGTTTGAGGAAGTCCAGTAGTACGCAGCCTTACCCCTAACTAGTAGAGAGGCTATTTCTAAGTAACCCACATTAAGAGAGAGAGAGAGAGAGAGAGAGATAGGGAGACAGAAAGCACTTTTGCCTTATTTCTGAGTCTAATATGGCCTAGGATTGTTGTTGGAGCTCAAACTCTTTTATTGTCTCGGAACATGGTCACAATGATTTATATGGTCCTTGAGTCATTTTTATTGTCATTTCTTGTTTGCTGTTTAGGAAATTCATTATTAGAATTAGTCCATGAATATTGCATGAATGATGCACTATTTTGATTGGCTTGTCTTTTATATTATCATGTTTCCACTAGCATTAGTTGATCAGTTTGCTTAGGAGCATTGGCTCTTATGTGTTCAGGTGAGGGATTTGCTACTGGAAGAATAAACCTAGGAGATGTGGAAGTAATCCAAGTTACCCAATTTGAAATTGTTTTGAGCTACAAACTATCGCAAGGCAAAACAGAAGGGGTCACATTCTATAGACCTGTTGGGTTCCCTGATGGATTTTATTGCCTAGGTTACTATTGTCAGCCAAACAGCCAACCTCTAAGAGGGTATGTTCTTGTGGCTCGTGATACAAATGCCAGCAAGCCTGCAGATGACTCTGTTCAGGAATTGAAATCAGACTCTCCAGCTCTGACAAAACCCCTCAAGTACACAATGATTTGGAGTACAGATTCACACTATGAAGGGGGTGGATATTTTTGGCGGCCAAACCCCCCTGAAGGTTATAAGGCCATGGGCATAGTGGTGACTAACTGTCCGGAGGAGCCTGATATAGATCATGTTAGATGTGTTCGAGCTGATCTGACTGAAAGATGTGAAACTTCTGATCTGATAACTTCAGTGGATCCAAAATCTACCAAACACCCTTTTCAGGTGTGGAACACAAAACCTTGCAGGACAGGAATGTATGCTAAAGGTGTTCCTCTGGGTACTTTCTATTGCAGCAATGATTTGAGTTCTGAAGAAGCATTACTAGATACTGCATGTTTGAAGAATCTTGACAACAATCTGCAAGCAATGCCTAATCTAGACCAGATTCATACCTTGATAAAGCAATATGGCCCTACTGTATACTTCCATCCAGATGAAGTTTACATGCCCTCATCAGTGCAATGGTTCTTCAAAAATGGAGCACTTTTATATGAAGATGGCAAGCAGCAGGGTGAACCAATCAATTATATGGGCTCAAACTTGCCCAGTGGAGGGGAAAGTGATGGGGAATATTGGATAGATTTGCCAACAAGTGATGATGCAAGAAATTTTGTGAAAAGAGGAGACTTAGAAAGCGCCGAGCTATATGTTCACGTAAAACCAGCTCTTGGAGGAACTTTTACTGATATGGCTATCTGGGTTTTCTGTCCCTTTAATGGACCGGCCACGGTTAAAGTAGGGATAATGAGTATACAAATGGCCAAGATAGGGCAACATGTGGGTGATTGGGAGCATTTCACCCTACGTGTTAGCAATTTCACAGGGGAACTGTGGCAAGTCTTCTTCTCTCAGCATAGTGGTGGTAAATGGGTGGATGCTTCAGAATTGGAGTTCATTGAAGGTAATAGGCCAATTGTTTATTCATCAAAACACGGGCATGCTAGTTTCCCACATGCTGGTACTTACCTTCAAGGGTCAACAATGCTAGGAGTTGGTGTGAGAAATGATACTGCTCGGAGTAAATATTATGTGGACTCAAGCACCAAGTATCAGCTTATTGCTGCTGAGCATCTTGGAGATGGAATTGTTACAGAACCCTGTTGGTTGCAATATATGAGAGAATGGGGTCCTACTACTGTCTATGATGGGCGTGCTGAAATAGAGAAGATAATTGGTCATCTTCCATTTTTTGTTCGATTTTCGTTGGAGAATATCTTTGACTTGTTTCCAACGGAGCTTTATGGTGAGGAGGGGCCTACTGGACCAAAGGAAAAAGATAATTGGATTGGGGATGAGATATGCTAGCATTCACACGTAATTGTCTGTGTTGTGATATTTCCTTTTGCTGCTTTTGATATGAAGGTCTACATAAAGAGTGATAAAACAGTAACGCTTGCAGTGGGATGAAGTTCACTCTAGCTATTCTGGTCTGGTTTACCCTGGTCGACGGCAGAATGATGGCTATTGTATAATTAGATTGTACGAATAGCAAGATTTTGATGTTGCAACCGTTGGGAAAAATGTACAATCATGCATCAGTTGGCATTGCAGAGCTGGTGATGGTTAAACTGATAAGATTGCTGTCACCAGCATATGTTGCAATCAACCATGTATTTTCGTTGCTAAATTAATGAATACGTAGGAACACGTTTTATTGGTTTGTGTATCTGCAAACGGATAAATCCTTTTTACAACCATGTTATCCAAGATGTTGCTCGTTAGCGAGCCAATTCATGTCAAGTTCTCATTCAAGTGTTGGGAAATCGAGTCGAGATCTGATCTAACCGCAGCGGAATAATCACGAAATTTTTTCGTGATTTTTTATTTCCCAAAAATTAAGATATATTTAATTCTATAAAATGATTAACACAAATCATAATAAAGCGAAAAACCTTATTTCAAAGCGTGATCTTTGTCATATCGTATCCCTCGAATCGTTCTTGAAACTGAACTATCTCAACCACTGTAGCCGCACAAGTGTCCGGCCTCTAATGGTATCAACAGAATAGGTTGAGAGAACTTTGTAACTCTTAAAAAAAGGGTTAAGCATGAAGTACTAGCTCTATAGAGCTTAAGCCTATTTATAATAAGCTTTGGACAGTTTAGTAATTTAATTGAAAATAAATTCTAATTTCAATTAAACT
>JAOQMS010000178.1:13524974-13542734 GCA_027563885.1 Erythroxylum longipes
TCATATCACAGAAGAGACTTATGTCTCAATAACAGAAGACACCGAAGTGTCAATAACAGAAGACACCGAAGTGTCAAACATTGAAGTCTCACAGAAGCAGCTGCAGACCCTTCTAGGCATGCCTATTTACCCACAACTAGGAATAAATAGTTTTAAAATAAAACAAGGTCATTTCAGATATTTCATGTGCAAAGCAAGTAGTCAATCATATTCACATGCAAATAGCACTTCCAATGATATAAATATGGATCAAATGCCTCAGACAATCATTGTCCAGAATTTAGAACACAATTAGCATAAATGAAATTCAATAAGCAGAACAAAATAAGGTGTGACCATGTAAGATTACTCACAAAATTTACCATCTAAATTACTCACTATATCTCCCTTATTGCTTATTGCCTCGATGTCGCGGCAATATCTGGAATCGGTTGCTTAATGGGTTCCTTTAAAACATTTAATACAAACACATATCATTATTGTGCATAATTATAAATTCAATTATGCACATGTATGTACACTGAATATGTATGATGCATGTTTATGAAAAATTTCGGGTTTCTTATCCTTAATCTTGTCACATTTTCAAACATGCAAAATCATACTCAATCGCTCAATCCAAATTTATTTCACAATCCACCTTGAGGTCCTCTTTGCTCAATTATTCTCATCAAGAAGGTGAGGTAATTAGGTAATAATTCCTTCTAGAAAGTTTTCCCTCTTTGTCGTAGGTTTCCAATGATACCATGTTCATCCAATTTGGTTTAGTATTAAATGAGTTATGCTCAAAATACCACAGACTATATACATTTGAAATTTTGACTAATGCATGATCATGAATCCAAGTTGTACACCTCATAAATCTCAATTCCAATATTTAAAAAGTACAAAATTTATACCAATTTAAAGATAAGATAATAAGCTTCAACTTTGATGAAGACACCTCAGTCTAATTCGGCCTACATCAATACAGTTTATTCAAAAACCACAGGATATGATTTCTGTCCCTGGTAGTTCTACAGCCTAAGCCAAGATTCAATTTCATTTCAAATTTTGAAAATCTTAGAGACAGAAATAAAATTAAACTTCTTCAATAAAGTTGTATAAATATGTCTCTAGTTTACTATTAATTGAGAACCAACTCATTTTGAGATCCACAGTTCAAGTTATAATCGAAATACCAAAGCGAGTTTAGTGAAAAACACATTTTTCATCATTTTCTTCCAATTTTTCCTCAAAACAGACTTTCAGGTTAATGTTACACGGTCATTTTGACAATGAAAATGAAAGATTTAGGCCCAACATTCTTCTAAACATTTGTTTCATTATGTTTTAAGTTTATACTGACACCAATTTTATACAATTTGGTTCAGTATTTTGAAAATTATCATCATATGACTACAAGCTGTTCACAAACAGTGACAGATTCCAGATACTCAACTTCAAGCCAACTTTTGACACACTTAGTGACAGAAATCAAATTTGACGCCTTCATGAAAGTTGTATATATAAGTTTTTAGTTTAATAATAATTTATATTTATCCAATTTTGATACCTAAAGAGCTAGATATGGCTAAAATACTGAAACCTGTCTAGTAGAACTACTCATCCGAACCAGTTTCTAGCATGTATAAAACCTCAATTCTTTCCCATTTTAGTACACAATTGATCCATATCAAACATCAAACAACACATGTTATCACAGGATCCCAAGTTTATAATTCCCTTACCATACTAAACTTCAAATTTAACTCAAAGAATCCAGCTAAACCAAGCTTCCAAACATCCAGCACATACAAAAGTTTAAGGTGTAACTTTCAGCACCAACAAGATAGTATTACATAAAGTTACATGACCTAATTCATGATGAAATAACTTAAAAAGATGATGATCCAAGCTTCATCAAAGGTCTAGAAGTTGAGAGGGGGAGTAAGAGAATGAAATTTCGGTGGGGAGAAGAAACTAAAATGAAGACTTGCTCCAGCAGAATTTACCACATCCAAAGCTAGGTGTCATGGAATTGGAGCAACATATGTCTTCATGCATGAGCTTCACATGTCCCTTAAAGGAGCTGCCATGTGTCAATTATACATTAGGTCATGTGTCACACACTTAGTGCTACCATTTGACAATGTATCAACCATGTCATTTGTCAATGCTTTAACCATGCCAAATGTCACTAACTCATAAGTTAATCATTCTAATTTTAATGTGCCAACTTAACTTGCCACTTGACAACTGTTCCTAGACCAAATGTACGTTTAAATACCTTAATTCTCTAATTCCAATTCACTAACCATTATCCACTTGACCAAAAATTCAAATCATATGTCTTTCATATTCTAATCATAGCAAAATCCTAACTCTTATCATACACATGCTTTCATAAACATGTATTATTTCAACTAGGGTATTTTTTGGGGCCTTACATTTATCATAACTAATTTATGTCAAAATCTTATCGCCATAGTCTTAATTAAGTTTCTTCAATGTCAAATTTTTTAATTATTTTAAGTAACATCTAATTGGATATAATTGTTTGTAATCAAAACTAGTTAGTTTTAGTCATAACTAGTTGAATTTAATTTTAAAAATAATTATTGCATATAATTTTAGTTTAAATAAATTTCTATAGTCTCTTATTTTATTTGTCAAAAAATAAAAAATAAAAGGTGCAAAATACAGAAAGGACAAAAATTTGCTAATTAACTACTATAAGAGGATTCACTAAAATTACAAAAGAATGATGAAGTTGTCAAGGAATCCCCCAAAAGGGCTAATGCTGCTACGCTGATGTTTGAATAAGTGGCATGTATAAAGGAACTTATTACTAGCAATATTAATTCTGAAAATAATTCAACTACAACCTATTTGGTTGAGCAAGTGGTATTTCTGGATGAGCTTTCTTATTACATTGTTAATATCGAAGGGAACTCATATTATCTAGAGAGAAATGCACCACCACATGTTAACAATAATGAAAGTCACGTCATTTAGTTAAAGAGATCGAAGTGAAGTCATTAATTCAATAATTCGCATGGTTCATTAACAGGTCTTGAGTTTGATTGTTCCTTGCATACTCCATGGCACCAGACGCTTAAGGAAGGCACTCTAGAGAAAGATCTGTCTTACTTTCCAATAGTTAAAATATAGTTATGTATAGGTCTCTCGTGTTACCTCGAACCAAGGTGGAGTTGTGAAGGTTATTCATTTGGTTAGAATTTCTTTTTCATGTGGGTCCACTTTGATCAGACTTTCCAGGAAATCACACTCCAGCTTGTCCCATACATCCTCCAGAAATGAAATGAAGGCTTTTTCGAGATTTTGGTAGTAGGAATTATTCAATAAGTTAGGATTAGATGAAACTACCTGTTGAAAGCAAGTAGAGCAATTCCCCTTCTTCTATGAGGGCCAACTTAGGGACTTATGCTTCACGATAGAGAAATGAATGTGTATACTAAGCAAAGAAAAGCCTTTTTTTTTTCCTCTTGTGCTTTTCTTATGAGACCGAAAATTCATGCTTTCTTTACAATTGTTGGTGACTAATTAGTTTCTGTTACAACTTGTTCCAAGGGCTGCTTGTTGTGCCCAAATAAGTTTTTAAAATACCTATTCTATCCTACTCGCAAGTATAAGAGGTAGTTGTGGTGATTATCCAGGGTCATTTCCTACAGAGATGAAATTGATTCACTTAAATTAACCTTGAAAAAAAATAAAAATAGATGCAATCTTAAACACTCTATCCCGATTTTTTGAGTGAAGGCTTTAAAGGAAATCACAAAATTAAACTGAAAAGTAAACGGAGTTAACTAGGAGCAAAAACAAATAGAATAATTGAAGTGGAAAAATCTTGAGAATTAATTTCACTAATTTAATCTCCTATGCATGACTAAGGGGAAATCATTGGTTGTCTTCTTACTAAAATTAACAGTTAGGTTCTAAGATCAACTTGAATACTAAACTAAGTCTAACTTTTGTATTCAACAAGTTATCATTTGAATTAATTGTGGAAACCCGACTATTAATTACCATTTAAGTTAATATATTTCTAATTCTTAACCTACGCATCTATAATTTCTCGTTCCATATTAAACTTCTTATCTCAATCATTTGTTTAATACTAAAATGATGAAAAGTTTGATCATGCTATTACATCCATTCAATTCAGAAACTATGGCAAACATAAGACAACAACACAGTCCCTCAATCATGTATATTTGACTAAAATACATTAATCCTCAAGAAAAAGAGATAACCCCATCACAGAAATAACAAGATTCATCATATTCAAATACTACAATCCTATATTGACCAATATAAGAGAAGTATTAAAGCAATAAGCTAATTGAATAACTAAAATAAACTATCAAAAGCTAACAGAGTATGAGTCCATCAACTAATAGAGGAGTAAGTTCAGTAAAGCAATGTTCGCTTAAGGTTACACGCTCTAATTTTCAATATTTTAAACCTTAGTAATTATCGTAAGCGCATGGGTTGTTTACGTAGTACCTGAGGTGTCGATCCCACGAGAAAGATAAATAGTCCTAAAATCTAACGTCTAAGTTTGTAAAACCTAATTAAACAACTATTGTAGGAATGAAAACTAATCAAGAATCAAATATGAGAATTTAAATGACCAAAAGAACAAACAGAAGCAACTCACACAAATAATCCGAATTTCAACCTAGAAGTGACCAATTGAGAGAAAGGGGGATTTATTCAAAATTAAAGAAAATCTATCCAATTATGAATTTTTCAATTTAATGGGCCTAGACGGTCCTAGGATGAATTACTCTCTCTCGAGTTATAATTCTTAACCCTAATTAATATTCCCTAATTCAAATTATGGAAATTGCGATCTCTCGATCCGCAATTTGTCCAAAACCTAAATTAGTTCTAACATTGTCTATTAACTTACTGAGAATCTGTGCTCGATCTCTCGTTACATGACTCGACCAGTTTGATTCAATTCTCTACTTATCGATTTACCTAACTCTCGTTAACCTAAATCGATGATTTTTACTGGCTCACCCTCTCAGTTTATTGCCCAGTTATGAAGAATCAAATTAAATCACAGTAAATCGAAATAAAACACAATCAAAACAATCTTATTAATCTCAAGAATAAATCAACCCGAAGGTGAGTTTAGATAAAAGCATCAACACTCTACGAAAAATATTTCCATTCAATCTCCAAAATTCCATACATCAATGAAATCGAAATAACAATTAAAATATACTTTTGGAATAGATCTCAGAGTCGTGACTGCGGGAAACCACCTGTTTCGAGAAGTACGTCGCGTCAAGCGTGTCTCCGTGCCTCTCTTCCTTCGTCTCCTTCCTCGATCGATTAATCTCTAACTAGGTTTTCACTCGGATTTTCAAAAAAGTCTCTCTCTTTTGCAAATCTTGGCTCTCTAATCTCCTCTTCTTTCTGTCATGTTATATTCTATTTATATCTTTGATGCTCTAGGTCAAAGTTAGGGTCAAAACGGTCCCAAAATTCATTTGAAACTTGAGTTTTTCTGTCAGCCCGACGCAGTGCACGATCTTGGCCCTGCCTGCCACGATCATGACCTATAGTGCATGATCGTGCCTTGAATTGATGCTCTCTGTCACGATCGTGGCCTAGAGTGCACGATCGTGGCCTTGCTGCTTCTAGTTCTTCCTCTTCTGTCACGAATATGGCCTATGCTTTTTGGCCCGAAAACTCTTTAACTCTTCCCGTTCTTCCCTGTTTACCCTACAACACTAGCACACACATCAAGGTACCTCAAAAATATACAATTTAAGCTTAAAGATTCAAACTAACCTATAAAAACACTTTAACACAAAACTAACCTAATTAAACTCTAAATGCATACTAAACTCTTGAATTGACATTAAAATACTTATCAAAACACAATACAAATTGCAACTATCAACATCCCCACACTTAAACATTTTCTTGTCCTTAAGCAAATAAAACAACAACATATAACAAATATAAAAACATGCAATGCAGTAATGAGGCAATGACTTCGACTTCGTGAAATAAATTTAATCTTAAACACAATCATTCAATTATGTCAAATCATTAACATTGAAAATATGTGTCTAGGGGCTTTGAACTAAATATACAACTTAATCGAGACCTAAGTGTTAACTTATTTACCCTTTTCAATTGTACATACACGTTAATAATTTTTTGGTCCCTCAGACTTCGCAACTGTTCCTAAGTACATTTTTCATGAAAATCCAAGCTTATTCCAAGTCCAGTAGGTTTTTATTTAAAACACATTTTACTTATTTATTATTTATTATATTTTTTTGGGTCCTAGCCTTTTAGTCAGAGGTAAACATTTATGATGAATGTCGATCTGGTTACTCGACTAAGTCAATTGTTCACAGTTTATTTGAAAAGTCATTATAGCCTTTTTACACGAAGGCACACATTTCTGATGCGTGTCGATCCGGTTACTCAGCCACATCACATTTTCAACTGGCTACTAGCTTTATTCATAACCTGAAAGTTAGCAGAATAGTGATTACTAAATTAAACTTTTTTTTTAATTTGCCTACCTTGTTGCTTTTAGCTATTCGTTTCCATGAAAAATACTAGTTGAGCTACTTAACATGAAAGGCCTCAATTATGAGTGAATGCGACAATCTACAGGATGTTAAATTTCTACTAATTCCTAATTAGGCTGTATAATTATCCAAAGACCCCCTAATTTACTAATTTTACCAGCTAATGATTTTTCACAACCTAATAGGCTATGTCCAAAATTTAAAAAAAATCACTCAATTTAGGCCATTAACATATTCACACACTTCACATTATGCAACCTAATACTATCATACAGTATGCAAAAATTCACATACAAAAGAAAAGACACATGGGGATGGAAATTTTTGGCCTATGGGCCTAAATTTAGTTGTTTTCAGTAGGCTGACCCATGGGCTAGGCCCAGGCTCAGACAAACTCGAGGTCCAACTATTCTAAACAACTTTATTCTATTTAGAAGAGTTGGGCCTCGGGTAAGATTGGGTCTGGGCAACCCAGACCCTGATCTAATTAAAAAAATAAATTGTTTTATATTTTTAATTAAAAAATTATTTTTAAAAAATTGGTTGGGGCTGGCCCATTGCCATCCCTAAAGACACAGAATCCCTCCCCACACTTGAACAACACATTGTCCTTAATGTGAGAAGGGAACACCTACGACACATATATAAACAAAATGTGCAAACAGAAATTAAAATAATAAGGAATAGATAAAATTAAAGATAGCAAGAAAATAAATAAATAAATAAATAGATAAATAAAAGTAAAAAAAACAGAAAAAATAAACACACAAAACAAAATAAAGCTGGAGAAAAATTTTGGGTTAGATTTGGATCCTAAAGAGATGGAGGTGGTGATGGTGTAGGAGGTGGTAATTGAATACCCTGAGCTTTGAAATACCAATGGAGTTGGCGTATTTCTCGACTTTAGTGTCTTTGTGTACGCACCAGTTACTTTACTGTTCTGTTGGTTTTGGATATCGCATCCAAAACTGTTGTCTAGCGTTGGTCCTCTTCTTCCATGTCCTCGCTCATTGATGCTTCCCGTGCCTGCCTAGTAGGCGCGGAGCTCAAGCTTGCCTGACTGTCCTGGTCTGCACATGTGTCTTTTCATTTATTTCCCGCAGACTCATGTTGGTGGAGTGAATGATTTCTGCCCGATATAGATGATGGTGGTAAAGGAACTCGGGTAGATGCACTGTTAACCCCCTCTGATCCACACCAAAATGCTCTACGATGGCTGAAACCAGATACCCCATTCTAAGATGGTTGCTCCGCTTTCGGGGAACTGCAGCAAGAGTGTTCAACACATGCGTGGATGTGCAGACTAGGATACTGTGGTCCATGCACTACAATATGAACAGTTCCTTGGTTGAACACTTGTTGGTCTCTGATTTGTGAAAGACCAGCTGGCACATAAATTTATGCAGCAACAAGTGTTTATGTGATCGGATAATGTTGTTGTGGGCATTTTTGGTGTAAAAATGCTCAATGCCAGTAAGCTCGTGCCAGTATTGAGAGGGACAGAAGTCATAATATTGGTTGACAATGGTGGATTCGGGGAATCCACATATGTCACACATAATCTCTATTGTTAGCTCATACGCTCACCCCCTCAATCTAAACCATAATTCCTTAGTGTTCTTGGGGTCAAAGGTCAGGGACGTGAAAAATTCTAGGGTGAGCTCTTCATAAACGGGGAATTGGAATCTTATAAATTGCCCTACTGGATTCGCTCTACTAAATTTTCTATTCGCTCCCGCACCTCTATCCTATCCAGTGTATCGAAATCAAAATATTTAGGCAAAACTATATGCCTAGAGCGAAGGGAATAGAAACGAGTACCTTCCTCCTCAGAGTAGATGGGAAATGAAGCTCCAAAATCTGCTACTCGGTTCCGCATCCCCCATCCCGTGACTTGTTGTGCTCCATAAGGCTCTTTTCGGACGGTTTGCTTGATGAGAGGTATGATTGGGTTGAATTTGGGAAGTTGTCGATGGAAAATTTCTAGAGAGATGTTAGAGCATTTGGAAGTTGAAATTCTAAAGAGATAAAGTAAAAATGAAAGTGAAGGTGAAAGTTAAGTAAGAATTGAATAAATAGGTGGTAAAAAGGGTAAAATGGTAAAGTTATCACTTAAAATTTGCATCCTCCCCTTTTTGTTCATTTTCACAGGCCACGATCGTAGCCTAGTATCGCAGATGGATTTCCCAATCACAGGCCACGATCGTGGCCTAACAAGTCACGATTGTGGCTAGTGGCTATATCTTGACACTAAAACCTTCTTCTTCTAATTCTTTCCTTCGCTTAGTTTATAGTTCTTCTTCACTTCTTTTAATGCGCTTGCGTACTGTTCCCTATGACTCCGAAGTCCTATTCCCCTTTTGCTTTTATTGATGCAATCCAAAATAAACCTAACGACGAATTTCAACTAAACTAACTAAATTCAACATGAACTAATTTTTCCATTGATTGCCTCCCATTCAGTACTTCTTTTAACGTCAGTAGCTCGACGCTCCTTTTAAGCTCACGATGGTTGGAATGATTGATTTGATGGTAGCGTCGTTATTAATCTCAAAGTCTGAATGTTTGCTATTATATTGCGACTGCCACTTTCCTTGGAATTTTCTTTACCTAGCCTTCTCTTTCGCAAACGCTTCTCTCAGAAGAATTTTGTAGGATTCTCAATGTCTTCCCATTTTCCTCGAGTTTTGGGTTTGCTGCGAATCGCTGGAGTTGAAGGAGTTCAGTACTCTCTAACAGTCACTTTAAAGGTCAGTTGCTCCTTCCCTACTCGTAGAGTTAGTTCGCCCCCATCTATATCGATAATTGAGCACGCAGTGGCCAAAAACAGTCATCCAAGAATCATCAAAGTATCCTCATCTTCATTGATATACAGAATATACAAATCCATAGGAAAGGTAAAATTACTGACCTTGACCGGCACATCATGTAATCCCCATCGTTCTCAGCGAAGTTCTATCGACTGTCTTAACCAAAAACCTTATGGGAACCCTAATTTAAGACTAAGAGTGTAGGGCATCGCATTTATACTTGCGCCTAAGTCTGTGAATGCCCTATCTATAATAATCTTGTTAATACTGTAGGGATGAAAAAGTCCCCTGGATCACCCTTCTTCATTATGTTGGGCACGATTTCTAACATTTGCTACTCTCTTCTCTCTGTAACGGATTCTTGTAATTTTAAATTGACATGTACCCATTCCGTCACCTCCTCAATTTTGTTTGGTTCAATTTCTTGTAATGTTTCTACTTCCTCCTTTCTAGCATGTAATTCCCTTTTAGAAAAGAATTGGTGCGAAAATGTCCGTCGATTTAATTGCACTGATTTGCTAACAATCTTACTTGGAAGGTCGTCTTTAATTACTTGACTTTCTTCCGTATCTATCTTTTCCAGCTCCTTGTCTTGATTCTGATTTATAACCATGATACACTCCTTTGGGTTCGATTCGGTGTTGCTTGGAAGAGTTTCAGCATTCTGAGTCGACATTACTTCCACAAGCTGCCCCACTTGGACTTCTAAGTTATGGATAGATGAAGCGTGATTCTTTGTGACTTGCTTGAATTTAATCTCGAGCCTCCTGTGTGCTTCCTCCATTTCTCCTATCTTATCCAAAATTTTGTCCAACTTCGAATCCACCGAGCTTGTTTTGTTTTGTTGGAAGCTCAATTGTCCTTAGGATTTGAGCTGCCCTTTGTTGTTGTTGTTGGACCAGGAGAAGTTTGGGTGATTCTTCCACCTAAGGTTATAGGTGTCGGAATAGGGATTGTTAACCCCTCTGCGTCCGAATTGTTCCCCCATGTAATTTACTTGCTTCGGGTTATCGTCTCTCATCAGATAGCAATCCATTGTATTATGATCTATTTGGACACATAGCTCACATTTCAATTGCGCGGCCTTCACTGGAGCTGAGGATGATGCCTTCATATTATTGAGTTATCGTGTCAAATTATCGATCTTAGCTTGCATTTCTGTCATTTGGTCGACAGCGACAACTCCCTTCTGTTCCCTAAAATTAGTAGGTTGCCTACTATGTTCACTAGCCCATAAACAATTATTGCTCGCCATCTCCACTATTAGCTCCTCTATTTCATCGACGTTCTTTCTCATTAATGATCCTTCCGACACTGCATCAATTGTGCCTCGAGTATGTGGGTTCAGTCCGTTGTAAAATGTTTGTAGCAAGAACTCTTTGGGTAGGTTTTGATGTAGGCATCTCCTCTGCAGATCCTTGTAAGGCTCTCACGCTTCATAGATAGACTCTTCGTCTCCTTGTTGGAAGTTTGTGATCTCCTTAATAATTTTGGTGGTCTTCGTTAATGGGAAGTATTTATCTAAGAAGGTTGGCACTAGCTGTTCCTATGTTGTAATGTAAGCAGGACTTAGTGAATGATACCAAGCCTTCGCTCTATCCCTAAATGTAAAAGGAAACAACCTAATCCTCACTGTGTCTTCCGACATCTGGTGATACCGAAAAGTGTCACAAATCTCAAGAAAACTCACTATATGCATGTTCAGATCTTTATTTGCAAATCCGTAGAATTGGACATTCTGCTGAAGCATATTCAGGATGGCTTGTTTGATTTTAAAGGAGACCGCTTGAACAGGCAGTCTAGCCACTCTTTAGTTCACAGGATTGAATCCTGGCCTCATAAAATCCATGAGGCTCCTCTGTTGTTGCCTGCTAGGGTTAACTTCTTGATCCATGTTTCTTTGCAATTCTTCGGCCATTTGTATTTTTTCGATTTCTTCTTCTTCTTCTCGCCGAGCTTTCCTAAGGGTTCTTTCTAAATGTGTTATGTCTAAATCGAACGTCTCAGTTGCACGACTCGAACCCCTTGTAACTCTTATGCTCATACAAGAGTACGAATCCTAAGTAAAATGAATGAAAGAAAATAACAAACCTAATGCCTTAAATTATAGAACTAAATTGCCTTCCTCGGCAACGTCGTCAAAAACCTGTTCGCTCAAGGTTACACGCTCTAAGTTTCAATATTTTTAACTTTAGTAATTACCGCAAGCGCACAGGTCCTTCGCGTAGTAACTAAGGTATATCCCATGAGGAAGATAACTAGTCCTAAAATCTAACGACAACTAAGTTCGCAAAACCTAATTAAACAACTATTGCAGGAATGAAAACTAATCAAGAATCAAAATTGAGAATTTAAATCACCAAAAGAACAAACAGAAGCAACTCACACAAATAATCAAAATTTCAACCTAGAAGTGACCAATTGAGAGGAAGGGAGAATTTATTCAAAATTAAAGAAAATCTATCCAATTATGAATTTTCTGATTTAATGGGCCTAAACGGTCCTAGGGTGAATTACTCTCTCTCGAGTTATAATTCTTAACCCTAATTAATATTCCCTAATTCAAATTATAGAAATTGTGATCTCTCGATCCGTAATTTGTCCAAAACTTAAATTAGTTCTAACACTGTCTATTAACTTACTGGGAATCTATGCTCGATCTCTCGTTACAAGACTCGATCAGTTTGATTCAATTCTCTACCTATCGATTTACCTAACTCTCGTTATCTTAAATCGATGATTTTTACCGGCTCATCCTCTCAGTTTATTGCCCAATTATGAAGAATCGAGTTAAATCAAAATAAATTTAAATAAAACACAATCAAAACAATCTTATTAATCTCGAGAATAAATCAACCCGAAGGTGAGTTTAGACAAAAGCATCAACACTCTACGAAAAATATTTCCAGTCAATCTCTAAAATTCCATACACCAATGAAATCAAAATAACAATTAGAATATACTTTTGGAATGTATCTCAGAGTCGCGATTGCGGGAAATCACCTGTTTCGGGAAGTACGTCATGTCAAGCGTGTCTCTGTGCCTCTCTTCCTTTGTCTCCTTCCTCGATTTATTGATCTCTAACTAGGTTTTCACTCAGATTTTTGCCAGAGTCTCTCTCTTTTGCATCTCTTGGCTCTCTAATCTCCTCTTCTTTCTGTCACATCATATTCTATTTATATCTTTGAGGCTCTAGGTCAAATTCGGGTCGAAACAGTCAAAAAATTCGTCCGAAACTTAAGTTTTTCTGTCACCGTACGCATTGCAAGATCGCGGCCCTACCTGCCACAATCGTGGCCTGTGTTATTTCCTTTTGGTCATGATCGTGGCCCATAGTGCACGATTGTGCCTTGAATTGATGCTCTTTATCATGATCATGGCCTGGCTGCTTTTGGTTCTTCCTCTTCTGTCATGATCGTGGCCTGTGGCTTAGATCGTGGCCTATGCTTTTTGGCCCGAAAAATCTTTAACTCTTCCCATTCTTCCCTGTTTACCCTGCAACACTAGCATACACATCAAGGTAACTCAAAAATATACAATTTAAGCTCAAAGATTCAAACTACCCCATAGAAACACTTAAACATAAAAACTTGCCTAATTAAACTCTAAATGCATACTAAACACTTGAATTGACATTAAAATACTTATCAAATCTAACCCTAAAATACAATTCAAATTGCCACTATCAGGCAACAGAGAAATAATAAACAAAATGAGCAAACGAGTGCTCAGATGAGGGAGTTGCGATGATCTCCAGCCACTCTCAAGCTTCCTGTATTGGCTCTCGCCTTCTACTTTTGCTTTGTTCTAACCCAGATGATTGACTGCTCAAGCTGCTTTGACCTCTACTTCCTTTGTCTACTCTTTCTATTTTCTATCTTCTTTCTTCTCAACTGAAGCTCCTCTCTACTTCCCTTTTCAACCTTCTTTCTCTCTATCTGTTCTATCATTGAATGAGTCTGTAGTGTGAAAAATGTGTATGATGGAATGTGTGAATGTGTCTGATGTGCCACCACCCTCCTTACTCTTTTTATTTGTAGTATGTTTTAGGTCTAGGTTTTCAAGTCTTCCCTCCTACACATGACATATAATAAGTTGATGAATTAAAGAAAAATGGGTCATAGGGGTGACAAGTAAAGTCACCCCGTGAGGGCACTTGTCATGGTGGTGACAAGTTATGTCTATGTCACCATCGTGACTAACACCAGAGTGTTAGTCACAATGGTGACTTGTTATGTCACCACCTTTCTTCTTTTTTTGCCCCTTTTTATGCAAAATTTTTTTAAATTTCCCTTCATCCTTCATGCAAAATTCACAAAATAATCCAATTAACATTCATGCAATATTCACACCATTTCTTCTCAATTTATCTCACATTTGGATCAAAACATGAGGATTTGTAACCAAAATCAAGATATGAAGGCAATTAAAAGCAATATAAACTAGATAAAATACTAAAAGATAAAAAATAGCACGAACAAGGACAAACATTAAAGCTAAAAGACATTAAACTAACAAGTAGTAAAAATAACAAAAAAAGGGATAGAAATATGATATGAAAACGTGGGTGGTGGTTATGTCGATGTGGTGTGAAGCATGGTAATAAGCATGGCATATTACATTAAGAAGCGGTGAACAACTATGAGGAAAACAAATAGAAGATATTGAAAAGTAGGCCTGTGTACACAAAGCAAACAAATTAAGTCGAGTTTCATTAAAATGAAATAAAAACAACCAATTAAAAAACAAAACAAAGATTATATGAGTTGCCTCCCATTTATCGCTTCTTTAATGTCTTTTAGCTAAACACCTCAACTGTTATGTTCAAGGTGGATCGCCCAAAGTGACTGACTCCACTGTTTTCTTCTCTTATCATTGAATTTTTCTCCAAGAATTTCCCAACCTCTCCCTCAGTTGCATCGACCAATAATTGACATCATTTACTTCTTTCACCAAGTCCAGCTTTTTGTCTTCTTCTTGCAAGGCAAAATTAAAATTTGCAGCATTAACTTGATTAATAAAAAAACAATCTTTAAAAATAGTAGTAGTAGAAATTTAACATTAAAGACTGAAAATTCTACTGTTTCTCCCAAAACTGTCATGTTCAATTTCCCGTTCTACTCATCAATCAAGGTATTGGAAATGGATATGAAAGGCCTCCCTAGGAGTCTGGTGTGATCCTTCCTTGCTCTTTAACCTCCCTTATATCTAGGACAACAAAGTCTACAGGCACAATCAATCCTCCAACCTTTACTAAAACTTCCTCCATTATTCCTTTCGAATAACGAATTGACCTATCAGCTAATTGCAAACACATGTTTGTAGGTCTTAACTATCTTAAATCCAATTTCTCATAAATAGATTGAGGCATAAGGTTTATACTCACCCCTAAGGTTAAACATACCCTTTCTCTCTTCTATCTTCTCAACTGAAGCACTTCTCTGCTTCCCTTCTCCACCTTCTTTCTATCTATTTGTTCTATCCCTAAATGAGTTTGTGGTGTAAAAGATGTGTATGATGGAATGTGTGAATGTGTCCGGTGTGCCGCCACCCTCCTTACTCTTTCTATTTGTAGTATGTTTTAGGTCTAGGTTTTTGAACCGTCCCTTTTACACATGACACATAATAAGTTGATAAACTAAAGAAAAAATGGGTCATTGGGGTGACAAGTCAAGTCACCCCGTGAGGGCACTTGTCACGGTGGTGACAAGTTATGTCTATATCACCACCTTTCTTCTTTTTTTTCCTTTTTATGCAAAATTACGTGAACTTTTCCTTAAACCTTCATGCAAAATTCAAAAAATAATCCAATTAACATTCATGCAATATTCACACTATTTTCACACAATTTATCTCACATTTGGATCAAAACACAAGCGTTTGTAACTAAAATCAAGATATGAAGGCAATTAAAAGTAAAAGAAATTAGACACAAAACTGCTTCCCCTAGAACTCTAATAGGAAGTTTTTGATATCGTCTAGTGCTTGAGTTAGTTAGATCGAAAGCATGGCATCCCCCAAAATGAAACTCAATTGATTAGCACTCAAGAACTTCAAGTGTTCCCTCCCTTAACCTCTCTTCTGGTGACAAAAGAACTGGGTAATGAGAAGTTTAAAAATGATATTAGATGGAAATTAGATACAAGGAGTAGATCCAAAGCATCTGTCAAGCCCACCACCATGTCAGTAGTTTTATGGAATGTGAGAGGCATTAATTAACCTATAAAAATCCAATCTTTTAAGAGTTTTGTCTATGATACCAAACTTGCTTTAATAGGAAATTTAGAAACTAAAGAAAACTGCTTCAAGCTCAAAAATTTGGCAACCAGTGGTCTTATTTTGTCGAATCACTAGCATCACCATTATTGGTATATTGTTATTGCTCTCAGTACAAGAACAATTAAGGTTTCTTTACTCTAAGAAAGAGATTAACTAATGCATGTAGCCATCTTTTTTATTTCATCAAGATAATAATAAGTTGTTTGTTACCTTCATTTATGGATCTATTTTTGCTTTCTAAAGGAGCACATTGTGGAAAACACTAAAAGAAATCCATGTTACTTCACAACGATCTTGGATATCTTGGGTGACCTTAATATCATGCTTTATAATATTGAATCCAAGGTTAATGTGTCCTTAATTATTATAATTGACTTCAGGATTATATGGAGTAGCTAGGAATTTTTGATTTAAAATATAAACGTCACTTTTTCATATGGAGAAATAAACAAAATGTAAGGTGTCATATAATGATAGTATTGGACAGAGCACTAGCTAATGATGAATGGTTGAGTAGCTTTTTAGAAAGCAAAACCATGTTCATAAACTCCTTAACCTCTGATCATAGTCCCATCGTTATCCTAAACATTTTTACACAGTGTAAGAGAAGCTTCCCTTTTAGTTTCAACAATTTTCTAATCGATGATAAAGGATTTAATAAGGCAATAAACAAGGGGATGTCATATCCTTTCACTAGTTATAAAAGCTTCGTATGTGTTCGGAACCTCTCCATGATTATTAAGAAAGAGCTCAAAGACATTATTGCAAGAAGGAGACACAACACTTATGATCACTTAGCTATTGCTAAGGTCATTCTTATAAAAGTTGAAAAAAGAACTTCATAAGAATATTGGTGATAACACTAAAATTATAGAGGAAAAGAATGCACTAAACTCCTATATTAAACTGATAGTAATATATAATACACTACTTAGGCAAAGATATTGGATAAAATGACTTAAGGAAGAAGACATGAATCCTAATTTTCGCTATAAATCTATCCTACAAAGGAGGAATACTAACATTATTTGCAATCTAATCTCTCCTCATGGAAAAGTTGTCAACTCTCAAGGAGAAATCAAGCTTTGTGCAGATCCATACTTTAAGATTCTACTAGGTACCCTTGCTACTAATTGCTCATCAGTGTCTATACTAAACTCTTTTTATCAAAGATTAGATTTCTATTAAAGAAAAAAAATTCTAAGTTGTCCCTTCGTTGAATTTGATGTAGAGAAAGCAATATTCTCTCTTAATTCAGACAAGGCCCCAAGTCCTGATGGTCTTAATGGATTATTTTTTGAAAAAGCTTGGCCACAAATCTAAGGAGATGGTTACCTCTACTATTTTGAAAATTTTTGACAAGGGTACGATGCTAAAAGAGTTTTAAAAAAATTTCACTATAAGAAAACCCGGATTTAGGAAAGGAAAAAAAACGCTAAATTTGTCCCAATTTCGGTTCCAAACCCAAACAGGGACGGATTTTCGAACCGAAATTTATCTGTCAGTATTTGGTTAGTCGTAAATCTTAGGGACAGAATTTAATCCGTCCCTAAAACACAGGAACCGAAAAATCCGTCCCAAACACTGTTTGCAATATGGATACCAATCGAATTATTGTATTTGTTTTGGGACGGAATTGGAGACCGAATTAGGGACGGAATTAGGGACGGTCATGTGGTTATTGGAGATGCAATTAGGGGCGGAATTGGAGACGAAATTGGGGACGGACATGTGGTAATTGCAGATGGAATTAGGGACGGAATTGGGGACGAACATGTGGTAATTGCAGATGGAATTAGGGACAGAATTTTGGACAGAATTGGGGACGGAATTAGGGACGGACATGTGGTAATTGGTGATAGAATTAGGGACGAAATTGGGGACGAAATTGGGGACGAAATTGGGGACGTAATTAGGGATGGAATTGGGGACGGAATTGGGGTCTGTTTCAGCCCATTTTGGGACGGATTTAGGGACAGAATTCTTTTTGTTCGGAACTGATTTAGGAACGGATGTTTCATTTAATTTGAATACATTTTCAAATTTATTTTTATTTTCCAAGAAAAATTAAAAAAACTTATAAATATCCTTAACATGCAACA
>JAOQMS010000178.1:13555422-13565799 GCA_027563885.1 Erythroxylum longipes
ATTAAATAAAGGTTTTTCAACAAGAAGTGGGTATCAAGGATCAAGAAACAGTTAAGGACTTAGACTAAGTACAAGTCGTGGGAGAAGATGGTAAGAAGAGATCAAGATGAAAATTTGCCTTGATCAAGGATTGTCTAGTGTGGGCATTCTTGTGGGATGCGCGTCCAGATGTCACTTAGGACGTTGGCCACTGGTCTCGTAAAGGGTGGGGTCCCAACACTTATGGTATCAGAAAACAAGTTAGACTCCGGAAACGGGGTCTAACAATTGTTATATGAATGTTTTCTGATTATTGGAAATGGGAATTATTAGAAATTGTTAGAAATGGAAATTGTTTTATGAATGTTTTATGATTAGTGGAAATGGGAATTGTTGAAAATTGTTGGAAATGGAAATTATTATGTGAATGTTTTGTGATTGTTGGAAATGAAAATTGTTTTATTAATGTTTTATTATTGTTGGAAATGAGAATTATTGAAAATTGTTGGAAATGGAAATTGTTGGAAATGAGAATTGTTGGAAATTGTTAGAAATGGAAATTGTTGGAAATTGAAATTGTTTTATGAATGTTTTGTGATTGTTGGAAAATGGGAATTGTTGGAAATGGAAATTGTTTTATGAATTTTTTGTGATTATTGGAAATGGAAACTGTTATATAAATATTTTGTGATTATTAGAAATGGAAATTGTTATATGAATGTTTTGTGATTGTTGGAAATGAAAATTATTATATGAATGTTTTGTGAATTTTTGAAATGGGAATTGTTGGGAATTGTTGAAAATGGAAATTGTTTTATGAATGTTTTGTGATTATTGGAAATAGAAATTGTTGGAAGTGGAAATTGTTTTATGGATGTTTTGTGGTTATTGAAAATGAGAATTGTTTATGTATGTTTTGTGATTGTTGAAAATGAAAAGTGTTTATGTATGTTTTGTATAATTAACTAATTATGTATGTTGAATAATTGAATTGCTAGTTTTTGACTTATAGCGAATTGTGTTTCATGAAATTAAATTGTGTATAATGTAATCACATAAAATGAGTTATATTATATAAGATGTATATGCATATTGTGTAATGAAATTATGTGTTATGTATTTTGATATATGCATTCATTTATTTTTACAGATAAAAGGAAGGAAGTTCAAGTACTTCTGATCAACCCACTTCAGGAAAATACAATGACCCAACTTGCACTCATGCTACATTGGTTCCTGGTATGAGGAACCATACTATTTGTTTGTTTTGTAATAAGCATTTGAAAGGTGGAGGAATCACTCGATTAAAAAAACGTTTAGATGGGATTAAAGGAGATGTAAAACCCTGTAAAAAAGTAAGCCATGATGTGAAGTGACAGATGAAAACATTGTATCAACATAAGAGAGATAGAAGGGAAAGGTTGAATTTTGAAATTGGTAGTGGAAGTTTGTTTTCTAGTTTTCATGGTGATTATAGAAATGTTGAAGGTGGTAGTGGTACTGGCAGTGTTCCATCTCAGGCCCAAGAAGAAGTACTTGAATCTAATGTGAGGAAGAGAAGAAGGTAGGTGACTAGTTTCTTTGCACCACGAACAACTCCTAGTGCCCTACTTAGATGGTAGTATTGCAATGCAATCAAGAGATGCAGATCAAACAATATTGATATGGAAGTAGCTAGATGGTGGTATTACAATACAATCAAGAGATGCGGATCAAACATTGTTGATATGGAAGTAGCTAGATGGTGGTATGATACAGGCTCGTCATTTAATGCTTCTTAGTCTTATTATTATCAACTTATGATGGATGCAATAACCTCTTATGATCTGGGATACAAAGGTCCTTCGATTGATGAATTAAGAGGTAAAATTTTGAGTTGTTCTGTTTTAGAATTTAGAACTTATTTGGTTGAAAGAAGAGTGAATTGGGGTACTTATAGATGTTCAATCATATGTGATGGTTGGAAAAATAGAAGACAAGAGCCTATTATTAATTTTTTGGTTTACCTACAAATGACTCTATGTTTTTAAAATCTATTGATGCATCTGGCCTTATTAGAAATACTGAGACTTTGTTTAGGTATTTGATGAAGTTTTGAATGATTTAGGTTCAGAAAACATTGTTTAGTTTATTACTGACAATGATTCCACTTATAAAGCGACAGCAAAAAGGTTATAGAATACGTATAATTCTTTTTTCTTGGACTCCTTATGTTGCACATTGCATTAACCTAATGCTGGAGAATATAGAGGATCCTTGTTATTTTCTTGTTATTGGTGAGACTATGCAGAAAGCTAAAATAGTAGCAAAGTTCATTTATAATCGTGCATGGGTGTTGAATTTGATGAGAAAGGAATTTATCAATGCTAGGAATTTGCATCATCCTGCTGCGACAAGATTTGCAACAAAGTTTTTATCACTTCAGTCTTTTGTTTTGTTGAAGAAAGAGTTAAGATAAATATTTACAAGTGATAAGTGGATTGCATCTCAACATGCTAGGTCTAATGCTAGAGTGGAGGTTTGTAATATTATACTGGAAGATATAGAATTTTGGTCTCAATGTTAATTTATTATCGAGTTTGTGAGCCTTTGTTGAGGGTGCTTCGCTTGTCTGATAGTGAAGAAAAACCAATAATGAGTTATATTTTTTATGCCATGGAAAGAGAGACGGAAGCAATTAAGGCCAATCTGAAACATAAGCCTTCTTTGTACACAATACATCTTTCAATCATTAATGAGAGAAGGGAAAGATAACTTTCTTTCCGTTGTTTGCAGCTGGGGAATTTTTGAATCCTAGTGTTTATTTTAGACTGGATCTTAGTAAGCAAGCTAAAGTTAATAGAGGAATGTTTTTAACTATTATAATAATTGTTAACATTGATGCAATGCAAGATCTCTTAAGCTCACAAATGGAGCTTTATAAGTTGTCTTATGGGGATTTTGGAATGTTGATTGTTATTCGATAAAGAGGAAAACTTTCTCCAAATATTAGTTATTTCCTTTTTCTTATTTTTTGAAAATTAATTATCACTTTATTTTGTTTATAACGCTTCTTTTGTTATCTTATAACTTACAGTTTCTTAGTGAGATTAATTAGGAAATGGTCGGCTCGTGGTCCGGCCAACCCAAGCCAAAAACGGGCCGGGCCAAGCCATAATTGTCATCCCTAATTGAAAAGGTTTGCAATTTGAATTTTAAATCAATGTGTGAGTGCAACAGGCTGTGAACAAAATTGGAGTGCATTTGAATTTATCCACTCCAAAAAAAGGAATAGATTAAAGTATAAGTGGTTGAATGACTTAATTTTTGTTCGTTACAATTTAAAGCTTCGGGAAAGGTATGTTATTATCATTATTATTTTCGATATAATTTCTTATAATTTTCTAATAATTAAATTTTATTGTTTACTAGAAGTCTTAATAGTACAAGTAGTTCAACTGATCCAATTTCTATTGAAAATATCGATCTTTTGGCGAATTGGGTTTCTGAAGAACCAAAGAACTGAATTTGGTAGACGTCAATGACCTGGAAGATAATCTTGGATAGGAAAGCATTGACATGTCATTTGGTTTATTAAATTTGAATGATAATGATGATGAAGCTCCTCTCAATGATGAGAATTTTGTACCAAATGATAACTGGGGTCAGTGTATTTATAGCAGGTATCCTCCCTTTGACGATTGAATTTTGTTCCAGGCTATTTTTCCTCTTCTTTTAATTTTACTTATATTTGATGTTTATCAGTTTATGTTAAATTCTATATATGTAATGTAATTGTAAATGTTTTTGTTTCAGGTTTAACTTCAACTTGATTATTTCCTCGTCATGATGAAATTGTAATAGTTAAGGATATTTATTGTTATTTTTATTGGATGTTTTGATGTAATTATTATTTATTAAAATGATGAAATTGTATTATTGTAATATGTTAAATACTTTGTATTATTCTTATTTTTATATTTGTATTATAATGATTGTCTTTTTTATATTAATTGTGGTTATTATTTATATATGAAATATTTAAAATTATTGTTATTTCATATTAAATTATTAATTGTGATTATTATTTATTATTATGATTTTTTGGAAAAATGGTTGATGTAAACTTGTAAAGTATATAGTATACAACTGTACAATATACTAATAGAATATTTTGCAAATTCTAAAAAATTTCAGGGACTATTTTATAAATTTGAAAAATTATCCAAAACGGTACCCAGTATTGACCGGTACTGGTACAGTATCGTACCAGAACCCAATCTGGTACCAAGTCCAGTACGGTATTCGCAACTTTGTTCCTAATAATTGATCCACAATCTATTGAAATTTATTCAAGTGATCTATCACAGAGGTACCTTTTGATATTTTATCTGCACTAATTTTGTCAGATAAAATAATTTATTATTACCAGTTTTTTAGGAATACAACTCCTCGAGTTTCTTCCATAATTTCTGTGCATGAGTCACGTTGCAAATATGATTATATAATTATCTTTGACAAATCTCTAAATAAAATCACATATCTGCTCATGCTCAAACACCCACTCCTCATTTGATTTATTTTTGGGTTTTGCTATGGTAAACATTGATAAATGCATTTTTGTGATGAACAGAAGATCTTTCATCTTGTTCTTCTATATGTGGTAGTTGGAGTCATTTAAGCTAATCATCTTGCTTATTTTTGCCTCCATCTTCAATAAAAAATCCTTTGACACATAACAAAACCTGACTCTGATACTACTTGTTAGTAAAAAAATTAACGAACTATATCCCACGGGTAAAATAAGCAAGGAAAGAATACACATAAATTTAACGTGATTTACTCTTTAATTTGGACTACGTCAATAGACCAAACTCTGAATAAATCTTCTACTAATAAAGATCAATAGATATAAAGAGTGAAAAATTACACAACAAAATAATGATACTCACACATAAACCATTTTTCAAATTTATTATCCCTAAGATAATATCCTCAATAATTTGTCACTCACTTTTTTTTAGAAAAACGTTTCCTAAATTATCCCAAAATCACTCTCTGACAATCTTTGGACCACACAAATGGCTCTTTAAACTCTTTCTTTAACTCGTCACATATCACCCGTACATGCATATATCATACAGCCCCAAGAACGAGGGAGGAAGGGTCTATTTGTAAATGCTCTATCCCCTAGCTTGCTTAATGCAAACTATTGACAGCTTGCCAATACAAGTTGTCTTTTTTTTTTTTTAATCTTCTAGAGCATTATGTAGTGGTAGCTCGTGTAAGTCAATATCGCCTTACATATTGGACATTTCTTAAGGTTTTACTTGTTTAAAAATTTTATATAGATTGTTTGGATAATAATCCAAACAATTTTGTAGTATTGAAATTTTTTAAGAAAGGATGTGGTAAAGTTTTTAACATAAATTATCATGTGTATTGTGATAGTATTTGTATAGATATTGTTTCGTGTTTAATTTGTATTAAAATTATTGTATTGATAGAAAGACTTTTCTTAAAAGTTTTAATATTATAATCGTTTTTTTAGTTATTGAGAATAACAAATTTAAATTTTAAAAAATATATGTTTCTTTTACCTTTCTGGTATATGCTTACTCACATTTGTAATTCTCACCAATAAAATGGTGCTTTCTTTCTGCATTCACAACTGTTGGACTTCTTTATTAATTATCGTTTTGACTCTTCAGGATACTTTACCATAGTAAAATATTACGATGACGGTTAGGTCAAGTTGCAAGGAAAGAGGCGTCAATAAATTCACGGTTTCTGCAAGAATCAGAAAAGTTCCAGGCAGTGTAACGTAAAATAAAGAATCTATTTTAATTAGTTTGAGTTCAAATAAAAAATTAAGAAAAAAGCTTAAGTAGGAATGGATGAGATTAAGAAGTTCGGTCCCTATTACGAGTTACTGGAAACTAGCGGGTGGAGGTGAGGCTTTGGAGAATGAAATTGTCGGTGACTGCCTCATTAATACCTATGCCTAGGCGTTCTACCCATTTTGCTTTGGCTGCATTTCATATACAAGCTCTTTTTCCTTTCCTCATCTATCTGATAAATGTATTCTCTCAAAACATGGACGGTGTCTTCTAGTCTCTTCATTTAATTTTACCTTGTCGTCGGCTCCCATCTATTTATATATATAATATATACACAATCAAAGGGTCTAATTGCATCTTTTTCATCGGACTGTAGTAGATGAAGACATCAACATAACAACATATTGTACCATACTCGCTGGTGCATGGTATCCAGGCACCGACCCATGAAGATTGGCTTGGATGGCCATTTTGCAGAATGTTACATCCTTTTAGCAAGCAATCGAGGTCATTCGGAGCACTAATAATGCAATCTAAAAGAACTCCCTCCCTTACCCCACTCGAATGCAACTAATTATTTCAAAGTCTAGAAAAGATAGGATGGTGCTATGGCAGATGTCACTTGATTATTTAGACAATTATTATGATGTCTTGTACAATTACAAATCGACGAGCTGATTTCACTTGGCAACAAGTAAGCCTATTTTAACTTTTGAGCCACACCACTGGTCCTTTTGCGACCGCTATATGCTTAGGCAAGCTCTTTTGTTTCCATAATTCACATGTAAAGATTTGTGACCTAATTAAGGGAAGGAAACTGATTCACAGAGATGAAACCAAAGACGGAAGAAGCAAGTCATCATATAAAATCCACAAGTTAAAAGTGGTCCTATTCTCTGTCCTGTGTTAGAAAGCATTATCTCTTTTTTTATTCCAAATTTAAGGATACGACCAATATGATTAATTGGTTTGTTTCAGTGCATTAACATAAATATGGTAGTAATTAAAGGTAATACAAAAGTGTGTAAATTATAAAAATGAGTCAAAAATGAATTGTCCTACTTCCACACAATATCATATTACAAAAATAGCTTCCGACATGCCTGTTGCAATTTTGACAACTTTGCATTTAACAATATATTTAGCGACTCATTTATAGATTGCTTAGAACTTAAGAGAACGCCTTTGGAATGACCTCGAGATTCCCACGAGCATTGCGTTAATTGCTGATCATACAGATCGTGTCTCTTTTTTAGCTGATCAGCATAAAATAAACGCACATAGATACTTGTGTTCCATGGACCATAAGTGCTTTTAACACTTTCTGCAAACCCCAGGAGGGGTCCTTATTTCAACAAAAAATAGAGTTGACAAGGTTTTCTTACGTACCCACTTAAGGAGCAGTAAATGCAAAGATTAAACAAGCTGAAAACAGGGCTAAATAATCCAACTCATGTGCTTCAATTGACCACACCTTTCCCATATTTTATCTGCAAACTTGTGCTTCTTTTCAATAGTTAATACCCCTTCAAGTCCAGAAGAGATACTTATCTGGTCAAGTGACCTTTCGGTGAGAACTTACTCTGACTAAAATACTGCAGAATGAGTGCCAAGGTTCTGTTCTTTTTTGCTTTGTTGTCCTTCTGGGCTGTGTCCTTCAGGCCAACTTTTGCAGAAAATGAGGAAAACCCAGGTCTTGTTATGAACTTTTACAAGGATGTATGCCCTCAGGCTGAGGACATTATCCGAGAACAGGTTAGGCTGCTTTATAAGAGACACAAAAACACTGCTTTTTCATGGCTAAGAAGCATCTTCCATGATTGTGCCGTTGAGGTTAGTTATTTTCTCTCTCTTTTACCTGTTTCTCTCACGGTTCCTATACGGTTTTCCTGTTGCTGACATATGTTAGTGTTGTTTATACAGTCCTGCGATGCTTCACTGTTGCTGGACTCAACAAGGAGAACCTTGTCTGAGAAGGAGACAGACAGGAGCTTCGGCCTCAGGAACTTTAGATACATCGAGACCATCAAAGAAGCTGTCGAGAGGGAATGCCCTGGAGTTGTCTCCTGCTCAGATATTCTCGTACTATCTGCTAGAGACGGCATTGTTGCCGTATGTTCCTTGACATTTGAATTACTTCCTTTGGATATCTTGTCAATATTCCATAAATTTTCTGAGAATTATGAGCTTCTTGTGCCGTGGCGTCTTGAGTAAGCAGAGGTTTTTTCATTTCTCACTTTTTCTACGTTCTCCTTGTGAGCAAGCGGTGGTTCTGTTATAATTACCCTGACTACAGGCCGAGTGTGGTTCTACATAACATAAGGACTATGTGACATTAATTATAGTCTGTTTTTATGTTCAGTGAGAGAGAACACCTTTTCATCTTATAATCAACTTGTAAATGGAAAGTTGCTGAACTTTGTCTCGTCTTTACAGCAGTTCTTTTTTGGCTCTTTGAGACAGAGAGATCAGCAGTTGATTTTTGGACTTAAATGCGACCTAAAACTTTGTATTTTTGCAGTTAGGTGGACCTTATATCCCTCTCAAAACTGGAAGGAGAGATGGAAGGAAAAGCAGAGCAGATGTGGTCGAACAATACCTTCCAGACCACAATGAGAGTATATCTGTTGTTCTTGAGAGGTTTGGTGCTATGGGAATTAACACCCCCGGAGTTGTTTCCTTGCTAGGTATGACATGCGTTATTGTCTTTATACGAGTGAATAAGACTTGGTGATAAATTGTGTTTATGAATTGATGTTGAACAGGAGCTCATAGTGTCGGCCGAACCCACTGTGTGAAGCTGGTGCACCGTTTGTACCCAGAAGTTGATCCGGCACTAAACCCTGAACACGTTGAGCACATGCTTCATAAGTGCCCTGATGCAATCCCAGACCCTAAAGCTGTTCAATATGTGAGAAATGACCGTGGCACACCCATGAAGCTAGACAACAATTACTACAGAAACATATTGGATAATAAGGGCTTGTTGATTGTGGATCACCAACTGGCAACTGACAAGAGGACAAAACCATTTGTGAAGAAAATGGCCAAAAGCCAGGATTATTTTTTCAAGGAGTTCTCAAGGGCTATCACCATTCTTTCCGAGAACAACCCACTCACTGGAAACAAGGGTGAGATCCGAAAGCAGTGCAATGTTGCCAACAAGCACCACTAAATGCCCTTTAGAATAAAGGAAAAATAAGAAGCCTTTCTAGATCTATAGTGGGCTTAGCCAGTGACCATGTTCCCTGCATTTCTTTTTCTCTTCTTGTTATCTGTCGGTGTGGTTGGGTGCTGGACTGAATGTATGTATGTATGTGTGTATGTTTTTATGTATGGTGATGACGATGCTCTGATCATGACGAAGGAATTCTAACTAAGGTAGTCTAGCTTTCACCTGGATGGTTTGCATTGCAACCAGGTTCCACGTAGAAGGACCCATCCCACATGTGACATTAAAGGGCCAAGGTCGCACTAAAGTTATAAAACAAACAAGAGCCAGGCAAGTGGCAGTGAAACAAAAATTGGGCCACGAGAAGATTTAAGATTCCATGATTTTAGTATATTTACAAAAGGCAGCAAATAATACGTATTTATGAGTACCCTTTCGGATGAAAAAAAATAAGTGTTGGTTAAGAAAAAGACGAGTACTTCCTAAAGGTGTGCGTCCCAGAAAGCGACTAGTGGGGGCGGTACATGAAATCTGGTGTTTTTGTAATTTGATTTTATGCACACAATTATATAGATTTCACGATAAGATTTAATAGAATAAGATAAAAATATAATAATCAAAGCAAAAGATCTGATTCCTTAAAAGGAGATTATGACATCTTTTTCGTGATTACTTTATATGACCGAGTAATGTGTATTAAAAAGACTTTGTATAAGAAAAAATTACTTTTGTATTTATTGTGTGATTATAAAAAGGCATGTTGTATAAATAAAGTAGATAAAAATAAATAAAACTTTTTATAAATTTGTAAGATATACTTAATCTATTCTATAAAATAAGGATATTTAATTTAATTTACAAGACAAGGATAAGGCTTGTAATTTGTTGTTAATAATAATAATAATAATAATAAATTAAAGAAAAGTAGCAATTTCTAATAAGCCTCAAATGTGATCTTCTTCTCTTAGAGCTAATGAATATTACTGTTGGAATCTAACTGTAATAAAATCATGAGTGTAGCAGAAAACAAACAATTTTACAGATTCTAAGCGAATTTCGATAATTGAATAAACTTAACTAAATTGTACCTTATTCGTCTTCCTACTGAATAATTTTTGAAACTTTTAAGATTGATCAATTACGAGTTGTTCAATTGTCTAGCTTCTGATGGTATCTACAAAGTAATTCTCAAAACTTGATTTGACAGGAAGAAGACAAAGTGCTAGCTTCTAAAATGTTCTTCCCATTTTAAATAGAAAAATCATAAGAGTCTTTAATTAAAATTAAATTTCTTTAATTATAATTAAAATTAAAATCAAATTCTAATTCTAATTCTAATTCTAATTAATTTAATTTTAATAAAATCAAATATCTTATATTTGATCCCCAAAGTTTCTCAAACTTTAT
>JAOQMS010000178.1:13565899-13585513 GCA_027563885.1 Erythroxylum longipes
AACATGCATTTTTTGGAGAAATAATACACCCATTAGAGAGCTTACCTTAAACGACGCACAATGAGCCAGAAAACGGTTGAAAAATGGCCGAAAAATGTAAGGAAGGGGGTCGAATTTAGATAGCACGACGGGAGGAGAGAAGAAGAAGAAATGGGGGGAGGGGGGGTCTGGTTCTATTACAAAGACGATGAACTAAACGCCGTCGTTTTATTTATTAACTAGTCGACATTTACCGACGGAATACATTTACCGATGTAATATACATTCTGTCGGTATTTAAATTTCCTAATTATTTCACCGCATCTTGTTGTCGCTACATTTTGCGACGGAACTAAATTTCCGTCGGTAAAATTAATTTAATCTATACCAACAGAACACATTACGTCGATAGATAACAGAAGCTGAACCACATTTACCGACGGTACCTATTCCATCGGTAAATGTCCAAATCTAGTTAATTGTGGGAAGCATTCCTGCAATTATTACCAACGGTCATGGTTACGTCATCGGTAAACTTAAAATCAAGTTTATCGACGGACGATATTCCGTCGGTGAATAGCAGACACTGACCATAACTTATCGACGGAATATGTTCCGTCGGTACATATCCGAAGCAATTAAATTGCAGGAAGCATTCCCACAATTTTTGCCGCAGTAGAGGTTGTGTCGTCGCTATATCTCGTCAAAGATTTTGCAGGAAATTCATTCCCTCCAGTATTGCCAATGGTAATATATTTTTGTCACTATATATAAATAGTACAATGTATGTACCGATGGTTTGCTGTTTTCTGTCGATAAACAGCTATGGTTTTTTGTCTGTCGGAAAATTTCCTTCGCTAATTCATGATTTTCTTGTAGTGATGGATTCCACTCTAGATCTCATAGCTTCTTGCCATTTTAAAGAATCAATGTCAGACATTGCTTCTTTAAAAGTAGTAAGCTCATCATGTATAAGCGATACATTATCCTTTCCTTGCTCAATATGTAGATCTAATCTAATGGGAGGCCGACGTATTCTACTAGTTCATCGCTGACTATCTGTCTCTTGAACTTTTGGTTGTACATCATATGTATCAACTTGAGGTTCTTATTCCATTTCAATGTGAATTTGTGGCTTTTGAACTTCTCTAAGTTTAGCCTCACTCCTACTACTTTCTTTGAGAATAAATTATATTTCTAAGAATTTAGTATGTCTTGAGACAAACACCTTTTGCTCAATAGGATGATAAAATTGTTAACTGAAACTCTCTTTCAGATACCCCACAAATTTGCATTTATCTGATTTAGCTTAAAGCTTATCAGATTTAGCACGCTTCACATCCCCAAATCTTTAAATGTGATAATCTAAGTCTTCTACTAGTCCATATCTTATATGGTGCCTTATCAACTGATTTAGATAGAACTATATTTAGAAGATATATTGTGGTTTTAATTGCATACCCCCAAAAGGATATAAGAAGGAATGTCATAGAACGTACCATATCTAATAGTGTATGATTTCTCCTCTTAGAAACTCCATTATGTTGTGGAGTTATAAGAGGAGACCATTGTGAGAGAATCTCATTCTCTTTTAAGTAACCAAGAAGCTCGTGGTCTAAGTATTCACCACCTCAACCCCTCAATCTAATATAAGAGTCTTAATACTTTTGCCGGTTTGTTTCTTAACCTCTAGTCTAAATTCTTTGAATTTTTCAAATGATTCAGACTTTTGTTTCATCAAGTACACATAACCATATCTAGAATGTTCATCTGTGAATGTAATGAAATACAAGAATCCACCTCTAGCATTTGTGGACATAGGCCCATATACATCTGAATGTATTAATTCTAGTAACTCACTAGCATATTGTCCCTTTCCCTTAAAGAGTAGTTTGGTCATCTTTCCCAATAAACAAGATTCACAAGTTTAATATGATTCATAATCAAAAGGATCCAAATATCCTTCTTTATGTAATTTTGTGATTCTTGTTTCATTGATATGACTTAACCTACAATGCCATAAATAAGATGGAGTTTGGTTACTTAATTTACTTTTCTTACTATTTATATTAAGAATTGGCCTTTAAAGATCTAACTTATACAAAACCATTTGTAAGTAATCTAGATCCATAATAAACATCATCTTTATAAAAAAGAACAATTGTTATCCTTAATTACAAAGACAAATCCATTCAAATCCAAATAAGAAATAGAAATGATGTTTCTTATAATAACAGGAACATATTAACAATTATCAAGTTCTAATACAAGTCCAGAAGGAAGTTAAACTACAAGTTCCTACAGCTAATGTAGCAAATCTTGCTTCATTGCCAACTCACAGGTCCACTTCGCCTTTCTTCAATGATATACTCATTGTTAACAACTGCATGTTATTACATATGTGAGAAACACAACTAGTATCTAATACCTAAGAATGTGGAACAGGAGTGGAAAGATTGATCTTAATCATAAACATACCTGAAGAGACAGCTTCCTTAAGCTTATTATCTTTCAAACTAGCAAGATAAGATGGCCAGTTTCTATGCCCTTGTCATTGCTCTTCTTTGTGACACCTCCTTTGGCCTTTACTACATTAGTAGAAGCTTTTTGTTTCTTGTTCTTATTCTTCTTAAAGCCCTTTTTCTTGCTTTTAGAAGAATCGACAACAAGTACAGAACTAGGTTCCTTCTTAAGGCACCCTTTTGCAGTTTTAAGCATGCTCAACAGTTCAGATAATGTCACGTCCTTCTAGTTTATGTTTAAGTTCATGACAAACTGTGAAAAGCTTGAACTTAGAGATTGCATCACCAGATCAACGCTTAACTTATAGTCCATGACAAACCTTAATTTGGCCAATTTTTTAATATACCTAATCATCTTCAGCACATGAAGGTTGATTGAAGATCCTTTTGTCATCTTGCATTGAAACAGTGCCTTGGAGATTTGATATCTCTCCACCCTTCTTTGTGCACTAAATAACTCCTTAAGATGCAGTATTATAGTAGGTGCATCAATGTTCTCATGGTGCCTCTGAAGTTTAAGAGACATGGAAGTTAACATCACACATGTAGCTTGTTCAACGTCATCAACATAACGTTGATATTTCTCCCAATCTTCATCAGTTGCATCTGAACAAGGTTCTAATGGAGCAGGAGTATTAAGAACGTATATCTTCTTTTCTTGCCTAAGAACTATTCTTAAGTTTCATAACCAGTCCAAAAAGTTGGGTCCAGTCATCTTGTTAGCATCTATGATGCTTCTCAATGTCAGGTTGGTACTCATCTTCAAATTCAGTAACTAAAAAAACATAAGAGGAGTAAATATTAGTTTATATCCAAAATCAAATAAAATAAGGACTTTAAAATTATTTGATTACTCCTACTATTTTATTCAAAATAATAGTCCTCACTATTTTATCGAAAAATTATCAAATAATTTCCTAGCGGGCTAGGATCCTATTTAAAATTAATTGATCTTGAATTTGCTCAACAAACCAACTAAAATTAAATTAGGTAGAAAACTAGGTTTCAATCACATCTCATGTGATTCCTATAACCGTTAGGTGACAACTTTTTCCAAAATATATCACATATTTTACATGATCATGAGTTTACTCATCCAAGTCATACAAATTTAGTTAAGTAGCCCATTAATTTAAGATAAAACATATTCGAGTTAAAGTGATCTTGAGTTTACTTAACAAGCCAAACAATAAACAAAATTATGATTTTATTCTCAAATAATGGAAGGCAACAATCACGTTCCTAACATGTACTTAATATTTTATTGAGGGATTTAAAATTTCAAAAATTTCTGATCTCATCAAAATAATGTAATCTTATTATATTTATAATTTCAAACATAATATAATTATGAAAGAAATTATTTAAAACTTTTGCTTGATTCTAATTATTAATTTGAGAACAAATTTAATTTAATGATTCAACTCTTGAAAAATTAAATTAAATTCTAAAACTTTTCCTAATAACAATTCATTTGAAACTATTTTCAAATTATAGTAAAACACTTTTCAATTTTATTAGGAGTATAAATTAGTATAATCTATATTAAATTAAATAAATTGATAATTTAAGGTTTTAAAAACATTTTAAAATAAATAAAAGAGGGATGGGAGGGTGTTGAAAGTTGTGCATTAGTATATGTTTTTCTAAGTAATTAGCATGTGTTTCTGCATAATTGTTGATTATTGTTGTAGTTTAGGATCATTTGGTATGTTTGCATTTAGTTTGATTTTCATTGTTGTTCTTTTGTGTTTGATGTTAATTTAGGGTAAGAATTGATTATTTTTATGCAGGAAGGAAGATTGAGCAACATGGAGATTGAGCTAGAGATCAAAGAGGAGAAGAGAAGAGGGAACATTCTATGGCAGAATCCAATTCTCACGATCATGGGAATCATGCTAATTCCTATAATTATGGGAACTACAATTTGAGACATTATACGGGGCTTCATTAAACTTAGGGTTTCTGGACTATTAAAAGATAATTAAGCCTCCATAGCTAGAGAGAGACGAAATGCTCTATAGAAAAGAACCTCCTTCAGTCAAGAATACAAGTTTTGAGTCTTAAGGAAAGATTGAAGTCAAGGATTATCATTAAGATTGGAAAAATAGCACATCAACACTAAAATTTCCATATTTTGGCAAAGAAGAGGAGTTTCTTTATTCAATTTTCTGTCAATTTTATCTGTTTTAATCTTTGTAGAATGGAATATTTGAGTGTTGATGAACTTATGGAGACTATGATTGGCTAATTTGTTTTTAGGGATTGCTTTTGCACTATTTTTGTTAAACTCCTATTTTTATTGAATTGAATGAAAATGTCTTTGATGATTGTTAATTTTATTTTTATCTTGTAATAAATCGAGAGAGTGAGTAAGGTTATTTGTGTAGGATTGTACAATGAGAGTTGACAGCCTATAGACTTGCAATCATCTCGTTAATTGATTAGCTAGAAGATAGATCTCAACTAATTTAATTGATCACCCATAGGATAGTTTAATAACTAGTTAAATTGGTGAATTGATTGGGTAGATTGAAAGATCGTTCAATTAATTCCATTTAATTTGATTAAGGACTATTAATTACACCTTGAGAGAGGGTACTTAATACATTCAGAAATCTTAGATGAGACACAATTCGATTAACAAAATAGGAGGGAGACAAAATAGGGAAAAAGTAATCTCTAGTCTTTAGATTCTTGAATTCTAATATTCTGCACTTTGGTATTGTCTATTGCTTTTTGTTAGTTTTTCAGTTTTAATTTAATTTTCTATACAATTTCGTTTCTTAAACAAAGTTTAATTTGAATTAAGTGGTGTCTAGGCATCAATCCCTGTGGGAACAATATCTGCTTTTTAACTACAAGTCTCGATCCGTACACTTGTAGTTTTTGAGCATAAAAAGAGTATATTGTTTTTGCATTTAACAGGTTTCTGGCACGTGCACACTCGGGCACATTTGGCAAGAGGTTGACTAGTGTGGGCAGTACACGTGCCAATCGCGTCTAACACATACTCGTTCCGAAGACGGTGGGATCGCTTTCTCCAGAAGCTTTCACCTGCTTCTGGAATTACTCCCTCCCATGATTTTCCAACCGATGCTCCCACTTCCTCGCGTGTTAAATCGCAACCCACGTTTCTCCAACTGTTGGGTACCGTTCCCAACTCTTCAACCCACATCATTAGCGTGGGATGTGGGTAACGTTCCCAACTTTTCTTACAACCTGCATTTATGGGTGATCGACGTCAGTGTCGCTAGCGTCTGGAGTTGCAAGCGACATCGATGTCAACAACATCAGCCAGCGGTATCGTAAGGCGTCACTGACACCACCCAGTGGCATTAAGTGATGCCTTATTTGCATTCGATGGGTGATTTTTCACCCATCATGTTTCACGATGGCGACACCAATCATCGGTGTCGCCACTCGACCATCACCAACGACATTTAACCGGTAGTGAGACATACCTCAAGTGGCTTTTAAGCCGCATATTCAATATTAACCTAATAAACCTAAGGCAGTTAGAAAATTGCGAGCATGTGGAAAACATATTTTTCTGATCTTTAATGAGCAATACACAGAGAGAAGAGCTGGGTTTTTAGATCGCACATTCTGATTTGTCATTTAAGGTTCCAGAACAAATGGGTAGAAATAATTCCAGAATTGAAAGCGCAATGTGCTCAAGAACCAAATCGTGAAAACATAGAAATAATTTCCAGAATCGAATTAAACTACAAACAATAGATTCAAAATAAAAGTCAAAATGAATATTTGGGCATCAGATGCAATATATAGCATGAACTACACAGATAGTAAATGAAAGCACATATGCAATGTCTTTAGGTTTTAGATTTTTTAGAACTCACAACGCATGAGTAAGGAAACAATTTCCAGATACACATGTGAATAGAGTTATCAGAAACATTGTAGAACACGCATAAACACATTTCAGAAACAGACAAAAGAATAGTTTGGGAGAAAGACAAAACCAAAAGCATAACACATTAATTTTTATCAAAATCAACAACAATCAAGCACCTAATCTAAGTTATGCAATTTAAGAAAGGCTCTGATACCACTGTTAGAATCCAACCTTGATTAATCACACGTGCAGAAAACAAACATTTTATAGATTTCGAGCGAATCCTAATAATTGAATATACTTGAATAAAACACAAAATGAATTAGAAATTGTACCTTATCGTCTTCCTGTTGAATAATCTTTGAAACTTTTAGGATTGATCAATCATGAGCTGTTCAATTGTCCAGCCTCTGATGGTATCCATAAAGCAATTATCAAAACTTGATTTGAGAGGAAGAAGACAAAATGCTAGCTTTTAAAATGTTCTTCCTATTTTAAATAGAAAAATCATAAAGGTATTTAATTAAAATTAAATTTCTTTAATTATAATTAAGATCAAATTCTAATTCTAATTAATTAATTTTAATGAAATCAAGAATCTCATATTTGATCCCCAAAGTTTCTCAAACTTTATAATTAATTCCAACTTAATTAAATTGATTTTTCTTTCACAAATTGCTCTTTGATGTGTGACCTATTATGTTCCTAATAAATTGGTAATGATTATAAATTATAATTCTAATTCTTAATTAGAATTAGATAAATTTAAACTTCTTTCAATTTATCTTTAATTCTCCAATTAAACAATTTATAATCATAAATCATGATTGACGTCTAGTAATATGTCATGATTACCTAAATTAGACAGAGTATGGATACAATGTCTACTCTTATCATCCAATCATGTTCGTTCTTGCTAATTAGTAATTAATTTATAATTGAAATTTGAAAAAACCTTTTCAAATGTCAATTCACTCTGGCCAGAGAATTTCATAAATCATTACTAATCAAGAATAGTAGAATATTATCTCTAATTTCTTTAGACTGACAAATCCTATATTGACTCACTCAACTATCTCCATGTGGTTCATACTGTATCCAATTACTACCGACTAAATTATCCTAGGACGATTCATAAGTAACATCAAAACACAGTAATTCCCACATGAGATGCCTTGGTAATCTCAAGTTTAAGGATCAATTATACAACCATCATTATGAGATAATCCATAGACACATAAAGTAATATTCCATCTGGAATTCTTATAATTGGGTCAATTCAGTGACTTATTCTCTAATAACCACCCACACATTAGTTTAAGTATCTCCATACTTTAATTTATGAGATAAATTACTTTCTTCATAAGAAAGAAACATAATGTGAGCTAGTTTTACCATTTCAATAATATCCCTTCTTGATGAAACTACAACTAAGAACATTTAGGAATAATACATAACTATAAATTGAATCTCATAATTATGATCTCATCATAATTTTAATTACACAGTAATTATTCCAAAGATTTAACCTTTAGTATTAAAACATAAAATATTAATTAAATTAATACATAAAGATAAATAAAAGCCTTTTCATTAATTAAAATAAAGTCATACATTAATTTGCATCACAAACTCACCATTGTAATTGTTAGTTTATGGCTTTGCATCCAATAGCCATAAACTAACAATTACAATGGTGAGTTTGCTTCTGAATTAATAGAAGGTAGATAAAAATAAGGTTTTAATCACTACACTGAAAATTTGCTCAGAAGAAGAAATATGTTTGATAAAGATAGTCTTCTTAACAACCAATTTAATAATTGGATATTAGTCTCAATATTGGTATGTATATCGATGATAGGATCAATAACAAAAAAAGGCAGTATCAAGATTGTCACATTATAGATTAGGTTGCAAACTAGAATTATCGATTTCTTCAAATAAGGAGGTGATACAATATAATTTAGCAGTGATAAGTGGAATGCTCTAGTATTTAGTTTCATTACTAAAATGAGCAATAATAAGATATGTCTTGGCATTCTAAGAGATAAGATTAAAATCCAAAAAATGCAATAATTAAAGGTAGATCACCAATCATCAAAATTGTCAGCTCAAGTAGCAAGTGTTGGAGGTAAGACAGGTGAATTTAATTAAGTAAATACTATATAAGAGTGTAGATTGTAGATAACATAGAATTCACTTATCCTTAGTATATTGTACATCATTAAGGCAATGAAAAAAATTAAGAGATTGTGTTTACAACAAATTGAAAGTCGAGATAAGTAAGTATTATAAGTTTCAATATTGCTATAATATTTGATGGGATTGAGAAGGAGGTGACCATGATTTTTGAAGTGAGGAAGGGTAAATGTGATGGATGAAGAAAAAAAAGCCAAAAATTAGATCTACTTCAAATGAGAATTCATTTTCTAAAAGATTCAGAAATAAGTTTAGGGGTGTCAAGTGTGTATAATGAGGGAGATCTTAGGCATTATTTAGTTTTGGTAAGGAGAAACTTTTGAATTAGGAAAAAAAAGAATTAGGCATAAGGAGATTGTTTGAGACAATATAGATTTTTTTGAAAATAAAAACATGTTATAAATGATGATAGTCAGCGAAATTAGGAGGTTGAAGCATAAAACCGATTCTTGATGGGTAACACAAAGAAAGGCATTATTGATGTCAAGTTGATAGACAAATCAATTATTTGCAATGAATACAAAATTGGACTAGACCAATTCGTTTAATTGGGTTTATTGAGAATCAATCAGTTAGTCAATTCGATTAAATATACAAGCATTTAAAATTTAAAACTAATTAATTAAGATACAAACTAGCTAGTTTATTAAATCTTTTAAACTAAAATTTCTTGAATCGGTTAAAGAGTTTCAATTAGTATACTTCTTCGTCATCTTCTTTTTAACATCTTGTTTTATTTTTTAAGCCCAACTTCCTTACATATATCTCCTTACGTTGGTGTATTTGATCTCATACTTGTTCCAATTGCGCTGCTTAGTTTAGGGTAACTGTGGACTTCATTTAATTTCTTTATTGAATCAATTGACCATGTAAGGTAGAGAATTTGAGTGTTCACGAATCATTCTTATCTTGGTGATTAAAATCTTCAAAAATTTAAAGATTTTAAAATTTTCTTATTGAATTCACAGCTTCTTGTCAACTACTCTATGATGATAATTAACAGGAATGTGCCAATACATACATCTATTTTTATATACATGTGGGATTTGTGAGCTTTGATGAGGTAATATGAATAAAAGAGAAACTTCTAAATTAAGTTTTTATAAACTTGAGATGTATAATCACTAATTGTTCTATATTTTTTTTGGCTAAAAATTCTCTCTTTAATATATTCTCATTCTTAAATTTATTAAAAATCTTCTAAAAATATAAAAAATTAGATGAAGACATATTATTATATATACAAATGTTTACTTTATTGATACCTTTTATGCTATGATATCTTATGGAGCATTTGATGATGCTACGAATAGCTTTAATGATGAAGATTGTTCATTAATGAATTGTGATAGAGATGACGATGTAATTATTACAGTTAATTTAACTAAGAATTTAAGTAACATTTCTGATCTTACTAACTCACTTTCTTTTTGTGGAAGCATTCATTGTGCTTATATATATATAAAAGAAAACATAATTTTTTTCCTTACTGCTTTTGTCATGTAATGTCAACCTTGCTAGTTTGTCATCCCTTTTCTTCTTCCTCTTCCTCTTCCTCTTCTCCTTGTTTTGTCATTTTCATCCTTTCTTCTTCTTTATTGTTTTTTTGTCCCTAATAACACCAAAGAGGGGAGTGAATTAGGTGTCGATAAAATTTAAGCGAAATTTTTACTAAGTATACTAATGAACATAATTTATAAAAGATAAAAAAATGATATAAAGTAAAAACAAATTTACAACACATTTAAGAAATAAATAAAAAAAAGATAAGTTTCTCAAATAGGTTTATAATAGTTCAACAAACAAAATTTTCCTACATCCACTTTTAAGAATCTTCTTAGAATTTCATTATTTCTTCTTTTAAGGAGAAGAATAACCTTTGTTTTTTTTTTCTCACAAAGAGGAACCCTTATACAGTTTTCCTTATTAACAAGGAGTAGCCTTAATACTACTTAAAATACCACAAGTATTATAGACAAAACTCTAATAGAAGTTTATAACTCAAAATATCTCACTTCATCACTTTGATAATACTAAAAAGGAACTCACACTCAAATATGAGATAAAGAATATTCAAACCTTTAATAATCACTTAGAAATATACATATAAGACACCCAAATACTTTTCCATATAAAATTTGAAGCAAAAACATGTACTTATAGGATTTTGAGACCCCTATCAGTTACTGGGACAAAAAACTAGTTATTACAGTACATTAGTCAACCATTAGGTCAAATTAGTTGACTAACGTGCATTCAGTGCATAATATTCACTATTTGTTGATTATCACTAGGATAAATTAGTCGACTAATGTTTCCTCTAAAGGGATGTTGAGTGACCATGTCAGTGTACTATTCGACCAATATGCTAACAAACAATTATGTTATACATTTAACTTATATTAGTCAACCAATCCCTCAAATATCATCATTTTTTCAAGTTTAAATACTAAAATGTAGTATATTTAATGCAATTATAATTAAAAACAACTTCCAAAATGCTTCCTAAAGAGTGTTGAAAGAAAAAGAGGCTATTATTTTAAAAACAAATAATTTAATACCTGTTGATAAATGAAAAGATTCATATAATGAGGTAAGATGATATATTTATGCATATTGAGCCTTTAAGATCCTCAAAGTGATTAAAAGAGATTACAATTTATATTATAAAATGTAGAATGACCTTAATGTGCATTTATTTTCTTTTTTTACTTGATCATCCTTTGAAGGTTGCAAAATTTAACTTTTCTTTATCATCTTCTTGAAATATCTTCTTGTGTGATAACTAAATCTTATTGTTGTATGCTTCTCATCAAAATAATAACGTCATTGGTAGTACTTAGTTTTTTATCATTAAAATGTAGATTGGAACCTCACTTGGTTCAACAATCACCCTCATATGATAATGATAAAATATTTTTAATATTAGAGAGCAATAAAATTAAGCACTAAATCAAGATAATGATTAGCTTCCCCCTTAATTGATGCAGAAGATATTAGTAAATATCAAGAACAAAAGAAATATTCAATATCACGTGTAAAAAGTATCCATAAATGTAGATAAATTAACTTAAATATGGCATAAATTTACTCTAGTATTAAAATATCATATAAAGTACAAGAAATGCAAAATTACTCATCTTGAATTTTATCAATCTTCCTAAATCTAATACACTATCCTTTCTCCTACCTTTTCTCATACGTCAAGCTAACTAAGTTAAAAGATTACAATGAATTTTAACAAGATTGATAAACTTGTTCAAGAAGGAGTACTATCATACATTTAAAGGTCAAAATAATTGTTTAAAAGGTCAATTTTGATATAAGTAGCCCTAATTGTTTCTAAATTTGAAAACTCCCCAATTTCAGTATCGTGCCAAAGTACTTCAAATGGTATGTTTGAACAAAATAAAAATGTATAGATATAATTGAAACAAAAACAACATTGACTCTTTTTTTGACTATGGAAGCATCGAAGATAATTCTAATTATGAAAAACTTTTTTAAAAGTCCAAAATTAAAGTCTTAAGATAATAAAATTTCAATTTAATGCAATCTATCTTATGAAATTAAATTACCCAACTTATATGAATTATGAAAATTATTAAAGAAAAAACATAATTTAGTAAAAACTCTTCAACTTTAGAAGAATTAGAACTCACCTATCGAAATGTAGGTGACTTTGGGAGTTAAAATTTTTTTCAATGAAAGAAAAGAAAGTTGAATATGTAATAGCTATTTGTAATGGGGAATGGAATTTTCAAAAGAAAGGAGCGAGTTATATAGAGTATTGGAAGAAATAAAAAATCAAGATGAAAAAAAGAAGAAAGGAAAATGAGGAGGTTCTTATAACATGAAGATTGGTCAGCCACATAACTTCACTAATTGACTACATATGTGATCTATCATACTAGTAATCATTCTCAATACAAACTTTACATAAGCAATAAGCTTCTAGGTTCAACGCTTGTTATGATTTTCTCTTCTAACTCTCTACTTATTTCATTCTTTGAGTTAGAATCAACTCTCAAAGTATTCTACAAAGTTGTTGTCCATCCTTTTATCTTCTAAATGACTTTAAAAACATTCAATTAGACAAATATAAATAAAGTTACCATAAATCATGAATTTATCCTTTAAATTCAATCACCTATAAGAAATAAACTAAATATAGAAAAAAATAAAATCTATATAAAACACAATATAAAGGTATCAAATACCTAGTAAGTAGATCTTAAATAACAAGTAAAATATCAACTATCACTAGCTTGTTATTTGGCTTAGATTTTAAAGTATTGGTTATTTATGAGAATAAGAGTAAAAATGATATAGATTGTGGTGAATTCAATAATGAAAGTGTCAATATAGTTAATGCCAGGAGCTTGATGATAGTCATTGATAACAAGAAGGCTTGAGCATGATCAAAAGAGCCAACTAATGATGATGGGATTTAGAAATAAAGTAATAAGGGTCAAAGTTTTATTATGATAGAGATTAGTGAACTTATTAGGCATAGCTTGGTCTTGATAAGAAAACTCATTGGTTTGTGTGAAGGAAGCGGGGACCAGGATCATGAGAGTTATGGGTGATAATTTTATATGTCACATAGTTAGAGAAATCATAAGGGATTCATGTGTAATCACATGTATAAGTGGTTATAGAATGTTAAAGTGGTGACGGTGTTAGAAGGGTTAGATTTGTTAAAGGTCAAGGTGGTTGATTTGTAGAAGTCATTGATAAACTGAGAGGTAGAGATGTCAGAATTTGAGAAGGCAAAGATTGAGAGAATTAAACTTTAGATGCATGTGGGTTAAAGTAATACTAACCTTTGTGAATGGAAAAATAATAGATAAAGACAAAGCAATAATTTGAGTATGTGTTTATCAGTGCCAGTGAAACCAAAGAACATGAAATAAGTATAATCAAAAACTTAGAGAAAAGAGATTAGGTTTAATGAAAAACAAAAGTTTATATGGTGATTTTGGTTGAGGAAAAGAGTGGATAAGATATTAATGAGCTAAAAAAAATCTAAAGTAGGCTTCAAACTATAAGGACCTAAGAAAATAACCATAAAGAAGCAAAATAAGTCTGATTTCAATTATGTAACATATTTTTCATTCATCAATTCCATTTTATTAAGGTGTAGAAGGGTAAGAAACATGATAAAAGATGTCATATGAACTAAGATAATGACCCAAGTGCATTTAATGAGTTTAGAAACTCCATCAAATTGAAAGGTTTTAATAGTTGTGAAAAATATATTTCCAATTGTTATTTTTAAATTAACAAAAAATAATTATTTAGGATTTATGTGAGTGGAAAATTTAAGTAAATTAATTATAATCTTTAATGAAATAATTAAATATTGACAATCAAACTGAGAAAGAGATAGAGATGGTCCCCAAATATCATTATTATTTAGTAGTAATGACTTCGTTTGGCATATGAGTTGATAAAAGAAATGAAAGATAAGCACTTTTGAATTAAAAACATAAAGTGGAAAGAACACAGTATACGATATTTAATAGGTAAAAGGCAAAGCAAACTAGAAAATATTTTATTGTAAGGATGACAGAGAAATTGATGCCAAAGATAAGAAAAAGCGTGACTAACTATAAAAGCAATGAGATTAGTGAAGTTTGATAGAATCTTCAAAGGATAGAGGTTGTTATGGGTGCTACTTGTAAGGAGATATATCCTGGTTTAAGATCTTTCATAAGCAACCAAAAGGGTTAAGTTTAATTAGACAAGAATTGTCTTTAACAAATTCAGCAACAGATAAAAAGTTGACTTTAAATTGTGGAATAATTAAAACATCATAAAAGTTTAGGGTTTGTGGTGAGTGTTAATATACCAGTAGAAGTGATAGGTAGAGTATTACTGTTCCAATGAATACTTGATTGGGACCTTAATATGGCTCCACATATTCTACGAATTATATATTAGGAGGCATATGTGAGATAGCACTAATGTCAGGTAGCCATTCAACAATATCGCTAAAGGTAAGTTGAGAGTTATTTGAGGTTGGATGTTCATTACAGAGAAGGCAATGGTGAGGATATTTGAGTCATTTAGGGACTGAATTGAAATTTAAGAGGGGTTTAGGGTAATCTCATTGAGATTTATTGATGTATGGGCTAAAATAGTTTTCATCTTAGTGAGTTTGTTGGATAAAGGGCTTTGAGTTTACAATTAAACCTGGTGACCTAGCTTATAATTAAGATTCATCCCAGTTTTTGGAAGAAAATTTTCCAAAATTATTTGAATTAGGATAGGGTCCTTTGTCTGACTGGAACTATTATGTCATGTTTTATCACCATTAAGATGAAGTAATTATAGTTTTAATATAATTATTGTGTACAAAATATTAATCAAATTTATATTTTAAATGTAAAATTCACCCAAAAGATGTTAATCATCACGAAACTTTGAAGGAGGTGAAACTATTTGGTAGCTAATTAGGCTTAGAATGGATGTCTAGATTTGGGGATGGTCGTAGCCTATATCACCCTTATTGTGCTTTAAAAAATTCTCCAAATTGTATTGTTAAAAGCTACCTAGCTTCACTTTCAACCACTTTTTCTTTTTTATCTTCTTGTTTATTGGATGGTCATTAGACAGACTTTTGAATTGATCTCAACTCCCAATTATTCTAATTCCTGAGGATGGTAGAATCAATTTAGCGATATATGTTTCTGATTAGTATGTCACAAACATGGAAAGATATTACAGTTGTTTGACAGTACTTGGGCTGGGTCCGTCTAGCAAGTAAGAAAGGCTTCTAATCACAAGCTGTCAAATGAAATATATATGTGTTGGTGTTGGCTCATAGATCATTAATTTAGCCACCTTATCATCTTAGTCCTAGGAAACAGCCCATCAATTTGACTAAAATTCTTTGGACAATCTGATTAACCATACGTGACAAATTAGATCAGACTAGATGTTGATTGTGCTAAGTTTTAATCTAATTAAAACCTTCAAATGCAGCAAGTGCATGGGTTGTGAGTTGTAGTAAAAGAGGGTTGATCCCATGAGGAGGTGTGAACTATTTTAATCCTAAGTTCTCTAAGGCTAGAAAAATCAATAAAAATGAAAATAAAAATAGAATATAAAAGTAAACACGAGAATATGATTGTCAGAAAATTAACTTAAAAAAATAACATAAAATGAAAATGAAGTTGAGAAACATAAAAGTCACAATTGAAAATCAACCAAGAGAATTAACCAATTAAGAAGGAAGGGATTTATCCTATCATCAATGGTAATCTAGTCACTTACGTGTTAATATGGTGTTAGTTATAAACTGTCGAGGGGTGAATTACTCTCTCTCTCGAGTTATAATCACCAAACCCTAATTGATAATCCCTAATTAAATCAAGTAACTGAAAATGTAATGTCTTAATTAAAGATCATCCCATAACCTAATTAGTTCTTAAGTGTTCTAATGAACAACCAAGTCATCACACAGGATCTCTCTCCGTACAAGTTACTGATTTGATTAATTGCATGGTCTATTGAGTCGCTTAACTCTCATTAATCTAACCTAATCATTTTTATTCAGTTTACCCTCTCAGTTTATTACCGAAACATGCAAGCACCTCAATTAATCACAACACTAATCAATCAATATAAAAGATAACTAGATTAACATTGAATCAATTAAAAATCCCTAAAGAAAAGTTAGAACATCATCAACAAACCAAAACTCATAATCATCGTTCTCATATTTATCTTAACATTCAAAGTAAAAGAATACAAATATGAGAAGAAACGATCACATAGAAGGGATCAGATGACTCCGGAAAGGCACAGATGTGAAGACCCACTTCCTCTCTCCTCCTCTTTCTCTTCTTTCTTCTACTCTCTCTTGGAGTCTTCCAAAATGTGGTAAAATGTAGAGCTCTTTTAGGGTTACATCATTATGCCTTATATAGTCTTCCATTTAGGGTAACCCTAGGGTTTTTTAGGGTTCGAAAAGTGCCTTAAAAACTTAAAACTGGAAGGTTGTTGGTACTATCTGTTTTTGTCTCTCTTGGTTTTGTCACGTGGGCCTGGTTTGGGTTCCAAGAATCCTTCGGTTCTCCTCCGTTCTTTGATATTTGATCTGAAACACTAACAAACATGTCAAGACACCTCTATTACACAAAATTTAAGCTCAATGCCATACTCTATCCCATAAAACACTCAAAACACAAATGTTTAACTAAACAACACAATCCTGACCTAGACGTGCACTAATTATTCAATTTAACAACTAAACACATACTTAACTACCCCTTAAAATATTATGAAATCTACCACTATCAACATCCCCCCACTTAAAATTTTGCTTATCCTTAAGCAAAGACAAAACCAGCAAATCACAACAAAACAAACACAATTATCATACAAATGCAATAATGAGGCAATGGCATTAAACTTAACAAAACATATTTAACTAAAAACACTATCTTTCAAGTTGTTCTAACTTATTAACTTGCGAAATCAGCGTCTAAGTACTTCAGACTAAATATAAATATTAATCAAACCTCAATGTCAAATTTATTCACCTTTATCATTTTTATACATATTGATAATTATTTAGTCAATCAAAATTGTAACTATCCCTAAGTAAGTTTTCATGAAAAATTGAAGCTATTCACAAAGATCGGTAGGCTTATTAGACAAAACAATATTTTTGTTGATTTTGATTGAGATAAACCTAGCCTTTTTCGTGAAGGAAAACATTTGTGATGAATGGCGATCCGGTTACTCAACTAGGTCATGTTTTTATTAAGCGGCTTGGTTGGAATGTTGTTATAGCCTTTTGTCGCGAAGGATAATATTTGTGATGAATGTCTCCCTGTTAATCAGCTACATCATATTCTTAACTGGCTACTGCTCTATCCATAACCCGAAGGCCAGTAGAATAATTATTTGCTTATGATTTACACGGTTTTTTTTATTATTGTTTACCTAAGTTCTTTAGCTAGTAATTCTCGTTAAAAGGTACTAACGATGCTACTTATTCTATTAGCCTAAAATTACAAATGAATGTGACAAATTCCTAGGGTGAATAAACTAACATCATATCCTAATTAAAATGTATATTTAACTAAAGTAACCTAGGTCACTAATTTCACAAGCTAATAAATCTTCACAACCTAAAAGACTATGTTCAAAGTTAAATAAATTCCTTTAAGCCCTAGCCATTGACACATTTCACACGAATCACATCATACAAACCTAAAACAAACTAACATATGACATGCAAAATTCACATTCAAAATAAAGCATACAACACACAACGCAGCCCTCTCCATACTTGGACAACATATTGTCCTTCATGTGAGAAGAGCATACACAACACATAAGGTGGGAATGAAAATAACAAAACAATAGAAATATAAGAGCAATTGAAAATAATAATAAATTAAAAGATAAGGGTTAGAGTGTAGAACATGTCATGGTGACCGAGGTACTGATGGTGATGGTGATGGAAGTTGAACACCTTGAGCCTCGAAATATCTGTGACTCTGACATATGTCCTGGCTCTAGCGTCTTTGTTCTCTTATCATCTCCCTCAACACCTTGGGGTTTTTTGAAATGGATTTGTTAGTGTTTGAGACAACCTTCATTACCTTCTCCCATCTCGTTTATTCTTCCTATTCCGACTCCTCAAAAATTGAGTCCTCCTCCTACTACGGAGGTGTCGAGTTCGAACTGGCCTGTATTGCCCTAGTCTTGACATAATATATACCGCTGATAGCTCAAATTTCCATATTATGAACCTTCAAGATCTCAGCTCGCCTCAAATGGCGATGGTTAATTAAGGAAGATAGACAATTAATTCATTACAATTAACATACTCTACAATGACCGTGAGCAAGTACCCATACCTAAATTATTGCTTCTTGAAGTAAATCACACGTTAATATAGAAATTACGTAGAATATATGATATACACAAGAAGGGGGGTTGAATTGTGTATTCTTTTTGTGAATACAAAAACTTTAATATTTATGATAAGAACTTCTCTAACTTGTTAAAGATCAAAATAGAATGAGTTGAGAGATAGAAGAGAGACACTGCGATTTTATACTGGTTCACCCCAAACCGTGGGCTACGTCCAGTCCTCAGAATTCTTTCAGCTATTTTAGCCTCTCCAGGCTCTTAGCCTTTTCTTTCTCTCACTAGAAAGGTATCGTGAGCTATTGTTACAGTAATCTTTAGCTCTCTAGTATCGCACTACAGAATTTTTCTTTTCTGAGTATACACTTGAACGCTCAAAAGATGTAAGATCAAAAGTTTTCTGAAAGGTTGAAAAGTTGAAAATTATTCAATCTTCGACTACGACTAGTATTTATAGTCTAAGTCTCCAACCGCTTCTTGATTCTTGATAACCGCTTCTTGAGTCTTGATAACTGCTTCTTGAATCTTGATAACCGTTATTTAGTTGAGTTTTGTAACTAACTCCAACTAACTAACTATTCGACGTACTCACGTATCTTCTGCTTTGTATCGTCTGTGTTTTTCCTCTGTGTTTTGCTTTCTTCTATGTTCTGCTTCCTTCTATGTTTTTCTTTTGTGTTTTGCTTTCTTCTATGTTTTGCTTCCTTCTGTGTTTCTCTTTTCTTCTGTGTTTATCTTTTCTTCTATGTTTTTCCTCTGTGTTTTGCTTTCTTCTGTACTTTCTACTTCTTCTATGTCTTTGCGCTTCTTCTGTATCTTCTTCTATGTTTTTCTTTTGTGTTTTGCTTTCTTCTGTGTTTTGCTTCCTTCTTTTTTTTTCTTTTCTTCTGTGTTTTTCCTCTGTGTTTTGCTTTCTTCTGTACTTTCTACTTCTTCTGTGTCTTTCCACTTCTTCTGTATCTTCTTCTGTGTTTTTCTTCTGTGTTTTTCTTTCTTCTATGTTTTGCTTCCTTCTGTGTTTTTCTTTTCTTCTGTGTTTTTCCTCTGTGTTTTGCTTTCTTCTGTACTTTCTACTTCTTCTATATCTTTGCGCTTCTTCTGTATCTTCTTCTGTGTTTTGTACTTCTGCACGCTTAACACACTCATCAAACTAGTTCATTT
>JAOQMS010000178.1:13585613-13623546 GCA_027563885.1 Erythroxylum longipes
AAGGAGATTAAATACATCTCTATAGTATCATTCCATACCCCATCTTTTTCATTTATTTCCACACAATCATTGGAATCATTCATATTGTTCAAACCTTCCATCACTAAATGTAACCATGTATAAGTGACATGAATTATAACAATTTTTGCAAAGTATTAAATGGTAAACATGGATCAAAATAAACATAAGACAACTCAATCAATCCATACAAAAAAGAAAAGATGCAACATCTTATTTCATCTTTCCTTAATCCAAAAATTGATTTGCTTTTAATGCATGTCGATGTTTGTTAGAAATGATCCAATAACTTGTACAGCATTCTTCAATTCACCAGAATTTTATATTCTTAGGTCTCTGTATATGTTGTTGTGATGACCCATTTGTTGGTTAACTAATATAATCTTGGACAAAAGTATGCTTGAATTCAATAATCTCATTTCATTGTCACGAAACAATAAAATATAAAGCAATGTGTAACATAAATCAAATCGTGAATAAGGTCAATATCCCTTAACATCTCTATTCCATTACTGTCGACTAGGTAGAGAGGTCCCTTCAAAGCCAAATGCAGTTGACTACTTGTCACTCAATGAAGTGAAATTGATAAGGTTAACTATGAAAGGAAGAAGTGATTCATTTTACATGCCAATCGTAGTATTAGTTTATGTGTAAAAAGGTTAAAGATGTTTAAGCGTGAGGTATGATAAAAGATGAAGCACAACATAAATTACTGTCAAGGACTTTGTGATTATTTTTGACTAATGAGTTAGCACCAAAGTATCATCAAAGTTGGAACAGCTTAAAGCTACTGACTTCATGTAACTAGTGGAATCAATTCCAAGTTACGAAGCCATTGCACGTTATAATTCAACATCTGTAAGTAGAGCTGTTGCTCAAGTACATATCAGTGGAATATTAAGCACATTTCTTTTTATATGCTCAAGTACATATCTGTAAGTCTTATCAAATCACATTTCTTTTTATATGAGACGGATCAAGTGACATTAAGCAGGAAAATGGGTCATTCCTGTCAATAATCCAGATTCGTTCCATTCATTGGTTTCCAAATCTGGAAAATATTTCATTGGGCATCAACAACGTAATTGAAGCAGACATACGTTACGTTGATGGTGGACATGGCTCCATGAAGTAATCAAAGGCTCTGTATCAGTAAACTACGGGTTTATTTTCACTGTGTGCACGTCACCTTGTGCATGCACGGTTTCTCACGTGTGCATGCAGGGCCATGCCATCAGTGGGCGAGAAATCAATTACTCTGTTTGCCCCTGTTTCATTAATAAGCTTTCTCTCTCTAAACTTGGTCCTCCAAAATTCCAGTAGTTAGTCTTTACTTCTTCGTATGATAGATAGATAACAACAATACTATCATCTATGTCTCTTCCCGAAAACTAGCTCGTCACTTTACGACTCATCACCCGTCACTTTACAATACTATCATCTATGTCTTTACTCTCTCTTTTTCCGTCATCAACACACACACACACATAAAGCGTTCACAACGGCGAGTTCATATAGAAAAGCAGTGGAGATATACAAAAGCAGCAGCAGTGGAGATAATAAAAGATACGTGAAAGCAACGCAGCAGTGGAGATATACAATAGCAGAAATCGTAGAAACAGAGAATAACAGGGTAACAAGTAACGAAAGCAAACGTAAACCTGGACAGAAAAAGAAAAATCATAGCTGACCTGAAGATGGAGAAGAGTCGGCGGCGCAGAAACGATGTTGGGAAAAAAAACCTGTTTTAAAATCATCCGAAAACGTCTTTTTTACGTTTTCATAATCCCGTTGTAGTTTTTCTTATTTTCGGAAACCAAAAACGGCAATAACGCGGGCCAAACATGTTTTAATAAATAGATTATTTTTTTATGAAAACCAAAACGGAAAACGGGTAACAAAAACGGAACCAAACAGGGCCTAAACAATATGTAAAGCACAATATATTAATTATTATATAATTTTAAACCATATGAAGCATAAATGAAAATATATCTAACCAAATCTTTTGTATGGATTATAACATAAGTAAAACTAATATCAAAAATAAATATTAAAACATAGAAAAAAGTCAAATAATATTATATAAATCTCAAAATAAACGTGAAGATGTGTTTGTGGGTATTGTGGGAATTATGTGTAAAACATACGGGTAAAAGGGACCAAAAAATAGGCTCATTAATTGATCTGAAAAATCGACCTAAAAAAGTGCTCTTTTGAGAAGCTCCAAATTTGAGCTTATTAAAAAGCTGTATTTTAGCTGACAAAAAAACTATATCTACTAAAAAAGTGCTTTTTCATTTTACAGCCAAATATCCATTTTTCTTTCAAAAAAGCTTTTGCAGTGGAAAAAAGTGCTTATTCACCCTCTAAAAACTCAACCAAACAGCACTCAGGATTGCAAATGTAAAAATTTCACAATGGGTCGAGTCATCCATCCAAGTTGTTGATCAATGCATCTTTGGGTAATACTACCAATTTTAAAAATCATAAGGAACTATAAAAACTCATAAAAAATATTGTAATGAATAATTAATAATAAGGAATAGAAGACTGAAGCAAAAATCAAGTGGCATTTAATATATCAATGATAGATGTAAATTATACTATGTTATTATAGGTTATATAGTGCATTTTTAGGTATTTATTAGATGATTATCATATGTATAGACTTAGAATTTATTATAATTATTCGTTTGGTTTAGAGAAAGAATTGGATCTTAATTTTATCTTTCATGAGGTGTTTGATTTGTTTGTGAGTATTAGAACTTAGATAATTGAAGAATAGGGAAGATTTGGAGCAAATAAGAGATACAAGGTCAAATCTATGGCTACCTATGTCTTACCTATGTCTCTCAGCCCATGCAGAATTGTTGATTGCTAAGTTTTGCTCTAATGAAAATCCTCAACTACCACAATTGCATGGGTCATGAATTGTAGTAAAAGAGGGGTCGAACCCACGAGGAGGTGTGAATTAATCTAATCCTATGTTCTCTAAGGCTTCGAAAAATTAATAAAAATGAAAAATAAAAGTAAAACAGAAAAGTAAACACAAGAATATGATTTTTGGAAAATTAACTTTTAAAAATAACGCAAAACAAAATTAAGGTTAAGTAACACAAAAGTCACAATTGGAAATCAACCAAGAGAATTAACCAATTATAAAGTAAGGGATTTATCCTATCATTAATGCTAATCTAGTCACTTATGTGTTAATATGGTGCCAGTTCTAGACTATTGAGGGAAGGATTACTCTCTCTCAAGTTATAATCACTAAGACATAATTGATAATCCCTAATTAAATCGACTAACTAAAATTGTAATATCTAAATTAACGATCAGCCCACAACCTAATTAGTTCATAAGTGTTCTAATGAATAACTAGGTCCTCACCCGAGATCTCTCTTCGTACAAATTATAAATTTTATTAATTGTATGATCTATTGAGTCATTTAACTCTCATTAATCCAACCCAATCATTTTTTTTGGTTCACTCTCTTAGTTTATTATCTAAACATGCAAGCATCCGAATTAATCACGACACCCAATCAATCAACACAAAAGATAACTAGATTATCATTGAATCAATTTAAAATCCCCAAAGAAAAGTTATAACATCATCAATAATCCAAAACCCATAGTCATCATTCTCATATTCATCTTAAAGTTCAAAATAAAAGAATACAAAGATGAAAATAAATGACACTTGGAAGGGAGCGGACGACTTGGGAAAGGTAACAGCTACGAAGACCACTTCCTTTCTCCTCCTCTTCCTCTTTTATCTTTTTCCTTCTCTCTCTTAGAGTCTTCCAAATATGGCAGAATCTAAAGCTCCTTTAAGGTTACATCATTATGACTTATATAATCTTTTCCATTTAGGGTAACCTTAGGGTTTTTTAGGGTCCAAAAAGTCCCCTAAAAACTTAAAATTGAAAGGTTATCTACGTTATCTATCACACAGGCCACGATTGTGGCATATTGCTTCACCTTATATACAATCCTGATTCTGTCTCAATTCTCCTCCATTCTTCGATATTTGATCTGAAAAACTAACAAACACATGAAGTTACCTTAATTACACAAAATTTAAGCTCAATGGCATACTCTAACCCATAAAACACTCAAAACAAAAATGTTTAACTAAACAGCACAATCCTATCCTAAACATGCACTAATTATTTAATTTAACAACTAAACACAAACTAAACTATCCTCTAAAACATCATGCAATTTACCACTATCAACATCCCCACACTTAAACATCTTTTTTTTCTTAAGCAATGACAAAACAAGTAAAACACAACACAACAAACACAGTTAAGACATAAATACAATAATGAGGCAATGACAATAAACTTCATGAAGCAAATTTCACTACAAACACTATCTTTCAAGTCATTCTAACTTATTAACTTATGAAACCTATGTCTAGGTACTTTGGGTTAAATATGGAAACTGATTAAGACCTTAATGTCAATTTTATTTACCCCTATCATTTGCGCATACACATCGATAATTATTCAGTCAATTCAAATTATAACTATCCCTAAGTAACTTTTCATGAAAATTCAAGCTACTCGTAAAAATCGGTGGCCTTATTTGACAAAACGTTATTTTTATTAATTTTGATTGATACGAACCTAGCCTTTTTATACAAAGGCAAACATTTTTTATTAATGTTAATCTGGCTACTCAACTAGTTCATGTTTTAATTAAGTAGCTTGGTTGGAATGCAATTATAGCCTTTTTACACAAAGGCAAACATTTGTGATGAATGTCCCCCTGATTACTTATCTACATCACATTCTCAACGGCTACTAGCTCTAGTTATAACTAGAAGGCTGGTGGAATAGTTATTTGCTTATGATTTACAAATATATATATATATATTATTGTCTACCTTATTTCTTCAGCTAGTAATTCTCATAAAAAGGTATTAACGATGCTACTTATTCGATTGGCCTAAAATTATAAATGAATGTGACAAATTCCTATGGTGAATAACCAAACATCATATCCTAATTGACATGTATATTTAACCAACGTAAACTAGGTCACTAATTTTATGAGCTAATAAATCTTCACAACCATGTTCAAAGTTAAACTGATTCTGTTAAATCCTAGGCATTTACACATTCACATGAATCACATCATGCAAACCTAAACAAACTAGTAAGGAAATTTCACATTCAAATAAAAAAATATAATGCATAGAACCCTCTCTATATTTAGACAAAACATTGTTCTAAATGTGAGGAGAACAAATAACAGTACAAAAGGTGGGAATAAAAATAACAATACAAGAGAAGCATAAAAGCAATTGAAAATAACAATAATTAAAAGACAAGGTTTAGAGTGTAAAACTTATCATGGTGATTGAGGTGTTGATGGTGATGGTGGTGGAAGTTGAACACCTTGAGCCTCGAAATATCTATGAGTTCGACGTATGTCTCAGCTCTGGCGTCTTTGTTCTTTATTCATCTCCTTCAACACGTTAGAGTTTTCCGAAATGGCTTTGTTAGTGTTTGAGATGACCTCCATTACCTTCTTGCATCCTATTTGTTCTTCCTTTTCTGACTCTTCACTAGTTGAGTCCTCCTCCTTCTATGACAGTGTCGAGCTTGAACTAGCCTGTCCTGCCAAAATCTTTAAATGAGATATAGCGCAGATATCTCAAAGTTCCATATTATGGACCTCAAATATCTCATCTCACCTCAAATGGAAATGGTTAAGAACTTCAAGATGATGGACAGTTAATCCATTGCAATTAACACCATAATGCTTCACAATGGCCGTGACCAAGTGCCCCATACCTAAGTTATTGCTTCTCTTTCTTAGAGAAGTAGTAATTACATTAAAAATATGGGTGGAGGTGCAAAATTGGATGCCATGATCCATGCACGTAAAATGGAAAGTTCTTTGGTTGAACATTTGTTAGTGTCAGTTTTGTCAAAGACAATTTGACATATAAATTTGTGCAATAACAAGTGTTCATGACTCCTAATAATATTGTAGTGGGCATTTTTTACATCAAATCTCTCCATTCTATTCATTTCCATCCAATATTACACGAAAGTCATCGTGCTGATCGACTATGGTTGAAGTGGGGAATCCAACAATTTCACACAAAATATCATAATCTAACCCATATGGTTGACCCTGCCTCTAAAATAATAAGTCCTTAGGGCTGGTTGGCTCAAATTAAAGGGAGGTGAAAAATTCTATGGTTAGTTCCTCGTAAATAGGATAATTGAATGTCATGAGTTTTTCCAACTGAATCCTTCCACCTAAAGACTTGACCCGTTCTCTTAATCCAATTCTTTCTAATGTATCAAAATCAAAGCATTTAAGCACACTCACTTTCCTAAGACTAAGGGTATGGAAATAGTTACCTTCCTCCTTTGAGTAGATTAAGGAACGTGCCTTGTAATCCACCGCCCTATTTTTTTATCCTCGGCCTAATACTTAGACCTTGCCTTTTGTTTGTAAACGTTTAACCGTTTGCTTGATGCACGACCCCATTAGTTCGAGAGTTATGAGGAAATTGGCAAGAATAGAAAACTTGAGGATGGTTAGAGAGAAGTGAGAGGATAGTGATGTTTTAAGGTTGGAGAGACAGTGAGAGAATGAAAAGTGAATGGAAAGTAAGGTTAAATGTAAATATATAGGTGAGGAAGAGGTAAAAACGGTAAAATTGTAAAAATTGCAGCTAAAAATAGCGTGGGACCTTGCTTCCCCACTGCGAGCTGTGATCGTGGCCTTCTGAGCCATGATCATAGCCCTTAACTTGTCAAATTCTATTATTATGGAATGATAGACCACGATCATAGTAGAAGACTTTCTACACTTTTCCAAATTTTTGTCTTTTCCTTAATTAACCTCTTAGAACCTTCATTAACTTCTTATTTGCATCATTACCTCTTTGTGCTTGCCTTCCATAACATCCTATGCAAAAATTGATCCTCAATTCTTCCAAGACATGTATTTCAAATTGAATGACACAAACAACAAAATCCAAAACTACCTAACACCAAAGACGAAATAACAATCAATAAAAATAATAGGTTGCCTCCTATACAACATTTCTTTTACCATCAGCAGCTTGACATTTGTTTTTCCCTCATAGTGGTCTAAAAGAGTCCTCCAATGGTGGCGCAGTCGTATATCTCATAAAGTGTAAATGAGCCATCGAATTTTATGTACTACCAACTTTCTTCTTTCGATTCATACTTTTCCTTTTCCATTGAGATTTTTCCTTTTCAAGTGAGCCTTTCAGATCATCAATATTCTCTATTTCTTTATGATTTTTAGTTCACTTAATGACGACCATAGGTTGGAGAGAACTTTTTTCATTCTTAGATACTGTGAAGGACACCTGCTCATCACCTACTCTCAAGGTCAATTCATCCCATCAATGTCGATAATTGATCGAGTGGTGGCCAAAAGTGGAAGGGGATATAGAAATCTATTAGATCCTCCTTCTTCTATTGGTGTGTCATTACCAATTCATTTTTTACCCGCTCCCTAATAGATTCCATTAGGGTGAGTGTCATTCAGTTTAATGTCTTTGGATTTCCTCATTACTTTAACCGGATATGGAATCAGAGGCAGGTATTTCTTTATTTCAGGCAGGTTGTACTTAGCTAGCTAAGAGCTTTACTTGTTCTTCAGCCCTTTTACTTCCCTTTCTTCCTTGACTAGAATTAGTTTTCGCTGTGCTATAATAGGGTAGGAAATTTCAAATTGATGTTCCTTGATTGGCTTCAATTTAGGTTCAAACTGCAAGAAATTTTTTCAACCCTTTTCTTTTCCTTTTCTCCCTTATCTTCAGTTTGGTCGAGCTTCTTCTCATTAGACCAGGTGATAACCATTATTCTTTCCTCTAGGTATGTCTGAGTATTATTCGGTAGGGTTCCTTCATTTTGAGTCGATAGTGCTTTTCAAGTCAGCCCATTTGGACTTCTAAGTTGTGTACTGAGGAGGCATGATTCTTTTTTACTTGCTCAAACTGGCCTTCAAGCCTCATATGAGCCTCTTCCATGCCACATATCTTGTCTAACAACTTTTTTAATTTAGAGTCTATCGTGTTCACCTCTGTATAGGGATAAAGAAGGTTTGAGAATGGTAGAAGGCCCAGAACTGATACAAGATACTACGGATAAAGTGAAACTGATGTGTAGTCAAATTAAAGCAGCTCAGGACAGACAGAAGAGTTATATAGATCAGCACCGAAGGGATATGGAATACAGAGTAGGAGACAAAGTATTTTTGAGAGTATCACCTTGGCGAGAAGTGCTTAGGTTTCGTAAAAAGGTAAGTCTTAGATATACTTGTCCTATTGAGATCATTGAGAGGATTGGACCATTGGCTTATAAATTAGCCTTACCGATTGAGATGTCTCAGATACATAAAGTGTTCCAAGTGAGTATGCTCAGGGGATATCGATATGATCCGATGCATGTATTACCGGCTCAAGAGATTGAAGTTGCTAGTAATCTGAGTTATATAGAGGAGCCAGTTAAGATAGTGGGATATTAGATGAGATAGTTGAGAAACTGAGTAATTCCATTCGTGAAAGTACTTTTGAAGAACCACTCGAGTGAGGAAGCTACATGGGAAATGGAGGAGGACATGATAAAACAATATCCCCACTTATTCAAACAATTAGGTAAGAATTTTGAGGACAAAATTTCTTAAGGAGGGGAGAATTGTACATGTTCATGCATAATATAGCATATACATACAGATGAATCTGATTATTGCACACATTACAGTGACTGTTCTTGCACTCATCTGACACTTTTCACGTATAATTGATTTATAAATGTGATTATATTGTGAATTATGGACTCTATGTCTTGAAAAATCAATTTGGTGAGTATAAGTATTGATTTATTATTTTTGGTAAAGATTTAGAAAATTTCTGAAATTTTGAGTATTTTTGGGACTAGGAAAAATGCCAAGTAGGAGGATAATTGACAAATGGTAAGAGAAATAGGTGTTAAATGGTAGTAGAAATTTTGATAAATGACTTTGGGATTAAATGACAAATGTCGTAGAAAATTCGGAGACAATTAGATTTGAAATTAGAGACAGATTGACTAGTTTTAAATAGGGCCAAGTGAAGACCTATAGAAAATGGATAAATGACAAGTGACAAGTGTCACTTACCATACCATGTCTTCACCCACGATATTTCTCCTAAATGGAAGACCATTAATTTGTCTTTCACTTTATTTTTTCTCTCATTTCTTTATTAATCTCTTTTCTTCATCTTCTTCAATCTTCTTCACTCACGACACTCGTTTCTCACCTATCAACGTTAAACCTTGTACTTATCTTTCACTTGCTACTTCCATTTTTGGTTGTCTTGTTCATTTTGTCACTAAAAATCTAACACTTCCACCTTGACTAATGATGATCATATGATGTTGGAAAGCTAGGGTTAAGTGTGATTTGAAGATCTTGAAGCTAAAACAAGTAAGTAGCATATTGTTCTCCATGATTTGTTGAATGAAACATATATAATGATAGTTTGAGGTTAAATGGTCATGAAATGGTGATGTATATATATGAACCATGAGTGAAGAAATAAACATATCGATGTCTTATTTTTACATATATATGATGAGTAATGATTCATAACTTGTTATAGAGATGATTTTGAGATAGAAAGATCACTATGATGGTGTAGAAAGAGTGCAGAAATTTTGATTAGTAAATGGATGGCTTCATGTTTTGTTTTTAATGTATAATCATATGAATATTTGGTAGTTGTTATTAAGGTAAACTAAAATGACTTTAAATCTAAAGAAAATGAGTAGTGGAGTGTCTTTAAATGAGAATAAATTAAGATGATAGTTTAGAAGTGAAATGGATGTGATAATGAAGTAAAATATGTGTGCAAAAAATATGATGAATGTATATATATGGATGTTTTGTTTTTGGTGTTTATGATCAAACATAGATCATGATTTGTTTATGAATGATATTGAGATGAAATGGAAGTAAGAATAAAGAGGAAAATGAAGTATAAATGATTATTTTGGCATAAGATGTCATGAGTATAATATGGAGAAAGTTAGAATGCATATATGATAAGATTAAGTGAATGATGATGAAACAAATGAGTAGAGTTTTGTGGATTTTAATGCAACTAATATGGTAGTTGAATTAGCACGTAATGAAGTTACATAAAAGGATGTGAATATTGGAAAATTTGGTGTGAAATTGATGTTGGTATATTGATGTTGAATTCGTGAAAATGGAGGAAGAAATTGATGGGTATGATCGTAGCACTCACCCCACAATCGTAGCATGGAAAAAATATGTTTTTTTCACGATCATGGCATAATCATCGTGATCGTGGCTAATTTCATGAGGTTCTGTCATGATTGTGGTAGGGACACCATGATTATGGGCAGACATATGGAGTAAAGGGTTGTCTTTTGAGTGATGTTTGAACAAACTAATGTTTGAACAAACTAATTTTTTTGTCAGTTGGAATTCTCTATATCTGTACATCACCTCGATTAATGATCTCCCTAATCAAATGATATTTACGGAGTACGTGCTTGGACCATTGATGAGACCTTGGTTCCTTCGCCTGTGCAATAGCCCTATTGTTATTACAGTACAACTGTATAGACCCATCACTGCTAGGAACCACACCAAGTTCAATAATGAACTTTTTAATCCAACTGCTTCCTTTGTTACGTCTGAAACCACAATGTAGTCTTCCTTAGTTATTGAATTGGCAGTCATCCCTTGTTTGGAACTCTTCCAACTAACCGCCTTGCCGTTCAGTGTGAATATATGACATGATTGGGATTTGGAATCTTCCTTATCAGGTTGAAAACTGGCATCTATATACCTACTCTCTTTTAGGTTTCCATACATCTTTAGTCCTTCACAAGTACTTGAGGATGTTCTTGATAGCCACCCAGTGACCCTCACCAAGATCCAATTGGTATCCGCTCGTAACACCTAGAGCATATGATACATCGATCTTGTACATATCATAGCGTACATGATAGATCCTACTGCAGATGAATACAGGATCATATTCATGCACATCCTCTCGTCTTGTGTCTTATAACACATAAATTTCGAGAGTGTTATCCCATGAGTCATAAAAAGATACCCTCTTTTGGACTGCTCCATGCTAAACCCCTTTAGCATCTTGTCTATGTACGTTGATTGTGAAAGACTAAGTAATCTTTTTGATCTATATCTATAGATCATTATCCCAAGGATATAAGTTGCTTCACCAAGATTTTTCATGGCAAATTGTTTGGACAACCAAATTTTCACAGATTGTAGCATAAAGACATCATTTCCTAGTAATAATATGTCATATACATATAGAACAAGGAATACAATTGCACTCCCAGTAACCTTCTTATACACGCAGGGCTTATCCAGATTTTTTAAGAAAGCAAGCTCTTTGATTACGTCATCAAAGTGGATGTTCCAACTCTTAGATGCTTGTTTTAATCCATATATGAATTTTTTAAGCTTGCATACCTTTTCGCCATCATAAGAGATGAAGCCCTCTAGTTGTGTCATATACACATCCTCGACTAGATTTCCATTTAGGAAAGCTGTCTTCACATCCATTTGCCATATCTCATGATCATAATGAGCGACAATGGCTAGGAGTATCCTAATGGATTTAAGCATTGTTACTTGGCTGAAGGTATCGTCGTAGTCAATTCCTTGTCTTTAACGGAAACCTTTGGCCACAAGCCTTGCTTTATAGGTAATCATATTACCATCCATATCGGTTTTCGTTTCGAAAGCCCATTTACACCCTGTGGGTTTTATTCCTTCGGGTATCTCAACCAAAGTCCATACTTGGTTTTATATATGGAATCCATTTCTGCTTTCATGACATTAAGCTATTTCTCAGACTCTGAACTCTTCAGAACCTCTTCATAGGTAGTAGGCTCATTATCTTCTATGAATCACGAGAAATCCATATCTCTCAAGAATAGAATGTATCCTACATGACCTACGAACATCCTGTGTTGAAGAAGGTTAAACTGTTACTTCATCTATACGAGTCACGATCTTAGGTTTAGGTAGTTGATTCGTGTCTGTTCGAGCATCTTGAATTTCTTCAAGTTCAATTTTGCTCCCACTTTCTACTTTTAAAAGAAACTCTTTCTCTGAAAAGACAGCATGCTTTGAAACAAACACTTTTTGTTCCTCATTATAGTAAAATTGATATCCCATTGTTTCTTTAAAATATCCTACGAACAAACACTTGTCAGACTTCGCATTAAACTTATCTGACTGTATTCGCTTCACATAAGCGGGATAGCCCCAAATTTTCAAATGAGAAAGATAGGGTTTTTTGTTAGTCCACATCTCATATAGAGTAACGTTAACTACCTTTGATGGAACTCTATTTAGCAAATAAATAGCTATCTCGAGTGCATAACCCCAAAGGATTTTGGTAAATTTGCAAAGCCCATCATTGACGGTACCATATCCAACAAGGTTCGGTTTCTCCTTTCAGCCATACCATTATGTTGTGATGTGTAAGGTGGAGTCTATTGAAATAAAATTCCATTATCTCTGAGATACTCCAAAAATTCTTGGTCTAAGTATTCCCCACCTCGATCAGATCGTAGTGTCTTGATACCTTTCCTAAGTTGGTTTTCTACTTCATTTCTGAATTATTTGAACTTTTCAAATGCATTTTGTAACACCCAATTACCTGTGGTAAGGTTAAAATGGTAAATATGAGTGATCAGTGAGGGCTTAGAAAAGCATTTTTTTCATGCTCATCCATAATATGCCATACACATGCACATGAATGGCGAATTTTTCTGCACATGGAAATAATTATACATGCATTCATAAATAATTCCAGATATAATTAGATTGAGTTGTGATTTTTGGAAATTTAGTGAAATTTGAATTTAATTATGTTGAAAATATTATTGGTTAGTAGAATTGTGAGATTTGTGAATTTTGGTGAATTTAGGAATAAATTTTGGAAAAATTATAGAAAATAGGAAAAAGAAATCAAAAGAAGATTTGGAGATAGTTGGATTGTAAAGATGAGAGTTTAAGGGAGTTAGGTTCAAAAGAAACTAAGTTAGAGCTTAGGTATTAGGAAAGTGACAAGTGTCACTTAGTTAAGTTGCTTTTAAAATTTGTTAGAAGTAAGTTTGAGCTATCCGAGAGTTAAAAAGTGGTTTGTTATTTTTCCTAAGTTCTTTCCTTATTATCACCTTCTTCAAATTTTCTTTAAACACACAAAGTTTTCCATTAAACTCCTTCCGAGAGTTAACTTTGCTTTTTCATATCCCTCCCCACTTCCCCCACTGCTAAGTGTTTCTTCTGCCTTAAGAAAAACAAGAAGTTGGTTAGAGTTCACAGTGGGTTACATGTTCTTACATGGATTTTAGGGTTTTGGGATAGTTGAAGATTTTGGAATCTTTAACAAGTAAGTATTGAGAAAATCTTTTAGAGTTATGGATTTATGAAATAAATTTGATGAATTCACTGTCATCTACATGAATATGGGGTTTATGTGTATATATTCATAAACACTGTGTTAATGGGAAGAAAATATGAATATAGTGTTATTCTAGTTTTGATGATTATTAGTGATCAGATGTTGTAGAAATGAGTTTTGGAGTTTGAAATAGCAATAAAATGGTGTATAGGATAAGTGTAGAAAATTAAAGAATGGAAAAGTGATATGCTTTGTTTTCTATTTCTTCACTGTGCATGCAAATATATATGTGTGTGTGTTTACGTGGGTAAGTGAAAGCTTTAGAGATGATCAAGAAAATGGTTTTTGAGTTGAAGAATAGTTGTAAAATGATGGTCTGAGATGGGAATGAGTGTTTAAATCGAAGTTGAGAGGAAATATGGAGATTGAGAATGAAAGATGGAAATGTAGAAAGTTGACAGAGCATGAATAGGTTGAACATGAATTTTTGACTTTTGATGGTTCTTGACTAAATTTGCATTTTTTGGATTAGTATGAATTTATGGTGAATAAGTTTAGTGAAATAGAGTTGAAATGACTAAAATTAAATTTTGAAGTGTTGGGTTTTAGAGAATGAAGTCTAGAGATTTTGGGAATGAATAGTAGGAAAGAGTTGAATTTTTGATCTGAAATTTGGTAAATTTACTGTGCATATATAGGCAGATTATGATAAAATGGTTTTCATGAAAGTTGTATAACTTTCTTTTAGCTTTCCATTGATATAAATTTTGTAAATTTTGGAGTTCTGGATCAAAAGTTCTAGAGGTTTGAAGTTGGAATGTCGGCAAAGAAGAAGAAGGATTCGCAAGTCAATTGGAGTGTCGCGGTCGTGCACGTGCACAATCGTGACTTCGCAGGACAACCCGAAATATCTCGGTCATGCATGTGCACGATCGTGACTTCGCAAGACCACCTGGAGTGTCACGATCACGCATGTACACGATCGCGACTTCCCTGTTTATCCATAGGAGGTTGTTTTCTGAACATACTTTGATATTTTTGTTATAACTTCTTCATCAGATGTCTAAATGACTTGATTCTTAAACCAATAGATTCCTAACACATTTTCCTACCTCTTCAAAAAAATTTGTAACATTCTGAATTGTTTTGAAACTGATTGATTGAACGAAAGTGAGAGAATCTGTTGGAATGGTATGAACTGGTGTTATTTTACAGAACATACTTCAGTATTTTGATTATATCTGGATCTATAAGAGTCAAAATGAGATGATTTTTGATTTAGAGTAAACTAAATAAATGGGGTAAAAAATTATATGGAAAATTATAATCTTTATTCAGTCTCTAAGATGTTCAATTTTTGGTTGGAAGTTGTACATAGTACACTGTTTTTGAATGTGAACAACACGATAATGTTGGAGGTATATCTTCCAAATTACTGATTCCAAATTACTAAACCAAATTGAGTGATTTTAGTGTCAATGGAAATATAAGACATATCGGAACACTTTTTTAGTAGAGAGTATGACCAAATTACATCAGTTTCTCTTTCCAATTGAATGTGAACAGTAGGCCCGAAAGTGTGACTTGGAAAAATCTAAAGTGACTTAATGAGAAAGGAATAGAGATTTTAATGGTTTTAGTGAGGCATAAACCTAAGTATAAATTATACTTAGATGAGTTTTGATATGAGATTGATTTTGTGATGAAATTAATGGATAAATGCCTAGGATTATTATGAACATGCATTGTACATAATTCATTTCATCCATGTGCATTGTTGAACAATTAAAATTGTGTATATTGTGATATATGTGCGTATGTTGTCTGATATAGAGGAGCAACTGGAACGTCAACCTCCAGACATTACCAAAACTTCCAGGCATTAGCTTTAGGAGCAACTTGTGAGGAACCTAGATGGTTTCTCTCAATTATTGTTTGCTTAAATTATGCATTGAATGATAAATGAATATGAAATGATTGTATTTAATTATTGATTCTGGACAGAAGGTCCGATGATTGTGAATGTGGAATGTATATTGAAGTGCTACTTGAATGTGAATGTAAAGACCTAAGTGCCTTATAATGTGAGTGATTGTGGTATATGCATTCCATTCATTAATGCATAATCAGATAATGGCAGTTGTGACCAGAGAAGCCACTGATTAGAGCTTAAAGCTCAACGAGTGAAAAGAGCCTCGAGTTAAAATAGTGATTAAGAGCCTAAGGCTCACTATGTATAATGAACCTTGTATCCCCCAAGCAAATAAGGGATAGTTATTAATGAGCCCGGTATCCAAAATGGATACAGGACAGTTCAGGCACTCGGTAACAACAACGTAATAAATGGAAAGTGTCTCATGAGCATTTCATATGCATTTATATCAAGTATGTTTGATTGATTGAAATGCTGAAATTTCCTATGCTGGAGTAAAAGTGTGAGACATGATCTATTATACAAAATTGTGAATCACATCTTATGTGAAATGGTGTATTGCATGAAATTGAGTGAACCATCGATGATGGTTACCTCATTGAGTTTGCAAAACTCACCCAAAATTTGCAATTACTTTTTAGGCTTGAAAGGTAGCCCGTTAAACAAATAGGATTATACCTACAGCAGGCAAATAAAAGATAGATGGGTCAGGATCAGTTGGAGTCTACGTTAGTATTTCCTTTATTTTTGTATCAAATTAAGTCTTCTGCAATTATTATAACTTGTGTATTCAAATATTTCTATTTTTAAATAAATTTCCAAATCGGAAATGTTTGTATATGGTTCTGACAATGTAATGAAATTTTGACAAGTATTTTGTATTTATAATAGGACCAAATGGCTATAGAGTCTTCTAATGATTGTATTGTTATGATTGGAAATGTTTATAAAATAAAGTGAGCCCGATTTGGTTATCGATTTCCACATTTTATGTTTGTGGTTTCAAAAAAATTGTACTGAAATTTGAATAATTGAGTGTTATATCATGCCACCATCACGGGGCACGAACTCGAATATCCTTCAGGATGTCAGGTATGTGTCTTGTGGGAGTGGGGTGTTACAAATTAGATTTGTATCTCATCAGATACAGATACCCATATTGAGAATAATCATCGATAAAGGTAATGAATTAAAGGAAACCACTTTTGGCATGGATAGACATCAGACCACATACTTCTGAATGTATTAGGTCTAATACTCCAGTCGATCGTTCACCCTTACCCTTAAAGGGTAACTTAGTCATCTTACCTAATAAACAAGATTCACACATTTCATATGATTCATAATCAAAAGAGCCTAAACTACCACTCTTGTGGAGCTTAGCTATACGTCTCTCATTTATATGACCAAGGCGACAATGACATAAGTAAGTTGATTTTAAATTATCTCATTTATGTCTTTTCGTGTCATTGACATTCATAATTGGATGCGACATATCTAATATGCAAATTCCATTACATAACCAGTACCATAAAGCATTCCATTCAAATTAATAGAACAACCACTGCTATTGAGGTTCAAATGGAAACCAACTCTATTTAAACAAGAAATAGACCATATGTTCTTTGTTAAAATAGGTACAAAATAATAATCATCCAGTTTAATTACAATCCCACTAAGGAGTGACAAAATATAAGTGCCTACAGCTAATGTAGCAACTCTTGCTCTATTGCCCACACGCAGATCCAGTTGTCACTTTATGAGCTGTCTACTGTCCCTGAGGCCCTACATATCATTACATATGTGTGATCCACAACCAATATCTAACACCTATATGTTATGATTAGAAACAGTATTAACCTCAATGACAAACATACCTAAAGGAGCCGGGGCATCTGATGCTTGTTTCTTCTCCAAAGACTCTAGATAGACTTTACAGTTTCGCTTCCAGTGGCCATTCTTGACACAATGAAAGCAAGTTCCTTTCGTTGCAGTCTTTTTCGGTTTCTTTTTAGTTGCAATTCTTTTTGGTTTCTTAGACCGTTTCTTCTTTAGGTTCTTTTTTATTAAACCAAAAGAAGAAGATTCCACCACTAGCGCTGGCTTGCTATCCTTCTTGATAACTTACTCTACTGCCTTGAGTAGATTAATCAACTCAGGGATTGTCGTGGAGATTTGGTTCATCTGATAGTTCAACACAAACTGTGAATAACTATCAGACAATCTAACCAGAATTAAGTCAATACTTAATTCATAGTCTATAACAAAACCTAAGGTGGCCAACCTCTCAATATAACCATTCATCTTTAGTGCATACTGCACCGCAGATGTCCCCAGAGTCATTTTAGTAGTGAAGAGCAGCCTCCAAGTGTAGAACCTTTCAGATTGAGCTTGCTCATCAAAAAGCTCTTTAAGAAGAAATACTATGGTATTAGCATCCATAGACTCATATTGCTTCTACAGCTCAGGTGACATAGAGGCCAGCATAATGCAGGTAGCCATTTCACTATCTTTAAGATGCTTATGATATGCTTTCTGATCCTCATCAGAAGCATAAGCAGCAGGGGGATCAAGAAGTGGAATGTTGAGGACCTAGCCTATCTCCTTAGATCTGAGAACAATTCTCAGATTTCTCAACCAATCAAAAAAATTGGGTCCAGTCAATTTATTGGAATCCATTAGCGAGCGCAGATTCACACTGGAAGACATCTTCAATCAACTTAAATGTGAAGAGAGAAAGAATGTTAGAATATCAATACACGCATGATCATAAAGACTTGCATGACATGCATATAACTCCCACTAGTTTCAAGGAATCTATAGCCCTCACTACGAATCTAAGAAAAATATGACAAAGTGTCCTAATGGGTTGATATGCAACATTATTAAGAATGACCTTGGGTTTACCCAATAAGTCACCTTAGGTCAATCGGTAGATATCAGTCATATCAATTGCATCATAGCTGCAACTATCATCTGGTGCTATCAACTTGTGATGTATATACATACAATGGCTTATCAACTCTTGATGTGCGTACATATAATGTACGCTACCTAATTGCTCCTCTGTCTACATTGACCTTGAGTTTACTCAACAAATCAACTCTTCTAGTGAAAACCAATCCATTAATCCAAAAACCTTATTTTCATGGTTCGAACATATCTATATAAAGAAGGCATGGGTTTACACAACAACCTTAACTCTAAAAGAATTCTGGTTCTCCACATATTAATGGAAGGCGATAGTTTTCATATTATATGTGAGGGATTTCATATTTTGGTCTCATCTAAGTCATAGGATTGTAGTCACATTGACTATATGGTATGATTTAGGATGTTTCATCAATCACATTGAATATCCATAACCATCCATCATCCCACGTAACCTACCCTAGTATGCATTTTTTAATGCAACCCTCTCGCAAAGTTTTCTTGTATAGGTTGTGACCTGTTATGCATCTCAAGATTTGATGTTTGATTCAACTATTGAACCGAACCGCTTTCTAATGTTGGAATCAGTTAATTTCTCAATCCGTATATTTTCAATTCCAATTCAAAATACCAATATACCAAGTGTAATACCCTCTACTCTGATGGACCAATTAAACACTTTAATTGTATCATGCTTGTCATATCTACTCATGCTAGAAATGAAATATTCAAAATAGATTAATGCAATATTAATCTCTTAAATTTACAAATAATTTGAGAACATCAAACTATCACCCTAAGTATCTCTAGTTAATCTCCACTTCATTAAGACTACTTCGGCACTTGTCACATAACTTGTGATGGTTAAAACAATCAAGACAACTGAATATACATACGAGACGCTAATATGACATATTTGGCATCCTAAAATTTATGGAAAACCCAATTTCAAGCAAATCAGTTTGGCATGCATACAACATCAAAGTAACATATTTCTGATCACATAAAAATGTTTCGAGGCATTGAAACCAAAAAACACACAATCACCACTTTAAACAAACCAAGTCCAACAGTTTTTTCAAAACTGTCTAGCTCTGTCTATTGCTTGAAAAATAATTGAAACAATTTCAATAAATGCTAAGAAAATTAAAAAGAATATAACATGTTCCATGACTTTGTTCAGAATTAATTTCCAAGACAAAATCAACCAACCTCAGCAACCAAGCTAATCCAAAATCTGTGTTCCTCAACACAGACATTCCCAACAGCACACAAAAAATTCTCAAATACATATTCAATCACCTTAAAAACATTTTTCCATATTAATAGGAATTTATAAACATCTTAGAAAGTGGTGGTGAAAGAAAATCCAAAAAATAATTTTTATAGAATTTATTCTGGAATTTGCAAGCATGCTTGTTGATGTAATGTGTATAAACACAATAACTAGAACATTAGGTAATTAATTAAAAAAACATATCAAATCACATTGATAATTTTTTTTTCTTTCACATAAATATTCAGCAACATCTCATGATCAAATCTGGGTAAGAAAATTTTGAAAAAAATATCTCTATACTGATTTCGAATTCAACACAATCAACATACACAATAGTCACAACCAATTGGCAGCATCACACATGTTATGGTTTCTCCTTTATGTGGGGCATAAGTGGCTCTGATACCACTGTAGAAAAATCCCGGTGCATGCATCATATACACATGGTGCGACGAAACAACAATTTTTTGTTCCAGGACTTTCCTGAAGTCTAAGATCTATATTCCTATACAAGGAAACACCATTAAACCTAGGTGAAAATTCCCAATGCACATACATGTTCTTAACACATATATATATAGGAATTCATGGCATTTTCACAAATCAATCTTGCATATAATAACCATGCACCTTGTAAGTAGTCTCCTTCATTCTTCAATTTTCTACTTTTCGGTTTGTCGCAAACGACAACGACCAAAACAAACCGTCTCCAACGGTACCCACGTAGAGATCGGAGAAACTAATCGAATCAAACTCTTTAATTCAGAAATGGCTAGAACAAAGACATGAGTGTTAACTCTTTTCTTTGTTCTATGGAGAGAAAAAACCCTTAAGCAAATGGAGAGGAAGAAAATGAGAAAAACAAAGAGAGATAGATGATAATCGTGAAGAAGAAGATTGTTTTCTTAAGCTCTCTCCCGATTATTATCTTACTTCTTTTATTTTTGTCTTTTATGGTTTTGTCTTTTATCAATAAAAGACGTTAAATGACTCACTTTAAAGACTCCCCACTTAGACTGGACCACCATAGTGTATATATATATATATATATATATACTATGGTGGTCCAGTCACACTAGAATCGGTCCTACCTGGTCCCGGGTATGGAAAAAACACTAGAGACTTATTTCAGTAATATGGACATCGCAATCTCATTGGGACATATCCCATTCTCAATGGGATCCATTTGGTTCTATTGCTCTCCAAATAATGGATCTCTATCAAAAACCATTTTACAAATCCTTCGAGTTACTTTTATGTGTGTGACCTATTAGGTTCCTGGTTATGTTGGCCACTTGGATGAACACTTAATCCAAGTAAGTCATAAGTGGTATCTAACAACACATAATGACCTCCAATTGATCGGAAAGTAAGTGGTTTAACAAATGAATCTGTGCTCATCACGAACCGTCTCACGAACCCTCCCATAGACAATTGCTTTGTAATTTGTCCTTTCACCATGCTATACCCCACTTGGTTACGAGTATAGGAAAAATGTCAACTTTCACTAGACTGCCTACTTCAAATCTAGCCTAATTGATATAAGTTCTCACCCTGAGATTCATTACTCTATATGTAATGAAGACATTCTTCATGAAACATGTACTCTGGCAAGATATTTCCAAGTAATAACCTCGACAAGAGGCCGTGGGTAACATCTTCTGCTATCATGAAAGTGGTGAATCCTCTGTTGGCTACTCAATTACCTTCGAATACCTCAAGCTATACCCAATCACCACCCTACAAGGAACCTATAGAAGGCAACAAGGAATGGAGTCAAAGCACAGAATTTGTATCCAAGATATCTTTGAGTACCTCAAGTCTAAGGATACTTGAACCATTGCTATGATGAGATTATCAATGACATTAGAATAGGACATCCATGTGATGCTCTCATAGTAGGTCATCCAATGTACTTACTACCTCTAGTAAGCATCCACATCTCTACTCTAAACATCTCATGTTTACAGTTTCTGAGATCTACTACTTGATCAAATCAAGGGGTTTGAAATATGCTAGTCTATCTGGATTAACGATGTTCAGTCTCATTAATCCTATGACTAAGGATAATGTAGAAATGGACATAACTACATATGATAGGAATCTAAGTAGTATGATCACATTATAATTTCCTTCATGCTAGTCATATATCATGGACTTCATTAATTTTCTTATAGATCAATATCAATTTATAAATAATGAACACCAAATTAATGAAATATGCTTTTCTTTATTATTGAAAATAAAGTTTGTACATAACTTTGTACAAAATGCACTAAAGGCAATTGCCTTTAGGGCACTACTCTAACAGGATCTACACATTCTTTTTTCACACTGCATCTAGCATTTAGGCTGCATTGTGATAGAGAACTATTGAAACATGGATTAGAAGTGAGTATACTGATAGTAGTACTACAGTAATAGGAGAAGTTTGTAAGAGGTGTTTAGTTTGGATTGATTAGGAAAAATTGGAAGCATATTTGATTGTAATATAGTTAAGGGAGATAGATATTATTCTAGGCATTGATTGTCTTACTGCTCATAGGTCTATCATGAAATACTATATCAAGGAGGTAATACTAGAATCTCCTAATCAGCCGAGAGCAGTATTCCGAGGTATTAGTCAAACAGTGCCAACCAGACTGATCTCATTCGTGAGTGCTTTAAGACTAATGTAAGGAGGATATAGGGCTTATTAGGCCCATATCATTAATATTCAAACTGAGTAGAATGTACATGACATACCTGTTGTTAGGGAACTCCTGGATCAGATTTACCTCCAAATAAGGAAACAGAGTTTACGATCGCCTTAATTCTAGGGGCTACTCTTATATTAATTCCTCCGTATAGGATGGCACCCGTGGAACTAAAGGAATTGAAGGCTCAGTTGTAGGATTTATTGGAAAAGGATTTTATCAGACCCAGTGTATCACCATAGGGAGCTCCAGTCTTGTTTGTGAAGAAGAAAGATGGAACCATAAGACTGTGCATCGATTATAGGCAACTAAATGTGGTAACAGTGAAGAACAAGTACCTATTGCTTAGAATTAATGATTTTCTTGATCAGTTGCCGGGAGCTCAGGTGTTCACTAAATTGGACTTAAGATCTGGGTATTATCTGGGTATTATCAGTTGAGGATAGCAGAGGCTGACGTACCGAAAGTGCCTTCAAAAGTAGGTATAGGCATTTTGAATTTCTAGTAATGCCGTTTGGGTTGACTAATGCCCCAGTTGTATTTATGGCTTTGATGAATAAGGTGTTCCAACCGTACCTAGATTGTATTTTGATTGTGTTTATAGCTGACTTTTTGGACAATCCAAAAAGTAGAGAAGAGCATGCTGAACACTTTGAGGTTAATCCTGCAGATTATGAGGGAAAAAAAGTTGTATGCCAAATTCAGTAAGTGTGAATTTTGGCCGGGTCAAGTAGTTTTTCTGGGTAATATAGTATTTGGACAAGGCATACAAAAGAATCCAAAGAAGATAGAGGTAGTAATGAAGTGGGAGACTCCAAAGAATGTGTATAAGATCTGGAGCTTCATTGGATTAGCTGGATATTATCGGAGGTTTGTCAAGGGGTTCTCATTGATGTCAGCCCCTTTGATGAAACTTCTAAGGGAGAATGTATCTTTCAGATGGAATGATTAATGTCAGAAAATTTTTGAGAAGTTGAAGCATCGGTTAACTACCGCACAAGTGTTAACTATTCCATTGGGAACTGGAGGTTATGTGGTTTATAGTGATGCATTGCATCAAGGATTAGGATGTGTACTGATACAGCATGGTGAAGTAATAGCTTATGCATCGATACAATTAAGGTTTCACGAGATTAATTATCCAGTACACGATTTAGAGCTTGCTGTAGTGGCTTTTGCTCTAAAGATATAGAGGCACTTTCTATATGGAGAGACATTCCAAATATGTACTGATCATAAGAGCTTAAGGTATCTATTGAGCCAAAAAAAGTTGAATATGAGACAGAGGAGATGGATAGAGCTACTAACAAACTATGACTACACAATTGAGCATCATCTGGGTAAAGCTAATGTATAAGTAGATGCATTGAGTAGAAATTTTGATAGCACTATGGCTTAAATTCAAACATCGAGGTTACCAAGCCTAATTTAATTGAGAGCATTGAATGTTGAGTTGAATCTAGAGCATAATGAGGCATTGATAGCCACACTAAGACTGAGACCAATGTTGTATGACAAAATTAGAAAAGTTCATAGTAAAGATCTTGAAATGGTGAAACTCATTAAGAAGTTAAAGACGAATCTGAATTCTGAATTCGAATTGAGAGATGAGATACTATGGTTAAAGTAGAGATTGTGTGTGCCTAACATCGATGATTTTAGAAGAGAGATTCTAGAGGAAGCTCATGTAGCAGCTTATGCTTTGTATCCTGGTACCACCAAGATGTATAACACATTAAAGCAACATTTCTGGTGGCTAAGGATGAAGAAGCAAGTAAAGGAGTATGTTGCTAAGTGTTTAACTTGTCAGCAGATTAAGGCTGAGAATTAGGTTTTGGTTGGAAAGTTACATTTGTTACCTATTCCAGAGTGGTAATAAGAGAAAATCATGATGGATTTCACTATGGGATTGCCAAAGACTACAGGAAAAATGATGCTATATAGGTTATGATGGACCGATTGACAAAGTCAAACCATTTGTTACTAGTAGAGAGAATAACTCACTAGACCAGTTAGCCCAGAGGTATATGAATGAGGTAATTAGACTACTTGGAGTTCTGGTATCTATTATATCAGATAGGGATCCTAGATTTACATCAAGATTCTCAAAGAGTGTGTAGTCAGTTATGGGTACAAAGTTAAAACTAAGTACTATATTTCATCCTCAAATAGATGGACAGAGTGAGAGGACGATTAAGACTATTGAGGAAATGCTCAAGGTATGTCCATTGGATTTTCAAAGAGCATAGGATCTGTATATAGCCTTGATTGAACTTGCTTACAATAACCATTATCACAGTCGTATCAGAATGGCACCATATCAGGCATTGTATGGCAAAAAATGTCATTCGCCTCTGTATTGGGATGAAGAGGTTCAGAGAATGATAAAAGGCCCAAAACTGATATAGGATACTGTGGATAAAGTGAAACTGATTCATAGTTAAATTAAAGCAGCTCAGGATAGACAGAAGAGTTGTATATATCAGCACTAAAGGGATATGGAATACAGAGTAGGAGGCAAAGTGTTTCTAAGAGTATGGCCTTGGCGAAGAGTGCTAAGGTTTGGTAAAAAGGGTAAGTTGAGCCCTAGATATATTAGTCCTTATGAGATCATTGAGAGAATTGGACCATTGGCTTATAAATTAGCCTTACCAGTTGAGATGTCTCAGGTACACAACGTGTTCTATGTGATTATACTCTAGAGATATCGATCTGATCCAATGCATGTATTACTGGTTCAAGAGATTGAAGTTGCTAGTAATCTGAGTTATGTAGGGGAGCCAGTCAAGATAGAGGGATATTAGACGAGACAGTTGAGAAACTAAGTAATTCCACTAGTGAAAGTCCTATTGAAGAATCACTTAAGTGAGGAAGCTAATGAGAAACGGAGGAACACATAAGAAAAAAATATCCCCACTTGTTCGAACAATTAGGTAAGAATTTTGGGGATGAAATTTTTTAAAGAGGAGAGAATTATAACATTCCATTTTCCCATGCTAAGAGTTAAGACCCTAGAATACTGTACATGAGAGATATTAATGAGAAATTAGGAAATTGCATTTCATGCTCATGCATAATATAACATACACATACACGTGAATTTGATTATTACACGTATTATAGTGATTGTTCATACACTGATCTGACACTTTTCAGGTATAATTGATTTATAAATGTGATTATATTATGAATTGTGGATTATATGTCTTGAAAAATCAACTTGGTGAGTATAATTACTGATTTAGAATTTTTGGCAAAGATTTAGAAAATTACTAAAATTTTAAGTATTTTTGGGACTAGGAAAAATGTCAAGTGGTAGGACAATTAGCAAATGGTAACAAAAGTAAGTGTTAAATGGTAGTAGAAATTTTGATAAATGACTTTAGTATTTAATGAAAAATGTTATAGAAAATTGGGAGACAATTGGATTTGAAATTGAAGACAAACTGACTAGTTTTAAAGAGGGCCAAGTGAAGACCCATAGGAAGTGGACCTATGGCAAGTGACAAGTGTCACTTTCCATACCATGTCTTTACCCATGATATTCCTCCTAAACGAAAAACCATTAATTTGCCTTTCACTTTATTATTTTCTCTCATTTCTTTGTTAATATCTTTTCTTCAACTTCTTCAATTTTCTTCATCCACGACACTCTCTTCCCACTTATCAATGTTAAACCTTATTCTCATCTTTCACTTACTACTTCCATTTTTGGTTGTCTTCTTCATTTTGACACTAAAAACCTAACCCTTCCACCTTGACTAATGATGATCGTACGATGTTGGATAGTTAGGGTTAAGTGTGATTTGAAGATTATGAAGCTAAAATAAGTAAGTAGCATATTGTACTCCATGATTCGTTAAAAGAAACATGTAAGATGATAGTTAGAGGTTAAATGATCATGAAATGGTGATGTATATTTGTGAACCATGACTAAAGAAATGAACACATTAATGTATTATTTTTACATATATATGAAGAGTAATGATTTATAAGTTGTTGTAGAGATGACTTTGAGATATAAAGATCATTATGATGGTGTAGAAAGAGTGCAAAAATTTTGATTAGTAAATGGATGGGCATGTTCTGTTTTTAATGTACAATCACATGAATGTTTGGTAATTGTTATTAAGGTAAACTAGAATGAGTTTAAAGCTAAAGAAAAGGAGTAATGGAGTGTCTTGAAACGAGAAGAAATTAAGGTGATAGTTTAGAAGTGAAATGAATGTGATAATGGAGTAAAATATGTACACAAAAAATATGATGAATGTGTATATATGGATTTTTTTTGGTGTTTATGATCCAACATAGATCTGATTTGTTTATGAATGATATTGAGCTAAAATGGAAGTAAGAATAAAGAGGACAATGAAGTAGGCATGATTATTTGGGTATAAGATGTCATGAGTATAATATAGAGAAAGTTCGAATGCATATATGATAAGATTAAGTGAATGATGATGAAACAAATGAGTAGAGTTTTATGGATTTTAATGCAACTAATATGGTAGTTAAATTAGCATGCAATGAAGTTACATAAATGGATATGAATAATGGAAAATTTTGTGTGAAATTAATGTTAGTATATTTATATTAAATTCGTGAAAATGGAGGAAGAAATTATAGGGTACGATCGTGGCCCTCACCCCATGATTATGGCCTAGCAAAAATATGGTTCTGTCACGATCGTGGTAGAATCACCACGATCATGGATACTTCCATGAGGTGCTGTTATGATCATGGGAGGTACATCACGATCGTGGGTAGATATATAGAGTAAAAGGGTTGCCTTTTAAGGGATGTTTGAACAAACTAATGTTAAGGTACTTATGACGTAATTAGGCTTGAATGAGATCTTTAATGACCCTAGTTGATGATGAATTAGGTAATTAAAGTGAGTGAAGTGTATTAGGTATTAAAGAATGATTGAAAGATGTTATTAAATGATTATGAGATATGAATTAAGGAAATATTCCTGGGATTGTCATTGAGTTTGCATTATACATAACACATATACATATGAGTATGATTGAATATTAATGTGATTAGTAATTGTAAATGTGTGTGTGTTGCATGATATAGCAGAGTAATTTGAGCGACTGCATCCAGAAATTGTTGGGACGTTGAGGCAAGAGCTATCTGGACCATACTGTGAGTAACCTCGATAGTCTCATGTTTATTAATTGTTTTATTTAAATTCTTGTATTGAATTTATTATGTGAAGTGAATGTGTTGATTCTGGACATTGAATGTTCGAAGCATTTAATACATGAAAAAAATATTGCAAGTGCTCATTGTATGTGAATTGGACAGAAATAAGTGTACTCAACATTATTGTTAAATGCCGGACATAGGTTTGATGGAAAATGTGGATGAGAATGTGAAGATGAATGTAAATGTGAATGATTAAACAAGTGATTGATTGAATACACATGATGCATTTTGTTACATGAATGTATAATAAGACAAAGGCAGATGTGACCAGGGTCGCCAGTGAAAAAAAGCTTAAAGCTTAAAATGTAGTAGGAGCCTCTAGCCCACCATGTATAATAAGCCTAGTATCCCCAACAGATATGGGACAGTTATTAATAAACCTAGTATCCACAATGGATTTGGGATAGTGAAAAATTCACAACAACGTAATAATTGAAAGTGAGTCACATGTGCATTGCATATACATTTGATATGTATGATTTTAGTGATTGAAATAATTTTTCAAACTGTTCTAAAATGTGAAATATGAATAAGTGAACAAAGTGTTATGTGATGCTATATGATAATTGGTGAAACGATGTGCATTTTATGCTGACATAAATTTTCTATGAATTTGAAAGATGAATTGTTTGTGTTATGTCTTGTGGGTGAACCATCGAGGATGGTTAAGTCACTGAGTTCATAAAACTCATCAAAATTGCAATGTTGACTTTTCAGGTATAAGAAAGGGGACTTAGCTTCTATGACAACGTAGAAGAAACCTAGTACTACTTTTGGATAAAAGAAATGGCTTAAAGGTCGGTCAGCTAAGACTGAAGGATCTATATAGAATTTTTTTATAATCCCTCTTCCATATAAAATGTGTAAAAGAGCATTAGGCTCTTATAGTTTTGATATTGTATATATATAGATCATGTAGTGTAATGCTACAATACACCTTATGTTTTTATGAAATGCGAATGAGGAATTGAGTTTTTAGACCTTGAGTATCATGTTTTAAATTATGATGCCATGTTAAGTGATGTGATTGCTCTAGCATATTGCTTCCACCGGGCATGTGCTTGAATACTAGAAAGACATACGAGCACGTGTCAAATGGGAGTGGGGTACTACAATCATTGTCATATTCATCTTAACATTCAAAGTAAAAGAATACAAAGATGAAAAGAAACAATCACTTGGAAGGGATTAGATGACTTGGGAAAGGCAATACCTGTGAAGACTAGCTTCCTTTCTCCTCCTCTTCCCCTTCTCTCTTTTGGAGTCCTCCAAATATGTCAGAGTGTGAAGCTCCTTTAGGGTTACATCATTATGCCTTACATATTCTTTGCCATTTAGGGTAACCTTCTGGTTTTTTGGGAACCTTTTTTAGTAACCCATAGTGCCACGATCTTGGTTGATCTCTCTTGGTTTTATCACAATCGTGACATATGGGCCATGATCATGGGCCTAGGCCAGGTTTTGGGCTTCCTTCAATTCTCCTTTATTCTTCGATATTTGATCTGAAACACTAATAAACACTTCAAAGCACCTCAATCGCACAAAATTTAAGCTTAATGACATACTATAACCCATAAAACACTCAAAACACAAATGTCTAACTAAATAACACAATCCTAAACTAAACATGCACTAATTATTCAATTTAATAGCTAAACACACACTAAACTATCCCTTAAAATAATATGCAATCTACCAATATCAATAATCAATAATTATGGAGATTTTGAGTTGTATACGGTTTACTACAAGGCCATGTATCAGACTATGTATCTCCTACACAACAATTCTAGTGAATTTAAGCTTTCTAGCAAGCAAGTTGTTTTGGTCATTTGACATTTTGGCTCTATTTTTGGAACCAAATTAAGTGTGGAAACCCTAAAAAGAACCTTAGAAGCCTCAAGAACCATTTAAGGATGTGAAACACAACAAAAAAACACAGCAATGATTGAGTCAAAGTGGATCAAAGTGGAGAGATCAAAAAGGCATCTGAAAATTCCAGTATTCCAGATCAAGAAGCTAGTATAGTTTTTCTTCTTTTCCTTTAGTTATTTCATTATTCCTGATGTGTAATCTAAATTCAAAGATGTTTAACATTTTCATAAAGTTGTAAATTTTATATTAGGATTTACTATGGACTTATTTTGTGACTTTTGATTATTGTTGATTTCAATACATATTCTGGTGTTTGTGATAATTGTGCGTGCTTATACTTAACAACAAATTAAGAGTGTGAGTAAAAGGTAATCATATTATATTGTAAAATGATAGTTGGTTGTTTAATAGTCTTGAAATTATCAAATTAAAAATCATTTGAAGAGAGATCTTTTTTTAGAACTTAATTATCTATTGATAACTTCATATCTAATTGAAAACATTAGGGGAAGTTCTATGAATCGAGAGGTTGTAAATATGGAATTTTCAAATTCAATTAGGACCAATTGATTAGCTTGAGAGAGAGAGTAATCAATAACTAAAGAAATCTAGGATCAAACATAAAATTGGATCAACAATAGTTACGGAAAAAAATAAGGAAAGAATAAGTCTTAAGCTTTCAATCTTAATCAACCCAGAATTTTGTTGGTAGCTCACTATTTTTGTTTATTTGTTTGGTTTCTTTACTTTTTACTTTTTATATTTATTTTTATTAAATTCATATTCTAAATTCCTTATTAAAATTTAGGTTTAAATTATAATTTTCTTAGGAATGATAACCTTATATACTATATGATACAATTCGTATACCTGCGGTATTTAGGGTTTTATTAGATATAAAATTTCTTCAACAACCGATTTAATGATAATATTATAGAAAAATTTAAAACCTTTTAGCAAAAAGACCGATAATATGGGGTTGGCATATTAACTAAAATAAGTGATGACTTATGACATTTGTGGTGAAGGACACCTCATTCATGAATTTCAGGAGCTCAACAATAGAGGATAATTGATTAAGAAAATAAATTTTATAGGGAATTAGTCTTAATATAACCCTTATTGTAGTACTTACAATCTAGGATTGAGAAGTCATCCTAACTTTTTATGGAATAATTAATCTCTACCTAAATTCAATATTAGTAATAATAAAAAAGGAAGACAAGTATTATGGTGCTATTGAAAAAAGTTCATCACTATATCTGAGGCTCACTTCCAAAGTACTAAAGCATCTCTCTAATTCAATAAGCCTCCATCCATAATTTGGAAAATTAAATAGGACAACTTATTATCCATTTTTTTTGAAAGATAGGTAAACTTTACCTAGAAAAGTTGAGCCAAATTTAAGGGACTAAATGAATGCAATGACTTTTAGGAGTGAAAAGGTGCTAAACAAAAATAAACGAGGGGGAAGGTTGTTATGAAAGAAAAGGAGGATGAGTTGAAGGGGAAAGAGAAAAAGGAGGAGACAAAGAAAGAAGTGGTCAAAGTGTACAAATTGACAATTCCACATCCAAGTAGACTTAAGAAAGAAATAAGTTGAATTTGTTAAGTTCTTAGAGGTTTTTAAACAATTTCATAGTAAAATCCATTTAGGTTCCAAAATACCTTTAAGTTAAAAAAATATCTCCTTTTTAATAAAAGTATACTTGATGCTGTTAGTAGTTACTCTTATTAAGGAATGAGGTAGATAAAAGACTCATAAAGAAACATTTGTTGAGAGGCAACCTAGTAATTTAAGTGTTTTATTTTAGTTTAGTAGTTTTTAAGATCTTTAAAAGTATTTTAATTTTTTGTGAAAGTTGAAAGAAATTTCATTAACTACAGTAAAACTATTTACAATATTACAATGAGGTCTTTTCTCTATAAATCTAAAATAACTCTTTACAATGGCTAAAATACATAACTAGAGTATTATGTAGACAAGCATCTAAGTTATAAATTCCAATAAGAGCTCTGATCTCAATGAAGATGTGTGTTATAACTTACTATTTGGTTGTTTGGTCCCTTTTATATATCCTTCTATTCCTCTCCTTCCATATGTTGTAGATTGTAAGTGTAAATGCAGCTCTAAAAACCCTACCATCCTTGAGCCATAAGTTGGAGACTCTGATGATCCAGTTGTGTGAATCTATCCAAACATATGATCCACTATAAGTACCAAGTTTATGGAGTAGCTAATTCTATACTGCTTTAGAATATATAAAGTGGAAGACGAGGTGGTTTCTATCTTCTACTATCTTCTTGCATAATTCATATATTGGATCAAAATTCCTATGCCATTTATCATTAGTACATAGCCTATTTTTGATTGCTAGCCAACTTAACATAGAAGCTGTAGGACTGAGTCTTTTCTTCCAAAGAAGCTTATACCAAGAGACAATTAGAGTTTTAGCTTGGAGCTACCTGTAGTAGGACTTATTGGTGAAGTGACTTTTAGGGTGAGGTTTCTAGATCATCATATCTGCATTGTTGGTGTTATTAATACTAAGGAGATACTAAAAGAGAGTGTTAAAATCCTTGAATATGCTAGACCATTGTCCTTCATATATGAGTGATGAAACTTTGGCATTGTATGGTATTATGCTCCTGAGGTGTCCAAGATCAGCTATTCAAATTAATGAACTAAAATTTGTCCAATTACCATACTATAACAAGATGTTATCACCATTTCCCAATTTATGAAGTATATACAGGCATATTAGTTCTTTGGATTTCAAAATATGATTAAAAATCTAAGAACATCCCTTGATGTTAGGTAATTGCCAGAAACTCTAAGAAAGAAGGTAAGTTTTATATATCCACTTAATCCAAACGTTATTTTTATTAGTAAGTAACCTTTAGATTTTCTCACAAAGAAGGACTTTTTGCATAAGATTTGTTGAGATCATTCCTAAGCCTCTAGTTTTTTTTGGAAATGTCACCTTATCCCACTTCACTTTAGCTTTCTTTCCATTTTCCATAGAACCTAACCAAAGAAATTCTTTAATAGTTCTGTCCATCTCTTGAATCACCTTTCTTAGAAGAGTCAATTGAATGAGCCAGTGAATGTGTAAATTGTTAAGTACTGAAATTACAAGAGTGAACATTGCTGCTATAGAAAGAAGCTAGGATTTTAGATTTGTATCTCTTTAAGGGAGGAATGCAATCTGCGTAGGTAAGTTTATTGTGAGAGATGGGGACTCCTATGTATTTAAATGGTGTTGTATGTAACTCCATCAACATTTTTCTAGCTAACTCTGAAGAGTTATTAAAATCTGAGGAGCAGTAGAAGTAACTCTTTTGGAAATTTACTTTCAAACTAGACCAACTAAAGAATCTAGCTATAATGTATTTAATAATGTTAATGGAGAACATATCAACCCTAGATAGAGAAACAAATCATCAAAAAAATGATATGTGTGAACTTTAAAGATCTACATTTGTGATGATGGTTGAATCGTCTATTGTGATTTAACAACTTACCAAGCATTCAAGGTAACCCTTCCCTGACTAGAACAAATATGTAAGAGGAGAGGGGATCCCCTTATCTGATCCCTTTAGCATATTTCAATGGCTTAGTAGGAGCACCATTAACTAGTATACTCATTGATGAAGTTTGAAGACAAAACATAATCCACTTCTTGAACTGATCAGGGAACTCCAAAGAATCCATACAGGCTTGAATGAACTCCCTACTTACTATGTCGAAAGCTCTATAAAATTTAACTTTCCAAATGGTACTCTTCAATTTTTTCCCAAACTGGTAATCTTTAAGAAGTTCCTACATAAGCATTATATTGTCAATGATAGTTCAGCACTTAGTGAAAGCCCTTTGGGCTTGGCAAACTATTCCAACTAAAACCTTTTTCAATCTGCTAGCTAGAAGGTTGATAGTGACTTTGTATAGCATACTGCAAAATGAAATGGGTCTATAATCTATCAAAGAGCAACGATTTAGTTTCTTTGGAACAAGAAAAATTAATGTATGGTTGATCTCTCTCAACATCTTACAAGAGAACAAGGTTTCTAAAACAACATTTGTGAAAAGCTTTTCAGTTATATGCCAAGTCTATTGAAAAAATAGGTAGCAAATCCATCTAGGCCAGGAGCCTTCGAAGGGTCAATTACACAAACAAAGAGCTTGTTGATATTCATTAAGTCTCACAATTTAAGTATCACTCATTTAAGAGTTATGAGGGTGATGATAACAGTCTTCTTGAGCTAGTTGTAGCCTAGTCTTACAATCTTGAAGTTATCTAGTGTTTTAAGAAGAAAAGGTTTTGAGAGCTGCTTTTAACCTTCTTAGCTTCTGCATAAGTTAGGAGTTATATCCTTCATCGGGAATTTGTCAACAGCTTCCGAATAGGTACAAAAATCCATCGTACTTGGTGATTCTATTAAAAAATCTGAAATGAGCTGTTTTAAAATCAGAAGAGTATAGATTATGGATTAAAATACAAGCATGGTTAGACAAGATATTATCACTAAAGTGAGCAAATGATTAAGGGAAAGTAGATAGCCAAGATGGATTAACTAAGTATCTATCAAGCTTCCTTTAAATAAAATATGAGCCTTGCTGTTTGTTAGTCCATGTGAGGAATTGACCATTAAAACTAAGATCAGTCAACTAGACTTTTTGGAGAAAAGATTTTAGATCCCTACTTGTAGCTGATTCAATCCCTCTTCGACCTTCAGATTCTAAATGATTTCTAATGTAATTGAAGTCCCCTCCCACTAACTAGAGATTTAAGATGTTACTTTTCAATTCTTGTAATGAATTCCATAGCATGTCTCTTTGGAATTGGAAGTTGGAAGCGTAAATGATAAAGAAAATAAATCTTATATTTATATTAGCTTCCATTTAAAATAGTCTGGTAGAAATTTCAGTAGAGTTATAAGCCTCAAAATTGAGAACATTTTGCACCCTAATTTCAAAATCCTCCTTTGTCTTAGAAGAAGAGTTCATTTGTTCTGGGACACTAGCAATTTTTGAGCTGTAACTAGCTTTATCATCACCACTTGACTCATTAGAATACTTTGGATCTATATGGGAGTGCTAGTACCAAGTTCAAATTTGTCTCTCATTATCTTTTCTTCACGAATTTGCATGTCTGTCATGTTTAAGCCTTCAAATTCAACAATAGTTGCTAATTCCATCACCTCATTATGCCAACTAGTCTTGAAGATTTTTCCAGTGGCCCTCCATTATTTAGTGGTGGAGTGAGGTCGCCAGAGGTATATGACAGTAATCTTTACATGTTTAAGCTCTTTAAATTCATTTAGGAGTTTATCAAGAAATTCAGAGTTCCTGTCCACTTCAATATATATTTTTGGATAACAAATCCTTTTCATATTAGTAGTTTTTGAGTCCATGCAAATTATCTTACATAGTGAGCTTGCTATGTAGCTCAGGCCTTTATTGGTCCAGAATTCTAATGGAATACTGTGAAAATGAACCCAAATGAGGAAGACTTCAATACTACTTCTATTATAGTTCAGAATAAGTTTCCATTTTTTCAATAACATGGGTTTTCCACCTACATGCCAAGAACCAAATTCGATGATTTGAGTGAGAAGTTGCTCTAAACTAACATTGAACAAAATGTTTCTATCCTCCATAAGCATACTCCTCTCACATCCTTTTTGGTTCCAGCATGCTTCAACCTAAGCCTTCACCATTAGAAAAACTGGACGCTTGTTCCAAAAATAACCAACCAAAGATGAAGATCAAATAGTATCTCTAGCTTGCAGCAAGTCTTTAGAAGGGAGAGAATGATAACACGTGTCGATTGCACTGTAAAATTTACCTAACTCTGAACACTAAAAACTTGTATATGTCATAAGTTGGGATTGTATCTACAGGGAATTTTTGATTAATTATTATAATGAAAATAATTTATGCAAAGGAAATAAAAGGGGGGTTTTGGGTTTTATGAGATTGAGGAAACAATTAAAATTAAACTAGTAAAAAAAATTATAGAAAACAATTGAAAATGATAAAAGTGTTGAATATGTGTAAAGTCCAGTTCTAGGATCGATCTTGGCTAAACACGAATAAACATATCCCATCATTCTAATGTTTTCACCCACTCCTCGGACTATTGATCGTAGACTAAGAATACACTCTACTAATCCTAGTTTTCCCTTAGATTGTATTTAATTAAGAGATGCTCGTTAATTAAACCTAGCTACCGAATAACTTAGGATAAGATCTCTAGATTTAATTGAGCAACCACATTACAAAGTGAAAAATGAACCAATATAGGTAGTAAACTCGCACATTTGAGTTATCAAACCTATGTTACATTGTTTATAATGATCTAAGTTCATTAAAGTCCACTCATGAACATCAAATATAACGATTACGAATTATATTCAATATTTTATCAATGGCTTCGTAATAAAACAGTCTATTGAATTCATTATCTTTACAAAAGCTGATTCAGTCAACACAAAACAACGATGACGATATGAAAAGAGAGATTCACAATTAAACAAGATGAGACAAGCTTAACCATAAATCAGGCATTGATTTTACCTTTAAACTAATCTTGGGAAGTTAGCCTTCTATCTCGTCCATTAATCTCATAAAATAATTGTTGCTTTCACCTCTTTTCGTCTTGAAAATCAAAAATAAAATGATGAAGAAACTTGTCTATCCGCTTGTCTATCCAGATATCCCACTCTGCCATCACAACATTATTTTCATAGTAACAAAATAGGTTAAAATGGATAGGTGGCATAGAAGTCACTGGCATGAATGGTCTTTCATGGGTGTGAGTGTGTCTCACGATCGTAAGTGGTGTCTCATGACCGTGAAGCACCTTGCATGGGCATGAGAGTGTCTCATGCCTATGTAATTCATATCACAGCAGTGAGACTACTCACAGATGTGACAATTTACTGGTTTGGTCATGAGACACAATGCTTCATTCTCCTTTCTTATGCTCTATGTTGTTTCTTCTTCTTTTAATCTTCTTCTTCTTCTTTCTCCATAAAGTATGAATATCAAGAAGGTGGCTCAATGAGTATGCTTTCGGCTCATTTTAGTTATTATGCTTCCAAATTGTACCTAAAATCAAATATAAACTAAAGTGAGTGTTTTAAGAATTATAAAACATTAATCACTAAGTGTCATGGATTAAATATATCATCAGATAAGCACATATCAAGTTCCCCAACACTTAGCTTTTAACCATCCTTGGGCAAATCATCAAAATCAAAGTCACAAACCAAAACACTTACACATTTTACATATTTCCTAAGAACAGATAATCATAAGCAAAGATAAGTGACTTTCAAAAATCATAGCAAGAACTTAACATTAAAAGCATCTACTCATGATCAATCAACATTCATCACCCTTAGACACTGAGCAATCTAAAGGTAGACTTGAGCAAAATGTGTTTATATAAGATATATCCATTGATACACTCAAACACCATTCATGATTATAACAGTCCACAACTTTGCATATCGTTTCATTTCTCCACCACTAAAAGTCACATGCACAATCATGAATCAAAGGACATTTCTAAGGTTGTTATGTGGGAAAACGTAAGGTGAGATGGCATAAAGGTCATCAAGATAGTGAAGTAAAAGTAGCACTCAATGCAACATCAAACACAAAAGAAAACATTCATTCAAAACTGGGTACCATCATCTATGATGGGTGCAAGAACTATGTTTGATAGCATGTAATGTGATTAGCACAAAATGAAAGGTTGATAAGGCCTAAAGGGGCTTAGCAAAGAAAAATTCATATTATTTGGCTAATGTAGCTTGTGAAAACAAAGAATGCCTAATCATTTTCATGTTAATGCATATGATAAAAATTTGGTCTTAAATAGAAAATCATAGCAAAGTCAGGATATACATGTTATGAAGGTCACACATAAGCAAAAGAAAATGAGACTAATATGGATGTGTTAGTCTAATAAGGCTCAAAATCTCTTTACCTTTTGTCTACTACTAGTTACTAATTTACTAAAGATAATGAATATTGACTAATTAGAAGAGAAAAAGTACATGCTAAAGTTTCCATGGATTTTTCTAGTCAATTCAAAATTTAGTTATGACTATATATTCTTAAAAGAAATAGAGAAAGAGAAAATATTTGGTTTTTTGTTTGATTTTCAAAATTACCTAAGAAGCCATATCAGATATAATTAAGCTAAAAAATATGTATAAAAACTAAGATCCCCACCTCCACACTTAAACTTGCATTATCCCCAATCTAACATCAAATGCAAGAAATAGAGCATTTAACAAAAACAGCAAATGCAAAAATGTAAATAAACAGAAATCAACTTCCTTTGGGTTGCCTCCCTGCTGGAGTTATATAAATATAGTGCCCTGGAAAGCAAGTGTATTTACATGTACCTTAATCTTCTTCACTTACAGTTTTGTAATGGAAATATTTATTATTAATAAAATAAAAGAGTTTGGTTTTAATGAGCATTATATATCTAGTC
>JAOQMS010000178.1:13623646-13641653 GCA_027563885.1 Erythroxylum longipes
TGGTGTATTAGCAAGCCTATGGTAGTGTAGTTTCCTATAGGAAGTTTGAGCGAAACACTAACCCTTAAACACTTGAGTGAAATGAGTGAAAACCGTGAGGAAGATTCATTTGTGCATCTCTACTTATCTTCGAGTGATTGTGCCGATTATTAGTTTACTTATGTACACTAATGAAAAAGTAGTCATGATATGTGCATTAACTTAATATTTGAGTTGGCTTGAATTTGAGGGATTATAAGTTTTTATCTATGCGAAAATGAATTGGTAGAATGGATTAGTTGTATTTATTTTGCTTGAGGACAAGAAAAGATTCAAGTGTGGGGATGTTGATAGGCGTGCATTAGGATCTGTTTTTATAAGTAATTGGCATGTTGTTTCTAGCATAATTGTTGTTTGTTGTTCTAGTTTAGGATTCATTTTGCACCCTTTCATTAAGTTTGATTTTTAGTATTATTCTTATGTGTTTGATTCTAATTGAGGGTAAGAATTGATTATTTTGTGTAGGATATAAGAGGGAGCAACTTGGAGGATAAACAAGAGATTAAAGAAGAAAAAACAAGAGGAGCTCATCTGGGAAAAATTCCCACGTTTGTGGGAATCAGGCAAATTCCCACGGATGTGGGAAATCATGATAGAAATGAAGACTAGTTCTATTTATAATTCCCACGCTCATGGGAATCATGTAGATTCCCACCGGCGTGGGAATTGTAATCCGAGGCAATCTGCGAGGCTTCATTAAACCTAGGATTTTTGGACTATAAAAATATCATTAAGCCTCCATCTTTAGGGAAACGACATCCACCTGTAAAAACACCATCCTTTGGTGAAGAATACATGTTTGGAGCATTGAGAAAGGATTGAAGACAAGGATCATTATCAAGATTGGGCAAAATAGTACATCAACACCGAAATTCCAGATTTTGGCAAAGTAGAGAAGGAGTCTTACATTCAATTTTCTATCATTTTGATTTCTTCCTTTCTTTGTAAAAATGGTTTATTTGATTGTTGATGATTTTATGGAGACCAAATCAGGCTAATTTCATATTAGGGATTACTTTTGAATTATTTTGTCAAAACTCATATTTTATTGGATTGAATGAATTGTCTTTGATGTTTGTTGTTCTTATTTGTCATCTTGCAACAAATTGAGAGAGTGAGTGAGATGAGATTCGTGTAAGATTGTACAACAAGAGTTGGTGACCTATAGACTAGTAATCATTATGTCAATTGAATAATTAGAAGAGAGATCTCAATTACTCAATTGATCACCGATATGATAGCTTAAAACTAGTTGAATTGGTAGAGTCATTGGGTAGGTTGAGAGATCGTTCAATCGATTCCCATTAATTCGATTACGGAAAAATAGTTACACCTTGAGAGAGGGTAATTAGTACATTCGAAAATCTAGGGTGAGGCACAATTCAATCAATAAAATAGGAGGGAGACAAAATAAGGAAAAAGTAATATCTAGCATTTAGATTATTGAATTCAAATTTTTTTGCAATTGCAGTTTTGGCCATTGTTTACATTAGTCTCTTTTAATTTTAATTTAATTTAATTTTTCATATTATTTGTATTTCACAATTTAGTTTCAAATTTGTGTCTAAATTAAGCGGTGTCTAGGCATCAATCCCTATGGGATCGATATCTACTCTTTTTATTACAAGTCACGACCTGTGCACTTGCAGTTTTTGAGCTTAAAACAAGTAGATAGGTTACCATCAACAATACCAAAGTGCAAAAGCAGGGCTGCTTTGAAGAAGTAAGTTATGAGGAATAATTGACAAAGAATATAGAGTGAGGAATATATAGAAGCTGAAGTGGAAGAGTGGATGATGGTGATTGTATAAAAGATGAGCAGTTCACTTTCTTACATCACAAACTGTTTGATTCCATCAAAGATTCATTGGATTTCATCATTTTTGATTATATTGACAGTTTGTTATCGAAAAGGGAATTACAAAAACTACTCAGATTATTCAATTTGAATGATTATTTGCTTTTCATTATCTCCTAGCACGTAACCTATTTATAAGCTACAAATTTTCCTTATAAAGAAAAGGGTGGTAACAAGCAAGCTACTCATAATTGATCTCAATTGAGTTTTTAAGGAAACAAGGTCAGGTTAATGATAATAACTTAGTATATTGGTAGTTAGATTGTAAATGTTGTATAGTTAGGTTCGTTTTGAATTCTAGTAATTAGGTTTTAATTTCATGTTCTTGGAATGATTTTGATTGCTTTTTTTTCTGAAGTCATTCTAAGTTAGGGAAGTAAGCTTAAGGGTCAAGTGAAGAAGTAGAAGATGATGAAGAGGAAAGCTCAGGTAAATACTTCACTTTGGTCTCTGATAAAAACAAACTTTTGAAGGAGATGGCACAAGAACAATGATGACAGTGACAACATCAAAAAGAATTACAAATCCTTCACTACTCAAGGTGTTCACTTTCCATCTCCAACACCATCACCACCTCGATCACTTTAATAGAGTTCATGCTCTTACCCTTTTATTTACATCATTGCTTATCATTTTATTTTTATACGTGTGTTTTGTTTTCTCACATTAAGAACAATATGATGTCTAAGTGTAGGGAGGTTTATGTGTTGGCATATAATATGTGTGTGAATTTTGTATACCATATTGTTAGTTTTGATCAAATTGACATTGTGCGAGCATATGTATGAATTGTGTGAATGTGTCAATGGAAATAATTTGAAGGAATAGTTTAGTTTTGAACATAGTCATTTAATTTGCAAAGGCATATTGATTTGTGAATTTTATGTTTTAAGTACCTTTGGTTGAATATACATGTTAATTAGGATATGACATTCATTTTATTCACCTTAGGAAATCTTTTATATACATTTATAATTATCAGTCAATTGAATAAGTTAGTATCATTAGTAGTTTTTCATGAGGATGGTTGGCTAAAAGAAATGAGGCAGGCTATATGGAATTAAAAAAACACAAAACATAAAATAAAAAATAAAATTGTGTGTTTTAAATAAATAACTATTCCACTGACCTTTGGGTTATGAATAGAGCTAGTAGCCAGTTAAGAATAGTGATATAGCTGAGAAACCGAGGGCATTTATGACAAAACGTTTATCTTCATGTCAAAAGGCTATAATGACATTCTAATTAAGCTAATTAATAAAGAACATGGCCTACTTAAATAACCAGGGGATATTCATGACAAGGTGTTTGCCTTCGCATCAAAAAACTAGGTTAACGTTAAAGAAAATTAAAAAAAGATGGTAAATAAATCCTACTGATCTTTGAAAATAGAAAGAATTTTTATCAAGGGATACTTAGTGATTGTTGCAATTTTGATTGATTACTAAGTATCAATGTATGTGTACAAGTACCACAAATGAATGAATATTATGTTAATGTTTGATTAATATTTATATTCAATGTAAAATGCTTAGCCATAATATGCATAGGTTAATATGCTGGCACAACTTGAATGATTGATGTTTGTGATTAAATTGATTTTATAATGTTAGATGCCAATGCCTCATTATTGCTTGTTACATAAATGCATATGTTTATGTTTGGCTTTTTGAGTTTGTGTTTTGTTTCTGTTTGAGAAAAAGCAAAAGTTTAAGTGCAGGGATGTTGATAGGTTTATTTTAGACTATGTTTTAATAGGTGTTTGAGTATGTGTATAGATGGATTGTAGATGATTATTGCATGTATAGGCTTAGAATTATATTAATATGTGTGTTTATTTATATTATAAGTGTTAGTGTAGTTTAGATCATGTTTTCATCTGTTTTAGGGTTCGAGGACATTTTTTGAACCGAAAAAAAGGCAAAAACCCTTAGACTATTTAAGAATGTGAAAGCACTCCAAAAGAGCAGCTGCCATCTTACAAAATTGGATCAAGTAAGGAGGATCAAGAAGAACATTAAAGATTTCCTTATCAAGATCCAAATCAAGTTTTTCTTTCTTTCATTTTGTTATTTTCGTTAACTTGATGTGTAAATTGGATTCTAAGATGTTATTTACATTTATGATGTTCTAAATTTCCAAATTAGGGTTTCTTTAGTTGTTTTGTGACTTGATTATTATTGAATTCAATACAATATTCTGTTATGGTGGTAATTGTACATGTTAATGCTTCGATAATAAATAAAGAGAGTTACTCGAAAGTAATCAAATTAGGTTGTTCAATGAGAGTTGTCAATTTAACAAGTCACATAATTATCATATTGATAATTATATGAAGAGAGATCTTATGTGAGAACTTAATTATTCAATAGATCACTTCAGAACTAGTCGAAAACATTAGGAAGTTTTTATGAATTGACAGGTTGCAAAATCTAGAATTTAATCAATTAGGGTTGATCATTTGGGTTAATTGATTAGGTCTTGAGAGAGAGTAATCAACCTCTTAGAAAATCTAGGATCATCACCTAATTAAATCACTAGTGGTTAAGGGAACAAAACAATGAATGAATAAATCCTAAGCCTTTATCATTGATCATCCTTACATAATTGTGGTGGCTTAATTATTAGTTAATTATTTGCTTAATTTTATTTGATTACTTTAATTTTTGTTATTTACTTTCATTCAACTCATATTTCACTACCTTAGACAAAGTTAGGTTCACTTGGTTTTAACTATTTCCTCATAGGATCGACACCTCAATACTACAAGTTTACGATCCATATAATTTTGGATATTGGGAGTTTTATTAGAGGTAAAACTTGCCCAACACATACCTGAGTTAAAGGAGGATGTTTATGGATTAGACTGAAATTGTTGTGTACACTATGAACTATTTGGGAAGTAATTATTCTGCCTATTCCTCCACAACTTAGTTTAGGATGATCTTTCCAGCCTAGGTTACAAGTCTGGGAATATGAATTATATTATTGAGAAAAACTTCCTCTTGTAGCATTAAAATGTTTTATATTTCGGTCTTATAAAGTTAGGCACCTATTTGTCATATGGTTCACATTGGATCATATCTTACAAGCTTTCACATGTGCTTAACCTACAGTAATCTTCCTAAAAGAAAAGGTTATCTTATCTAAACAATGTTCAATAGACGAATGATTTACCTCATTCACTCTATGAAAATCATTACAAATGCTAAACTCTTATGAGTTTGTCATCATATGCTCAAATAGAGTTCTTACCTCCTCAAGAGTCTTCTCACATAATTCTCCACCACTTGTTGCATTAACAAAACTCCTATTAATAGGTAATAATCCTTCGTAGAAATATTAGATGAGGAGTTGCTTTATGATATTATGATAGCTTTCACATTTTAAAGCACTCTTAATACTCTTAGAGGGATTCTCTATGATGTTGTTTAATTCCATAAAATTTCTTTCCTTATGCTTGATGTCTTCAATTTTGGAAAATACTTCTCCAAAAATAGCCTTTCATTTCAATCCATGTGGTAACACTCCCTGTAGGTAGATCGAAAACCCAATGTTTTGTTGCATATTTTAGTGAAAATGAAAAATCTCTCAATATGATTTGCTCTTCTTCACCCCTAGAGGTTTCTAATGAGATTTTCAGACTATCAACAGTAATAATATTTATCACCTTTGAGAATTTGAAAGACCAATGTGAACATCGAAACCAAGTCCAGATCAGGTAATAACTTTTTATAGCCGAAATATGCAGAGAAATTGGTAGTGTCAGGAAGAGCACATCAAGTATAACTCCTCTACCGGTATCCAGACTCTCGCAAGACTAAACAGCCCCTTCTGATGTGCTAGCACCACTTTTTGAGACCTCTCTCTCTCTTTATTTCTAGTAGAGGACATCTCCTTTAAGGTTTTTGAGCAGATGAGAGCAGATAAGATTCTTCAGTCTTCAAGTCATACTATATATCCATATATATAGTAAAACACTAAAGCCCAAAGTCCAAAGCCAAAATCTGATTAGGGCCCAATGAATGTTGAGTCTACTTGGTGTGTTACCCTATAGGCTTATTTAATATTAGCAGGAGGCCTACACTTCTTTTAGGCCCACAAGTTATAAGCGGCCCACAAGTTATAAGCGATCTCTAGCATGACATAATAACTACTTAATATTAACTAAGGTCGGAATATGACCTACCTAAATCACAACTGATCAATTAGAGTACATTTTATAATTGTTTTAGGGGGCATACACCAACAATTTCATATTTAAATAAACCACATTGAGCTCCTTAAGATCGTTATAAGCTTCCTTACTTACAAGACCATGAAAATTATACAAAGATTGATCAGGTCAGACTTAAACTCAAAAGTAACATACTAAAAAAAACTAAGGAAAGTAATGTATAGAGGTCTTTAGTTTGAGTCTAGAGTAGCCAACTACCTTAGAGTTCTTGGATTAGCCATAGCTTCTTTTTAATCAATTCCCTGCTTAATTCCTTGAATCATTTTATTCTTCCTATGCAATTTATGCAATGTTCTTTTAATCTTTAGATTGAATTGTAGAGCATCATAATAAGGAGACCTAGTCACTGTCATCTACAAGCACTAACAAACATAAAAATATATAAAAATATAAAACCACTTATAAACAATTATACAAAACACTAATTAATATCAAATACAAAAATTAAATCAATAACATACCATGACAACAATGCCAAAATTTTGAAATGTGACGACACTCACCAAAAGTTAAAACCTAACTCTATACAACCAAACTTGTAGTAGTGGTGCGAAAGTATTGTATCCATAAATAGTGTGTCACTAAGTTTTGTATTGAACTCATCAATGTAATGAAATAGGGGTTTGGATGAATTTACTTAATGAAATTAAATTAAATTAAATTATGAAAGACAAATTAAATTAAACAATTCAAATTCGTAAAGAGTAATTAATGGATTTAAGCCCAGTTCTTAGTTCAATCTCATCCTTCACATGAATATCCATAATCAAATGTAACGTTGTTCTCATAACTCTCTGTAAAGCTATTAACTATAGATTAATAATAAGTTTTATTAATCCTAATTTTTCCTCATATCGTAATCAATTAAAATAAGCTCTTTAATTTGATATAACTCCTTAGATTTAATGTGAAAGCATCATCAAGAATTAGGAAAATGGGTTAATCTAAGAAATAATCATATAAGATCATATTATTTAACTTATGATATGTTATTCCTAATGGTGCACGATCATTAGTTTATCATAATTGAATTATGTTAACAGTAGTTATGATTATTATCATAATTCTAGTAATAAATCCACACATAAATGATCACAAGCTCTATCTTATTTGTTCATACATAAGTTGTAAGCTCTAAATACGAAATAACCCATTCAATTCCAGAAGAGATATAGGAACGATGTTATTGAGATTGATCAATGTGTAAATAAGTGACAAGCTCATTTATTCATATATATTTTTATATCATTTGGATGAGTTTTTGTCACTATAATTGGTCTTTACAGTATTATTTGATTATTATTTGAATTATTGTGCCTTACATTTAATTTGTGTTTATAGAGGCAAAAATTATCATATTTTGGTTTAATTGTGATTAATTGATTTTTAGACAATTGATGCTACATTATTTATAATTTTTATTTTAGGGTACTTAGGAGAAATTTTAATTCAAAACAAAAAAATAAAGTAGCAGTTCATTAAACTTTAGCTGAAATCAAGAGAAGAACAAGCAAAAACGCAGTAGCCGGAAGGATAAAACGCAACACACGCCAGCTAGGAGACGAGACCAAAACGCCACTTCAAATGAACAAAACGACGCACAGCAGTGGAGAAGGGAGACCAAAACGCCACAACACAAGAAGGAAACGATGCAGCAGCTGGAGAAGAGAAATGAAGCACAATACGACAATAACATGAACAAAAAACGCAGATAGTCCACACGCACAGTAACAAGGAGGTAAATAGTGCGTGTGGACTAAAAATTAAATCAAGAAACGCAAACATGAGGCAAGGAAGCAAAATGGAAATTGAAGATGAAGAAAACGCCAGTAGAAGGAAAGGAGAGATGCGTGCGTGGACAAGAAGCAAGAGAAAATGACAGCATGTGTGGCTGGGACAAGGAGAAACGATGGCGTAAGAGGGTAGAGGCTTGCAAGAGTTTTGAGGAATAGTAGGCGTGGACCAGAAACGACATGAAAAAAATTTTCACATGAAAAACTGAGGGGCTGGCGGCAGTGCGGGAGTGCATCTGGTATGGGGAAGAAAAAAAATAACACCAGGCATGCGTGGTGCGTGGTGGTCTGGGCAGAAGTGGTGGGCGTGGTTGGCGAGGGCTGTGCGTGGTCTGGCATGGTCTGTACGACGTCTGGGCAGAGAAAGAACAATACGTGAAGGGCATGTACGACGTCTGGAAAAAGAAGAGAGAAAAACACTAACGTAGAAAGAATCGACAAAGGTGTTCTAAAAGAAAAGGGACAGGTTTCGGTATTTTGGTCTTCATCTCCCACAAAATCCAAAACCATCATCTTCTACCTTCCATGGCTGACCACAGTAGCTCATCTTCCATAGCATCTCTCGTGAATTTTTGTGGCTAGTTTCGTCATAATCCTCTTATTGAATGGCAATGGCAGGAGCTTGGGTTTTCATAGGGGAGTTTAATGTTATATTAATTTTATGCCCATTTAATTATTTAATGATTCTTAGGTTTTAGGATAACTATTTAATTATTTAGAGTTGAGTATTGAATATATCTTGTATTGGAAGATTCTTGTAGCTGGATTATTGTTTGGCGACTGATATTGCGTTGAATATGATTTAATTTCATTACTTTATTTTGGGTCAAGACTTTGTATTGAGATTTTGTTGAATATTTAGTGATTATTGAAGATAGCTTGAATTATTAAACAGTTGTATCGGTTGCTGGCATAATTTTGATTTATTAATTATTGAGTAATAATTGAGCATTGATTTTTAATATCCTTAGTTCTATTTTACTATTCTGGTGGCAGTTAGTAGAGTAAGACTTGGGAAAATATTTTTGTGACAATTCAAAGGTGACTCGGTTGGTAGATTAAAGGCTTGATTATAACTCTTGGTTAATTGTTTTTAGCTCTCATATTTGTTTAAGTGATGATTGCTTGTGCTGTTGAATTGGAGGGTTGTTTTTATCATTGTTTATCAATTGTGTTTTTCGTTCCATTCACTCGTTACTTTCTCATATCACTCATTTTAAATTTAAAATACCAAAAACAAGTCCTTTATGTTTATTTTAATTAATTGCAATTTTTAGTGATAGTTAATCAAATCAAACCTCATTTTATAGTTTAGGTTACATTGCATTTAGTTATTTAGGAATTTAATTTTATTTTCGACTCCTCAAAGAGAACAACCCAAGGTTGCACTGTATGCAATCCTTGGTTAAATTTTCAAGTAACCCCAAGGTGACATCGGACTAAATTTGTTTCAATAAGTTGCTAGGCCCCGATATACACTTTGAACTAGAAAGAAGAGAATTAATAGCTTATAGTTCTTCAAAACACTGATCTAATGCTTACCTTGGTATGTCTATTGTATATCCCCTTTTTATTGACCTCGTAATTTCATTTCGTACTTCATAATCAAGGTTTGGTGATTATATATGTTCAACCTCATAGCCATGTAAGTTATCGTGTATGATTATTCTCCGAAAGTTACAAAGATACATATTTTCAATGAGTTATAAGGGAAAGTGGCACAACCATGTAACTCATTTACAATGGTGTGTATGCTTCCACACGATTGAAACAACATATTCGAGTTTGTTCATATTTATAGTGAATTACGTGGTCTCTTACAAGACCATATAAGTCACATGCATGGGCGTATAGCTTCATAAAAAGTCTGATTCTAGAATTCTTTATCCTAACTCATCTCCTTTTGCTCCATAAAGACAAATTAGACCAAATATTAGTATAATTGCACCAAGGATGTGAATTTAGCTTATTTTGGTTCTTTTTCCTCCAATTTATACCTAACCTAAAATATATACCAAAATATGTATCTTAAACGCAACATAACACATTAATCATTAAGCATTAGTGAATAAATAAATAATCAATTAAGTGCTTATTAACATTGTAGGAAAATTCTCTTTCATTTCAAAATGTATTTGACAAAGGATGAAGGATTCAATAATTTTGTCAAAAATGGATTGAGACACAAATTTCATGGTTTCAAATCCTTTTTTATATCATAAAACTACGTATGGTCAAGGAAGAGTTGAATAAGCTTAATCTCAAGAGATATAGTGACACACATTAAGTAGTATCTACTATTGAAGCTTCCTTATCCAAGTCTCATCATTTTCTATATCTAGATACCTTAAATTCCTCAAAGAGATGAGTAAATAACTTTTTCTATTTACATAAGAGCTCTAGAAGTAAACTATTCAATCCTCAAACAAAGGTCAGGGATTCATTAGTTAACTAAGGATGATAGGAATACTACATTTTTTTATAAGACTATCCTAAAAATTCTAATAAAGTTGTCTCACTTTAAAATTCATATGGCATCCTAGTTCAATCTGAGAAGGAATTATGAGGAGTAACTTATGATTACTTCTCTAATTACTTAATAACACTTCTTCTTCTTCTTCTTCTTCTTCTTCTTCTTCTTCTTCTTCTTCTTCTTCTTCTTCTTTTTCTCTTCTTCTCTCTATATCATTAGGTCTCTTATTTTTATAAGTATCTTTGACTTTGATGCTAATAACATGCTCTTTCCTTTTAATGAATCAAATGTGAAGAAATCACTCTTTGATCTTAATCATAATAAGGCACTTGGTCTTGATGACCTCAATTCTTTCTTCTTCAATAATCAATGAGGTTTACTAAGCAATTTATAACTAATCCATTCCTTGAGTTTTTTAATAAAGGTAAAATTCTTAATGAGCTTTATAAGATTTTAACCTAAGTCTCCTAATCTAACTTCTTTGAAGGAACTCAGATTAATCTCTTCCTGTAATAAGATGTACAAGATATTGTCAAGCTCATAGCCTCTAGATTCAAAGATATTCTAAATACCCATATTCATCCATCTCAAAGGGATTTTATAATAGGGAGAAAAATTGGGAATAATATCTTATTAGCATAAGAACTCTTTAAGCACTACACCAAAAGAAATTCATTGAAGAGTTATGTAATTAAGGTGGACTTCCACAAGGAGTTTGATTCCATTAATTGGAAATTCATATTAAATAATCTAAAGGCATTTGGTTTTCTAAAAAACAATTCATCAATTAGATAGATTTGTGCATCATCTTTGCTACCGTATCTTGGTAAATAGAGAACCTGCAACATCCCGTTACCCATGTTAAACTAGAATAGTAACTTATGATAAATTTATGAGAAAATTAGGAAAATGCAAGTCATGCATAATGTGACATACACGCACACGATATTATTGCTTTTGCACATATACAAATAATTGTACATGCATTCATGACATTTTTCTAGGTATAAGTGATTTTAATGTGATTAAAGTATGGATTTTGGATTAATTGTGTTACAAACTTTATTTGGAGACTATTAGTAATATTTTGGAATTTTTAGAAATTTTAGGGATTTTTCTAAAAATTTTGGGGTATTTTAGACTAAGAAAAATGGACAAATGACATAATGACATGTAACACTTATAAGAGGATGACAAGTGGCTCAAATGCAAGGAGGCCACGTGTCTATGAGTTATTAAAGCAAGATATTAGACAGGATCCTTCGTTATTCTCTCTTCGGATAGCTTTGTCTTCACCGAGTTTTGGTCGTCATTCTCATGCTGTGATTTTCTGAAAACAAGGTAAGTAAACTTCTAAGTTTCTGAGTTCCATAACTGATTTTGTTTTTGTGATGTTTTGCTTGCTGGAAATAAACACATGCATGAAATAGATGAGTTGCAGTAATTATGCATGAAAAACCGTAGGTGAGTTTTGATTTTGGTGTTTGGTCTTGAGTTTTGAGCTGTATGAGAGTAAGATGGGCTAGAATGGGAGTGGAAATGCAAAGAATATAAGTTAGATATGGTATAGGAATCATGAAATAAGGAAAGAGAGAGTGCAGAAAATGTGACAAAGGTTGAAGATGATGAATAGCAGTGAAAAATTTCTAGTTTGGTGTTAAGGAGTAATTTTCAAATTTTGATCTGTGGTGGATGATTTCGGAACTGGATTAGGAATTAAATTAAGTGAAAGAGTAGATAAAAATGAAAGAATATGCATTGGATGAAAATCTGAGAATTTGAAAGTTTACAGTAGAGAGAGAGGAAGAAGTGGAATTTCGAAATTGTGATATTTGAAGTTTAGAATTGTTTCTGAATTGTTTGAAAGTTACAGTGAGTATAGATAAGTATAATAGATGATTTAGAAGTGATTAAGTTGGAAAAGGAATGAGAAGAACAAAAAAAAATAGGCTTGGTGAAGAAAATGAAGATTTGCGTGCTGGAGAGAGAAAAAGGAGGTAGTTGCATGTATGGGTTATGAACTAGAGTATTTCATTGAACAGCCGTAAGTCTTTTGGCTATAACTTTTTCATCCAAACTCCAAATAACTTAAAACTTAGATCAATGGATTCCTAAGACATTTTTCTTTCTCTAAATAAAAATTTAGAGCTATCTGTAAGTTGAAAGTGATTGATAGGATAAAAGTGTGGAAGTCTGCTGGAATTATGAACTGGAAATTTTTCATGAACATGCTTTGGTATTCTGATTATAACTTGATTTGTAGATTTCCAAATAAGTTGATTCTTAGTTTAGATTAAACTGGAGACATAAAAATATAAAAATTTCTTAAAGAAGTTGAATTTTAATTCTATCTCTAAGACTTTCAAAATTGGCATGAAACTGCATCTTAGCTTAGGCTGTAGCATTACCAAGGATAGAAATCCTATCCTATGGTTATTGAATAAACTGTATTGATGTAGGCAGAATTAGACTAAGGTGTCTTCATAAAAGTTGTATCTTATTCTCTTATCTTTAAATTGGTATAAAGTTTCTAATTTTTAGATATCTGAGCTGAAAGATATGAGTTGTACAATTCGAGGGTATGATCATGTACTAGCCAAATGTTCAAATATACACGGTCTATGGTATTGTGAGCATAACTCATAGTATAATGAATCAAATTAGATGATCTTAGAGTAATTAGAAACTTAAGACATGTTTGAACAATTTTTCAGAAGAAAGTGTTGCCTAATTTTGCCATTTACTTTATCATATTTAGTATGTAAAATTGACCCGTATATGTATTAGAAGAAAAAATCTAAAGTGGTCAATGAAATTATAAAATTGTTTTAACATTGTTTTGTTTTGGTCCAATTATAAATATACATGGTATTAATGAGGGCTTTGATTTCTGAATGAATTGTTGATAAGGATCACAATAAAGTACCCCAGAATTGTCATTGAACATGCATTGTGCATATTTTATATAAGTATATGTGCATAAAGGTAAATGTGTTGTGTATGTTTTAGAGGAGCACATCGGACACCAGTCGGACATTGCCGGATCATCCAGGCAATAGATTCTTGGAGCGTACTATGAGTCAACCTAGATAAATTTCCTAGAATTGATTTAATTTGATTTGTTAAGCTTCCAATTATTGAACTGTTGTGATTGTTCTGAATTCCAAACTTAAAGTCCGAGGAGTATATATTTGGGACTGTATTGGAAGTGTTTTGATTTGTTTGATAATTCTGGTGGTATTATGCTATGTGAATTCTCAACAAAATTTGAATGCCAGACTTGGGTCCGATGATTATGAAATTTTGACTGTGCTTTATACATGATTGTGATAAGCGATAAATTCTAAATTGATGTATTTCATAAAATGCATGCTCAGATAAAGACGTTGTGACCGGAGTGGCCAGTATCAAGCGCTTGCACGTAAAGCTTTACTCCGTGATATATGATTTGGCACGTAGAGCTATGATCCATGGTATATGTTTCTGACTGAGCCTAATGGGCCAATATTTGTATATGTGACAGGCACTCGGTTACAATAATAATAACAAATGTGGAGTCTCATATGCATCTGTATGTGTTTATATATGATCTAATTCACACTGATTAAATGATGTAACTTGATAGTGTGAGTATTTGAAATATTCATGTTCTGTATGAATAATTGTGAAACATGTGATTTTTGTATGTGAATCCGGTGAAATCATCAATGATGGTTCACTCATTGAGTTCACAAAACTCATAAAAAATTGCAACGTGTTTTTTTTCAGGTACGAAACAGGAGACTTACTGTTTATTCTAGATTAGAAGAACGTTTTGGACTAAGTTATGGCTCAGAGGTCTGTCAGCTGACGTTAGAGAGTTATAGCTTTTATTTTGTAGTTTTTACTAGAACCTGTATGAGGTTTTGTAAATATTTGTCTAATGGATACATTTTAGACTTTGTGAAAGAATGCAATGAATGGTTTTAAAATTTGATGACTTTTGATTATGTTAGATGATGCCATGTGTAAATTGGATTTGTTTTTGCTCTAACGTTCCATTATCATAGGATACATACTTGAATTTTCTTGAAGGTTTGGGTATATACCTTGTGGTAGTGGGATGTTGCAGAACTTGCAAATCTTATCAAAAGTACAAAATATTATAGATGAGGGGATCTAATTTCTTCATACATATTCACCTTAGGCATTGAGGTCTTTAATAGACTTACTGGAATAATCATTGCTCAATAAAGAAACTTCAAATGTCATAATAAATACATGAAGTTGAGGAATCATTGTTTGTCTTTTATAGATGATCTAATCCTCCTTTCAAGAGTTTATCTTAATTCCATCAATGCATTAATGACTTCATTGAAAACCTTTAAGGAATTGTCTAATCTCTCTATGAATATGAATAAGATTTATGTAGTACTCTTATCAGGGATAGCTCACTTTGCAAACTGGATAACTCAGTTGGTAGGGCTCAAGATAAAGGAACTTCCTTTCACTTTCCTAGATAATCCTATCTACCGTAAAAGGCCAACTTATATAAACTTTATTCTTTTGATAGAAAAGATTCAAAAAAGAGCTGGCAACTAGTGCAATAAAGGCCTGTCATTTGCTGATAAAGTTTAAATCATTAACTCCATCCTTAATTATTTATATATGTATTAGACCTGGAACATTTTTCTACCTAAAAGCTTGTTCAAATCTATAGAGAGATACTCAGATCCTTTCTATGGTCAAGTGATGCTATAAGGAAATCATTTTCCAAAGTTAAATTGAATAGGTTTGTTCTCCTAAAGAAGAAAGTGGGTTGGGAATATGTTAAGTAAATCCCACATATAAGCCCTTATGATTAAGAGAATTTGGAGATTATTAATAGATAAAGAAGCTTTATGGAGCAAAATCTTCTTAAATGTGAGGCCTAAAACTAATACCGTATATACTATGATACACATTCTAAATTTGTGAGATCAGGTGAGATTACAATTCAAACATAATCTAAAATGATAAAGCTAATATTAGCTTTCGGTATGATAATTAGAACAATATTGGTCCTTAATACATCATCAGTGAATTCTCAAGTCTCAATGGCATAAGACATGATCATCAATTATCAAGGAAGCCTCAAGTGACAATATGCAGGTGCTTAGTTATTTTTCTTTATCTACTTTATTAGCTGTAGCTCTAGGATTAAATTTCAATTCTTAGTAGAGTTGATTACATATATTGGTTAAAGAACTCATGGTATTTTCTCTAGCAAATCTTTTAAACTATCTTTGACCTAATATATGTAAGGTTCTATGGTATAGATTAGTTTGGTTTCAATAGGCAACCCTAAAGATGTCCTTCATCTTATAGCTTGCAATAAGAGGGAGAATTTCTACCCTTGATAGACTTTATGGTTTTCCCAATATCATCAATTGTTTCACTGTTTGTAGATAAGTTCTCACTACTCTTCCAATGTCTTGTAGATAAGTTCTCACTACTCTTCCAATGTCATTTCTTATCTTACTTATAGGAGCAAATACAAAAGGCTTATAACTTATCTTGTTTGTATATTCATTGATCCAACATTTTGTCTTGGATAAGCAAAATTTAACGGATATGCAAAAGAGAATACCTTATAGCCAAAATATCTTTTGGTAGTTTGGTTTATGCAATTTGGAAGGAAAGAAAAACCAAAATCTTCAAAAGGTATTGACTGTCAATCATCACAAGTACTAATCAATGAGACACTTTAGTCTTTTTTCTATAACTGAATTGACCAAGCAAGTTGGTTGTTATTACTGGTTAAACTGCTAGTCAATGCTTTCTTGTATGTTAATTAATTGTAAAGCTTTAAGTTATATCCTTTCTCTTTTTCCTTGTAGCATTTACAGTTAGTGGTCTTACTTATTAAATTGTATCTCTGTTGGGAACTCGCATATTTAGTATATTCCTTTAATTTATTTAGAAAAAATTGCTTTGTAATTTGAAAGAAAACAACTTTAGTGCTTAAAAATCTTGTGCTCAAGGAAAATTATATATGAAACTATTTACTAAGAACTAGAAAACATAATAGCTTCTAGAAGTAATTCATTCTTATTTTTTAGGTCTAATGAAAGCAAATGCATATAAAGCCATTTAATGTTATATTACTTTCATAATGATTATTCTAGATTTTGTTTTGTATATCTAATTTCTCATAAATCTTAAGCTCTTTAAAAATTCAAAGAGTTCAAGGAAATAGTTTAAACACAACTAGGAAGACCTATTAAGGTTTTACACATAACAAAGGATGAATATAGGTTGTAGAAGTTTGCTAAATTTTGTAAAGAAAATAGCATAGGACATTTGAATACAATGTCATGTACATATGATCAAAATGGAATTTCTGAAAGGAGAAATATAATTGTAAGACCCTAAAAATGTTGAGGTTCTAATATTAATGATTTGATCGAGATTTAACACATTAACAATTTTTTAATTGAATTGGAGATCAATATTGTATGCTTAAAAGGTAAGATTGATTAATTATAATGATAGTACTTAAGAAGAGAGAAAATATCATATGAAAAGAATGCTAGTTTAGTTTATTGTCACCATATAGCATTGTTAACATATGCAGAGATAAACCATATATAATTCATAAGAAGACATCATAAGCTAATATTGAATCCAAATAGGCGAAGCAAGTAAAGTTATGGATTTTTGTTTTGAAACCATTGAACATGATTTTACATTTTGATCATAACTTTTGATTGGAATATCCTATCTAGGTGATTCAAGGGGAAGAGGATATTAGAAATAAAAGAGACTTTCTATAGTTCTTAGGAAGACATTAAGAGCTTGTATTAAGTAGCCAAACCTTTACTATCAGGTAGGCATGATTTTTTGTAAATTATTATTTGACTAACTAGATCAACTGATAGGTTAGAGAACAATTTTTAACATTAGAAACACTCAAATCGGGATAAATTCTCAGTGTGTGATTAAAAAAAATTTTCGTTCGTGATGTGTGCTAAAAATAAGTGGGTGTTCTGGGAGTAGGACACCCCGCCAAAGATGATGGTAGGGTGGGAGGACGTGTGCACCACCCCGCCATAGGGGATGGCATGTGTCCACCCCGCCATTTTGAATGGCAGGGTAACGTCTACGTGTCCACCCCGCCATTTGTAATGGCGGGGTGATCAGTCCACCCCACCGTTTACAATGGTGGGGTGGACTCTGACATCGTTTTTTAAAACTATTTTTATTTTATTTTAGAGTTTAGTTTAAGGTTTTATTTGTTTTTTAGGGTTTAATTTTGCTTAGGGTTGTCCTTTTTTGTAGCATAAAAAGTTTTTTATTTCAGAGTTTAGTTTTATTTATGGTTTAGAACATCTATACAAATTAAATTTGAAGTACAAGTTTTATTTTTTTATGTTTTTACTGTATCGAAATAATTTTGACTTCATTTAATTTTTTTACAAATTTTATAATATAATACATTTAAAAAATGAAAAATATTTAAAGTCAACTTTTATTTAAAAAAAGGTAAACCAATTTTATTGCATTAGATATTTAATAATTTTCTATCATCTTACAACATTAAATAAAATCACTACTGTACATGACTTGAAGAGGGACAATTTGAAGCA
>JAOQMS010000178.1:13659039-13685691 GCA_027563885.1 Erythroxylum longipes
TTTTAATTAATTATATTTTAATATATTTTAATTAATTATATTGTCATTAATTATATTTTAGTTAATTAATTAATTACAATTTTTAATTAATAAATGAATTATATTTTAATAAATTATATTGTAATTAATTAATTAATTATAATTTTTTAATTAATGAATGAATTATATTTTAGTTAATTATATTATAATTAATTAATTATATTTTAATTAATTAATTAAAATTATTATTATAATAAATTATATTTTAATTAATTAATTGTAAGTAAGAATCTCTGTATTGCAGAATAAATATTGTAGTAATTTTGGGTTGACAACTGCGGTACCGCCAAAAGGTAAACCATAGGCTTGTCTTCTATCTACATACGAGACATTAAAGCTTTCCTCAACTTGGAAGTATAAACTATACCCAAGCAACAAAAATTTGGGCATCAAATCTCTAATCTTCCGCTGTATACGTATGTATAAAAGCTAAACAACCCTGTTCACAAATGAAGATGCTTGTAAGGGATATAAAGTCAATTTATCGCCCGGTACAACAACTCTACCCTTGAACCACTTAAAAGATGAAAATGATCAAGCAACCCAATTTCAGCCACTTGTCGAGTCATCTTCGCTGTCTTCACTGTCATCACTGCATGGTCATAAATATTGGAATCATGGGATGTATACATGCATTGCAATTTGCAACAACAAATACAACCAAATATAACCAACATAAACCATACAGTCGCATCACAACAGAGCAAAGGGAAGAGGCTTAAGTCATAAAAATTACCTTTGCTCAGGAAATTTGGAAAGTCGTCTGGCATCCAAGCCTGTGATATATTTTTGAGCAGCTAATACATTTTCTGGACCTGAATAAATTGTCATTAAATTAGCAAACCGCATAATGTTCTTGCTCAGACAAGAGTAACTTTGGGAAGGTAAAATTACAGAACAAAATGGCCCATTAGAATAGTAGAACAAAGAAAAATCTAGTCCACACAGGTTATATTAAAAATATCCAAGAAAGCATTTAAGTCAAACAGATTGTATTCAAGAAAGGAAATACCTTTTGTCAAATGGAAAGTGTGCAAAGCACATCTTTCTGCAGCAAGTCTCACTGGATTACTACTGTCCTTCATACATTCAGCAAGTGCAGGGCCAATAATTGCAATATGGACCACAATGTACGAGGGATTTGCCTGCAATAAATGTACCACGCTTAAGTTTCTAAACCTTCACAATTGGCTAATCAAATCCAAGAATTTAGAATCACGATCGCCCTAACATACTTTTGCAACTGCTTTAAGAGCTGACAATGCCCTTCTTCTGACTTCACTAGAATCATCATGCATACCAGAGACTATGGAACATACAATATCCACATTCAAAGCAGATTTAGAAGCATCACTTTGAATTTGATGAAGTAGAAGCCTTCCCAAAGCCTTAATTGAATTGTCACGGAGTGGGAACTGATTTGCAGAAGGCAGTTAGAATTCAGCAATTGACAATATGAAAGTAAAACTAGGAGGGGTTTAAACTGTATTACCTTTTCATCTTTCAAGGCAGCTTTAAGGGAATCTATGATACATGGAAACTCTGGAGATATAATAACTGAAGAAGGATTGTATCTGAGCAAGGATGAGATGGTGAGTACTGAGCCATGCCTAGAAAGCCAGCTTGTTGAAGAAGCCAAATCAGAAAGGTTCTGTAGCAGCTCACAAAGCTGAGTGTCGTCCATGTACTGTAATAAAATATTTGAGGTAAGCAGAAACACTTCTTTCACAGGAAGAAGAGAAAAAATCAGGGTAGGAAGACTTTGATTTATTTGAATATAGACATCTTATGCCTACAACCAATAAAGGGAAGAATATATTGTTCCTATCAAAACTTCCACCTCCCGATGTCATAGAAGAAAACTTTCTAAATCAAAAGTTTTTGAAGGATATAACTAGTATTTATAAAATCTATGATACATGAATCAGACCTGTGACATAATTCCCAATATGCTGGAAGCGGATATTCTAACTTGGTCATCATCATGATTAACGTAATTTTTCAGCTGAATATATACACGAGTTCTAACAGCACTGCTCAAACTCTTTCCAGCATGCTTTATGACTCCTTTCAAAGCTGTGAGGATTGCCTCACGAATACCAGCATCTGATGCCTGAAATATCATGCCAACATCAGGTCTTTATGAAGATCAGTGGTAATCAAAAAGCAAAACAGGAAGTACCACCTGCAAACTAGATAGGAGGTCAATGACTAGAGGATCAACCCTCGTACTGAGAGCACTGAGTTTCCCAAGTGCAAGCGCAGCACTTGTACGAACAGTCCTGCATAAGACAAGATCTCAGGATGAACAAATAACAAAGACGGCTTTTGTAACATAATTATGCAAAGAAAAGACATTTTGACTAAATAACGAGCAAGTTTCAGAAATAAAATCATCACTATACTATCTACGAAACAGAACAAGCATATACTAGAGCTTTCATTTAGAAAGGGAAATTTTCAGGACAAACTACAAATTATAAGAGTTAAGTTTTTACCAATATAAATAGTAGGTTTCAGATGGGGATCAAAACACAAATTATCCAAACAAACCTTGTACTGTCTTGCAGACACTTGATAAATGTTGTTTGAAGCTGAGGAAGAAAGGGCCTGAGTGCTATGCCACCCTTTCTTATAATGATGCTTAAGGTGGATAAAATGGCACTCTTCACTTGCCAAGGAAACCGATCACCTATAATCCTTATAAGAGGCCTGTATACATAAGATATGTAAAATCAAAATTAACTAAGAATAGTTCGGTGAGAAAAGGTGTGAAACAATTTGCTTGAAATTTACAAGAGAAACTTACTATGACTATAATTTAAAAATGACAAATACAGTCACACATGAGCCTAAAAGCACATTTTAACAGAGTCAAACATCATGAAGACTACTGTTGAAACAAACTGACCAGTTGGAAGTGCAAGATTTCTTTCCTTTGCATGCAAGATGCTCAATAGTCAGAGCATGAACTCAATGGTATAAGTCTTACCTAGACAGCCAAGCCACACAAACTTTCTGAAGGAATCAGCTATTAAGAAACAAGTTAAAACCACAAATTCCAGGGCATCTACTGACGCTAATCAGACTCAAAAAGTACTCTCTGAATGCAGTTTATAGCACTAAAAATAAAAGAAGGGACTAGATAGTTCTGGATTTTCAACAGAGCACCACTGATGACAAAGCATGCATAAAGCCATTCTAAAACAAGAAAAATTTGTTGCACACCGCCCAAATTCCCATATTGTCAAACAATATAATTATACGCACAAAGCAAGAAGAAAGCCAGAGCTGCACTTCCTTTTATAAAAAAATCAGCAGTCACAATTCAAAAATAGCAAGCATTCTTAGAAGCCTGTTGTACATACCCAGTGATAGGGATAACAAACTCCTTCAATGCATGTTCACTAGTTACTTCAATAAGCTCCCCAAGACCCAGTGCTGCCTGCTCTCTAAGTTCTGCAGACCCACTTATTAGACCCTGAAGACATACACTATAGCATCAAACATTTCCTTATTAAATAAGGATAAAGGAGTAGTGACACAAGACAGTAACCTGATTTACTTTAATCTCTTAAGGCAAGGACATGAAATGACCGATAGAAGCAAGCAAGTGCATAAAGCCAAAAACAGTGCCAAAGGATTTTAAAAACAGCTATATTGGTCGCGAATCCTAGTACAGAATCTATACAAATTTCAGTCTCCTTTGTGCTTATTCCAGTAAACTGATACTGCAATGATCAAATATCTTTGGCTTAATTTACTGGAGTAAATGCTCTGATATTTCAAGTTCTAACCTATGGAAATAAAGATTAAATATTCCACAGGGAAAGTAAAACAGAAGTCTGCATTTTCTTACATTTTCCTGTTTCATTTTAAATCGTCCATGTTTTAAAAGAATTCAAAGGGAAAAATTCTAAATCTAACATATCAACTCAATGAAACAAATGCTGCCAATACCGTTGGAATTTACATAATATACCTAGAAGTGAAGAAGAAAATTCAGATGGAGCATATCGTGGGATCATAAAAGCAGATATAATCTTTAACCAAAGATGGAAAGAAAGAAAAGAAGGTTTAAAATCTTACTTCATGTGAGCTTCGATTCCACATTTGAAAGGAAGAACGAAGTAACTAGTTTCAAATGAGGAATGGTATCTGAGCCTACAGGAAATGCCTTCTACAGATAAAGGAATGCTTTTGACAAATTCTGGTGGACTTTATGTTCTCGAAAAAGTTCTCACACAACATGTTCTGCTCCTTGTAAATAATGACTACTTCGCACGATTTGATAAGTGTCACTCTAACAGACTCATATTTTGACTTGGTATACAATTGAAGATGTTGCAAACCAATGAGTAAAAATTAAATAAAACATGTTATACCAAGAGATCACACTTGCTCCATCACATGAATAAGAACCAAAAAAAGAATTTGCTCAACTATTAGTCTTCTGACAGTTGCATAGGCTGATGTAAATTTCTGCATACTTATTTCACCCAAGAAAGTCTCAAACAATATGAGATGCATTGTATTAGCAGCTAATTTTCACTAAAAACATATGGGATTGTGTACAGGGAAGACGTGACTTCAGACAGTATCCAAAGAGTTTTCATTCTCATGGTTAAATCAAACTAGGTAAGTTTGATTGTCAAAATCAATATGAAAAATAATCTAAAGAAGAAAAGCTAAGAAATTCTTTAATTCCATTTTTGGTAAATCAAAGAAAATAACTTAAACAATCCATTGAATATAAACATACTTGCAGAAATACTGGTAGCAATGGCTGAAGAGCTTTTGGGAGACAGAAACCAGGAATGAGAACTGGCCCTCCCTGCAAATAAATGTATTTCTAATCAATGTTTCACAAATAACAGATGGAATGGAAAAATGAAACAAAGGGACATATGACAGATTTTTGGCGAACAATTTATAGTTACTGTATGATGATCTATTTTTTCACACTACAATGGCAGACCTTTTTCTTTCTTCGCTCTTTATCTCTTGATGTAGAAACAGCATCACGCACTAGTTTTATATATGAGGGTAGTACCTCCTTTGGAACTGAACCAACAACCCTCGACAAAGCTTCCCAAGCAACCTATTGAACAAGATATTATATGCAGAAGACAACAGAATGACAGAAGGAGCAACATACAGAAAAGCACTACCGCAACCGTCACAGAATCCGGGTCACTTAGCAATATAATCAGTGCAGTTATCATGTTTGGAGCCTCATCAGCTAAATATAGCTTGCTGTTTTTGAAGAAAAACCCTATCAAATATGATGAATTTCTTCGAATTGAAGCCTGAAATCATTGAGATGTAATTGCAGTGAGAGAGAGAGAGAGAGAGAGAGATTGAATCTCAACGGCATAAATAACAGCATACCTCATTATCTCCAACACCTTTAACTAGTTCGGCTATCAGATACTCAACACCTTCCTCATCAATCACCAAGACCACTGTTTCTGCAGCCTTTTTAGCCAAGGCTTGTACATCCTACAAATTGAAAAGCTTCTGTTAGTATGAGTAATTGTGAGATAGGAAAATAGATAAAGATAGCTTTACCATTTTCTACATACCTTGTCCTCAGAACCCATTGCAGAAAGTAAAGCAGGAAGAATGGTACCAAGATGAAGGTTGAGACCAGGTCCTGCAACTTCTGCCAAAGCTCCAAGAGCATGTGCGTTGAAGGCACTGAATGTGGTTCAAGATATTAGTAACAGAATATGAGTCAGAAAACAAGTAGAGTTGGTTGAAAATCAGGGAAAGCTAGCCATACGAAAGAGGAAGATGGACCAGCTTTGGCAAAATGTGTGGTAACACAGCAGTAGTCCTGACACTGAAATTATACAAAATATAAAAAGATGAAGGAAGGAGCAATGGTCACCACGAGAAACAGAGTAATAGAGGAGATTAAACAACAAATCTGTGCTGCATAATTTATACCTTAAAATCTGTTTGAGACCATCAAGAGCATTATCAGACGTTTCATCATCCTCTAAGGCATGCAGCAGTGTTGGAACAATTTCATCAATCGCTTGCATTCCAGCACTCTGAATGATAATAATAATATGACAAAATAGGTAATCTCACTGAAACTAAATAGTTTGAAAAATAAATTTCAGATAAAAACAAAGACCAGGAAATAAACCTTGTAAAGTGTACTGAATGCTAAGCCAGCAGACTCTCGAACCTCAGGGATGCTGTGAATACATCAGTGTTTGTTTTAGCAGAATGTCCTCTATAAGACATGTCAAAAATTATAACGAACCTGTCACAAAGCGCAGTCCTAATAGTAGGGATTAGATTGTCCATGAAACTCAATAACTGACTCTTCCCAGCACTTGCCATTACTTCACTCAGACCAATGCATACACCCTGTCATTTCAGATCATATTAGAATCACAGGAAGCAAGTATATATATGAAAGTTCTTATCCATTCCAGACTAAACTACCAACTCCTATGCTCATTCATTTTGATAGACGAAAAGGAAAAGAAAAGGATCTATAAGTGTGGAAGTCCCATGCATGCAACGCTGCCATTCCGATGGTTAACTACTAATAACAGAGGCCATTTCCTCCAAAGGTGGCACTACTAGATAAGAGCAATCAAGAGAACAAGCAAAAACCAATCTCAGTGACAAACTATCTTTCCTGATGATATATGATTCTGGAGACCAAGAGAAATGGAAAATTTTCCTTAAGCAGTGCATAAGAAATTATAAGACTCCGCAGTTCCAGATGATTCAGAGCAAAATTTGAATACTGAATACTGTTGCTGCAAACAAGCTTACTTGTCTTCTGCTAGCATCTGGATCTTTCAGTCCACGGGATAAGATTGGGATTATCAAAGGAAGTACTCTTTCACCGAGCTTCCTAACAAGTTCACCCAGTGCTCGTCCAGCAACCTAAAGTTGAAATCACTTTATTGATATGAACATTTTACAATCCAATGAGAAAATTCAAATGGTTCAGAAAAGAAAAGTAAACCTGCCGCCTCTCGGAGGAGGAGAATGCAAGAGAAGATATCAAAGTGTTCATCAAAACTGGCATAATTTCCTTCAGCGTCTTTGGCGTATTTGCCACTATAGTTTTCCATACATGCAAGGCAGCCTGCCAATAGAGGAAAGCAAATTTGCAGGTTTTGAAACATGCAACAGCAACAGATACAAGAGAAGTGCACAAGAAAGGCAAGAAAAACAAATTTTCAGTTACATTACCTGACGTACAGATATGCTGACATCAGTACGAACCATGTATAATGCAGCAAGGACTTCATTGCGCTTTTCCCTGCCTAATACCTCAATGATAGCCCGACCATGTGCTTCAGTACTTGCACCTTCATCATCACTACCACCCTCAAGTAAAGCTTTTCCAGATGTTCCAGCAACCTTTTTTTAATTGAAACAATTCAGGAAATTGCCACCAAAGGAGCTGGTTCTAAAGAGTTCCACAAACCAGTATCAAGAGGTCAAGGAATAAATACCTTAAACAAGAGATCTCCTAACAATTCAACAGAACTTTGGCGAATACGCCAACTATCATTGAAAATACCATCCTCAACAGCTGGAAGGAGAAGAGGTAATGACCTGAAAATGAGCAATAGAAAAGTAACAGCAATAAAAGATATTAGAAGAGATACAACATGATGCATCTGTCACTTTTCAACAACTAAAAAGCTTTCTCCACAAAAACAATGCAGAACAGACAAAATAATAAAGTTCATGTGAGTAAATAAAAAAGGAAAATAAGACCAAGCACATGCATACGTTGTGGCGTAGTGCTCCACCAGGACATGCCCAGCACCTAATGCAGCATCACGCACAGACTCATTCTCATCAGCAAGACCTGGAAAAGTATAAACACAGGTAGTATCTTTAAAAAAATCACCAATTAAACTGAACAGAGGACCCAAAAATTTTAAAAAGCTCCCCATTTCACAATAAAAAGGAAAATTTACCATCTAAAATTGCAGGCAGCACCTGCTGCAGATAGTTCTGAAATTGAACACCTAAAGACCTAGGAAGATACTGCAAAAGAATCAAAAAAATTAGAAGAGGTTCGTATAAGCAAAAGCTCCCAAAAATTTAAGAATTATCGCATATTCAATATGCTCACCTTGAAAAGTGTTAAGTATCCATCACGCACAGACGCCTTTTGATGAGAACAGTTTCTGATAATATCAGGAAGTACATGTTCAAAGTATTCTGTGCCAAGTGCTGCCAAAACCTACATGATAACCGTAGAGTAGAGTTTTCTTCAGAAAAGACAGGCTTGACAATTATGAGGTATCAGCAACTCATATAAGTGTCTTTGTTAAGACACAGAAGAAGATTCCTGATTAAATCAACTAATGAATTCAATTGGGCGTTACAAATTATAGACTTGTCTGCATACTCTTAGCTTGACGCTATAATTATGAAATATTTTTATGAATTTTAGTAGTACCCTTACATATTCAAGAATAAAAGTTGAATTCTTATGATTTTTACCTCACTCAAACCTTGAGCAGCTCCCGAGCGCTCAACATTACTGTTATCAGATTTAAGAGTATCAAACAGCCAAGGAACAAGATCTGGGAAGTTTTCTTCTCCCATGCCTGTTATAAGGGATCCGATGGCCCTTGCCGCAACAGACCTGACTTCAGGAATTGGATCCACAAGGACCTACTTGCATATTTTACAGATAATATTAGAGCCAATCCATACACTGATAACACAAGTTGACAAGAGATACCTTTTTAACTTCGGGAAGAAGCAACCCTATGTAAGGAATCATATCTTTTGGTTCCGTAACTAATGAACACATGTTTCCAACGATTTGTGAAGCTTTCTTTTTAGTTTCAGCACTCCTCTCCCTTAAACCTCTATGAACTATTGGCACTAACAGAGCAAGTGAAGGGGCATCAATTGAATTAACAAAAGTGGTCTGCAACAAATAAGATGAGCACTTAGAACCATGAGTTTGTCAAATGAAACTAGAAAAAATGGATTCAAATTTTCCATCAAATAAATCTTACTTGGAGGAGAATATCAAGGGAATATTTGGTATAGTCATTGGGATCAGTAAGTCCCATGAGAAGTGTAGGGACAAGGGATGATATCTCTGGATTCTTTATAACACTCCCAACCTAAGAAAGGCACCGGCAAAGACAGGTTAGGGGAACTATGGTGGAAAACCAGTAGAGAAACAACAAATAAAACTCCAACCTGCTGGAGTGCTGTTTGTCCTGCTGACTGGACTTTGGGATGTGTGTCAGTTAACACCTGGGAACAGCAATATCAAGGGTTAGAGTTTGGTTTACAAAAGGAAAAGCTATTCAACCAAGCTATCAGGTTGAATTTAGACTAAGTTAAACCTCGGTCAGTTTTGGAACAATCTTAGGAAGGCATTGGGAGAGTTGCTGAGGAGCACAGTAAGCCATAGCGCCAAGCAGTTGCACACTGCTTTGCTTTGTCCTCCACGCTTTATCTTCAAGACCCTGAATGTTTAGGCAATAAAAGACAATGGACAATCAAGCAATATTGGATGACTACAACGGTAAGAATTTTGAATGGAAAAGACCATAGTACTCATGCCAACAACAAAGTGTCAAACTTTGCGATAAATATGAAACTTTATCTGTACATGGAAAATATATATATATTAGAAAACCACAGATATACATATAATGTAACCCATAAATGAACATGTATGTATTATATATAGGTAATCCTCTTTCAACATCGTCATTACATTCAGATACTTTGGTTGAAAAGGCAATGAAATAGTATATCAAAATCATTATTTTCCATTCTCAAATCAAAACATTACATCCACCTTAAGATTCCACCATGTCAGTAAGCATCAAAGAAAGTCAGTATCAAAGTACTATCAAAAGAACCTTTGCTGGGATGTACAAAATGGTACGAGACGACATGCATCTTTTGACAGTAAAGCAGTATCATGTACCACCAAATCAAACTATCTGATAAGTGCTAGATGCATGAATCCAAAATATATACCTTTAAAAGGGATGGAAGCACAAGTTTAACACCCTGTGCACTAAGTTGAGACATCATTGCTCGAGCAGCGCACTCAGCAGCTTCACGAACTGCAACAACTTGATCAGAGAATGAAACCAAAAGTAATGGTAACATTTGAATCACATACCTGGATCCCAACAATGAAAAAGAAGTTATCATATGCTCAACAAGAACACTTGAAGGTCATTTCACTTGCTTGGAGAAAGAGTTTAAATTCTTACGGTTCAAACAGCTTTCCAAGTTTTTCACATAAGCACTCAAAAGCTAGTAAAGCTCCTTCACGACATTTTGCAGAATTCCTGACATTCAAAGAAACCAAGAAGCACATCAAATACCATAACCATTCAATTTACACGTTCAAGTCCATAATTGATCTTTAGAGCTGAAACCCACATGTGCAACACCATCTAAGAAAAGAAGTTAAATAAAATTTAGATTGCTAAAAATAGAAACAGAGCAAATAGGATGCAGACTGAACTTTGCCCCGAGAGGAACAGAAAACACATTCAATCACTAAAGGAACTTAGAAAGTGAAATGGGTTAAAATATGAACCAAGGATACAACTTCAACCTAATTTTATTAGCAAGAAATAATTTACCTATCTAAAAGACCTTCCCTTAATGCAGAAATCACTCCATACTTCTTTAAGCAAGATATTCCAAATCCTTTAACAACCCCAGCAAGTCCAAAAGCAGCTCCACGACGCTCACCATATTTGTCACTTTTCACCAGTTGATCCAACAATCTGGATACAAGAACAGGTGCTTCACCCTGCAAGAATGAAGCTCAACATGAGTTCAAGTTGATGGCTAACAAGGAGGTAACAAACTTTCAGATACATTATTGTATTTAATAATATCAGAATATGATCAAAAGCTGCGAAGGTGCCAATAACAGATACACACAATTATGATACACAAATAATCCAGTTAAAGTAAACAATTATTATTACTCGCTTAGACTGCATCAAAGGAGATAGACATGTAGACACTGCCCGTTGAACAGCTTCAGATGGAGTGTTCAGCACATCCAACAACTTCTCCACAACAATATGGACTTTAGGATCATCCTGACAATAAAACAGGAAGAGGAACAGAACTTCCATAATTATAAAGAATAACTAATTTTTACCAATGTGAATACAGTATAATCAAATACAAACCTTTTCTAAATGTTTAGCCAATGCACCAGTAAAAATAACTACACCTTCACGAACCAAGTCATATTTCTCCTCATCCGTGGCCTAAAGAAGGGCAGAGGTTAAATTCATATTATAAGATTTCTTAAGGAATAAAGAACAAGATTCATCAACAATGGATAAAGAAAAACTGTTACATCTATAACAGCAAAAGTTGGATCAGAATGATATAATGGATCCTGAACTATACCCTTCATTGGAACTACATTTCTATTTTTTTTTTTTCTAAATGGTCTAGAAAAAGCAAACTCACTTATGGGATCTCACATAATACTCATGAGATCAATAAGACAGATATTCAACAATCTTTTGTCAATCTGGGGTAAAATCAAGCAAGTTATGGATGGAAACATTTGTAACCGAAGAATCAAAACTAACCTTTTTGTTTAAATAGTTCTCAAAGATTGGAAATAACAGGGAAACATTCTCTCTTCCATGCTTATCAATAATGATGATGCCAGCATTTATCATTCTTCCACGAACATCTGCATTAGGGTCAGCCTACAATATCAAAAGCACAAATGTTTTAGCTGTAATTGTATCATGTCAGGGGTATTATCATGTATGTGTACATGCACCATATTTGCTCAACCCCTAACAGCAATCAAGACACAGGTTCTAATCTCAACCAATATTTCTTACCAAATGAACCGTCAGAAACCACTGGTAGCATAACTGCTACTTCAAGATAATCAAATCATGACCACATAATCGGCAATATTGTTGGTATTGGCATGTAATAAAATCAATTAAAATCTTCATTTCACAATTAATTGTCCCCATCTCCATTTCTTTCAATTTTGGCGGAGAGGTTTGCCCTCAAATATTGACAGCACCCTGCTGTAGAACATATCACAAAATAATATATGGTTGATAAAAAACAAGTGAAAATCAAAATCAAACATGATATTACTCCATTTGTCTCTAGAAAAAATAAAACATATATGACAAAATTGGGAACAAACCGACTTGTCAACAAAATACCACTCTATTGGAAACACTCAAGACTGCCAGGAGGGGGAAGTGATTGACTCCATAATCATAAATAATAGGGAGAAAAGAAGCATTCGTACTTGAATATTTGACTGCAAAGTTGGGAAGGAAAAACATTAACCAATTCAGGGAGGAACAGCTTACCAATGCTCGTGATATAAGGAATGTCATAACAACAGGAAGGTCCTTTGTTCTCAGAACATCAGCAGCAGAATGTAAGGCCAATGCAATTCCTTGTCTGCCTAGCCAACCAGCATCAGTCTTGTCCTCACCAAAACCGATGTCACGGATATACATAGAAAATAAATTTGAAAGTGATTCCTGACAAGAATAGCAGACATTTAGAAAACAAAATGACTAAAGCAAACACCAGAATTTGATAAAAACCAAACCTGCATAGAATCAGGGTTTTCATCCAAAGCAGCAGCCAACCCCTCAGCAGCTGCCAAGCGGACATTGTAATTTAGGTGAGAAAGTGCTGTATACAGTCCAGAATAATCAGTCCCAAAGTCATGGCCATAGCGGTCCCATATATCCTCAGCAGCTTCAGCAATTGACTGCAAATATAAGTCGTCAAGCAAGCAATTCGCTTCCAAGATGATGCAATAAAAATATATTTAATCAGAAGAAAAAAGCAAAATAAAACATGAACAACACTGAGATTCTTGTTACAGGAAGGATTAGTCATTAAAGCAAAAGATGGAAAATAAACAAAGTATGCACCAGAACTGAGCAGAGCACCAAGCTTGGCAAGAATAATGCATAAGAATTTCAACAAAAAGAAATCTCTAACAATCAATAATGTGGAAGAAACCGATTATAAAATATATTTTTCAGAGATAAACAAACCACTCTTAACAAGTAAGGGGAGCAAACAGAAGTATTATGCTAACTTTCATCTTGATTACACAGTTATGCAAGAAAGAAAAGCCCAGAGAACCATAATCCTATTGATGATTCAGTGCATTTACAAGCGCCTGAAGGCAAGCATTCACTTCTAAACCAGTAGCCTGTTTCTTTTAACTTATTCAGAATAGCACCAGATAATGTGGTATGCTCTCTAGATCCCAGAATCTTAAAGAAAACTAATTAATAATGTTTTGTTGATGCCTTTTGCATTTGATTACTATGAAAAAAACAAATGAGATTTAACCAGTGGTAGGTCTAAACAAAGTTCTATTTGCCAAATTAAGTGCTACATTAATTTACAAAGCTATTTTTGTATTTGAGGAATGGGAGAAAAGGAGCAGGCATCAAATTATCCAAATCAAGTAATGAATTCTACACTAAGGAGTAAGGTCCAATCCTCTCTATTCAGGGCTATGTAAGATCAAATTAACCAGATCCAGCGAAAGGATCTGGACAAGCACTTGACAAGCTAGAATATACAGGAACCCAAATTCACTATTAAGTGAATGCTAAGGACTACATAATGTCTCATATATGTTGGTCAAGCCAAACTTCATGTAACGACAGCTGGATCACATGGTCATCTGACAAGATGCTTACAATCTAATCAGCATTTAGTAAAATTTGCACACACAATTATGGTTATTATAACAAGTCTCAGCATTCCTTTTCGGGAAAAAAAAATCTCAGCATTCCTTACAAGGGCAAAGAAGACCATGGTCAATAACCCACATAAACGAATTTATTGCCAGAAAGCCATAGGGATATATCAATAAAAAAGAGAAAATGACAAAAAATACAATGATGAATTAAGAACTCATCAAACTACCAAAATAACAATAAATTTTGAGTAATGATCCATCACCTGTAGTAGAAGATAAAATCACACGTGTAAAGGTTTAGAATTATTTTTCCATGGCACGCATGCTTGATTTGAATCAAAAGTTCAGATAATTTCAATGCAATTTTAAGTTGGAGATGAATCAGGTTTACAACTAAACCTTTTCCGGATCATGTAGAGCTATCCACAGGCTTGTTGCAATCTCAAAGTTCAGAGGAACAGAACGGCTAGAGACAGCTGGTACACATCTTATAGCATTCAAGCATGACATTCTTACATGGACATCTTTTGCATACACTCCATACAGAGCCTGTAAAACAGAACTTATGATAATTAGTCAGCATTTGGATGAATGGCTCAGTTGGTTCAAGTAAGCAACCACGCGTGGAATGCATACAGGTCCTATTTCCTGTGGTTGTAGACCAAGGCACAACTCATTCAGGGCTGGTCCAACAGATCCTTGGTATGATGGAGCCACACCTAGGACATGATAAAGAGCCTGCAAGGTAGAATGAAAAAGTATTTTTGTGACAGAAAAAAAGACAATCATGCAAAGATAACTCAATATAGAATGTATTGCATCTGTATATCATGACGGAATTGATCATAACTGATATCATCCGGAGCCTAGGAAGCGGTAACATGGGATCCATGTGCAAGTACATAATCTGAAGCACATCATCATGAAGTGCAGTCTTCTTAGAAGATAAAAGAATCCTCTCCATTATCTGATCAACAATGATTTCGAGTCAATAATACATTAGATTGCATAACTGATCAAGCTACAAGAAAATTGTAACTTACTGGAAATACAAAAGTAAATGAATCCACGGGAAGAGGACCAGATTTACATGACACATGTAGGCCATGAATTATTCTCTCAAAAAGACCAGAGGCCGGTTTTCCATTGGTTTCCCCCTTACCAGCTGGCGGAACGAGATCCAATAGAATACTTCCCTCTTCAGTTTCAATGATACGTAAAGCAGTGGCTATGTCAAGAGCCCAATTACAAAGAGGAGGAGCAGTACATTTTGATAGCTTCACCAAGGTTTCATAAGCCACATCATTTACTATAGGTGACCGAAGCAAAGGATCAACAAATTTGACCTGAAAACCACAAATAAAGAACCAGAACCTTACTGGACTATGAACTAAATGGGATGGGAAGAAATTCAAAGAACAGATTCACAAACACTAAAGAGAACGCACAAGTCACATTTAAAACAAGCAGCAGCAATATACATTACATCTGAACGACCACCAGCTAATCTCAGCAACAAGCTTACATTAGAAATTACGTGTAATTTTCCTTAGTAGTCATAAATGCAAGAAGCACTGCAAGATCAACAAAAATTAATTTATAGGATACAAACCAGTGTGGGTAATTGACTGTGAGCAAATATGGGATTGGACACAGCCATTTCACCAAGAGCCCTAAGCACCAAACTCAGGTTTTTTTGTATAGCCTGGACCTTGTCACGAATGGAGGCCTCCTCCTTCAGCAATAATTCACGTGCCTCTTCTTTTGCAGTCTTTCCCTTTTCTTGAAAAACCAAAAACAACAACATAGAAAGTATGTTAGAACAAAGAATTCCAAGTGGATGGGGATTATTAACCAATAAGCAGATTGCAGAAACATGCCAGCTTTCTTCATTGATTTCCCCGTATCCTTTTTACCCATGCCACCAATATCTTTCACAGCTGAATCTTTCCTCATAGAATGGTTAGAATTGATGTTATCCTGGGTTCCATGCAAATTCAGTAAAAATCCAAAGGTCCAATGTGAATGAAATAAGGATAGGTAAATAAAAGAGCTACTAAAGGGTTACAATAGACAATAATACCATGCCATCTTGGTCTTCATAGACACGAAAACGGCCTTTTGCTTGTTTAGAGTTCTTAGCAGCAACAGACTCAGCAACATAAACACCTTGCTCACTGGAAAGCATTCCTTCTGGAGTACGAAAAATCTGAAAGGGCATAAAAGAAAATGTGGTCAAAGGAAAAACAAACATGCATGCAAAAGATGAATTAGTCAGATTGGATAAATGAAAAACAACATAATCACATCCATTACTGCATGAAGATCATAACCTTGTGAAAGAAGCAAGTTTATAGGCATGACCAAAGTTGTAAAAAGTGGAAAAGAAAATATCAGAACTATGAGATAGGCAGTAAAGAAGATTGCAAGACAGAGGAACAATTACAAGCAAAGAGGGATAGAATAATTGCATTTATTTGTGCAAGGCTTTTAACTTGCAGTATGACCATATATATAAAGGCTTGCAATCATATACGGTAACCTATTCAGTAATACTCTCATCAAATTGACATAAGCAAAATCCTTATAACTTTTTTCCAGCATAACTCAAAAGAGTATCACTGTTGTAAGTGATTGCTCCTTGCTCTCCTGTATACTTACGCAATAGTTCATGGTTTCTCCTTCAAGACATAAACTACAAAACTATATCTTTTTATCCAGAAAAACAGGTGAACAGTCTATTCAGCAAATTTAATGTCAGCAATGGCACCATATGAGGATAGAGCAGAAGAAAATCACCAAGACATATAACTCAACACACAAGAAAAGATAAATGAACTAAACATCTCCCCCAAGCCCCAAACATCTTCACTTTGCCACTCAACTGGTAGCTTTCATCTTCAACCATCCACCTTAACCGTAAAACAAAAAGAAAGTAAAAACTATATGAAAACACCATGTAAAAATATCCTATCAATGTCAAAAAAAGAGAACATATAAAGCAGCAAGATAACATGGTATTGTTCGAATTGCAATAGAAATGTAGCTTCCGGAAATAAAGATTTGTAGTCCCACAAAATAACCACAAGCTAATCAACTTATCCTGAAAGAACAGTATACACACCTATCGACAAATTCATGCCATTTAACAGAAAAGTAAGGACCTAACATTGCAGAGAGAGAAGTTCAATGACAATAATTACACCCTCTCTACAACAAAATAAGGGATATGATAACTGAATTTACATTATAACCTGATACTTGTACGAGGATATACTTACTAGGATTCTTGAGGCTATAGATTTTCATAAGCAAGGATATCACTGTCATTTTTCCACTCAACAGACTGAGCACCATGCATGTGGAGAAGTAGAGGCAGGTCAATATAAATCTCAACTTGAAGTTTACCAGTGGGAAGCTTTATATTAGCCTGTAGCTTTTGTTCCATTTATAACATTTATGGTCCGATGTATCCAGTTTTTTTGATGTAGGGTAAACAGAGTTATGCTTAAACAAAATTTTGATCAATATATGCAAGCCGCTAACTTCAGACAAGTTGAACCTAAAATTCACTTCAGGATTTTAGGAATCACTCTTAAGGGAGATAGGTTCACACTTTCGGGTCTGAAGATATAGGAATTCCATAATAATCAACAATATAAAGAAAACTGTTAATACAGAACAGATATTCTGACATCCTATTCTGATCTGAACATAACTTTACTTTTGACTACTTAGAAATCAAACTCTAACTCCATAGATATTAACTTAAGCATAGTGATTAGTGAATACCATATTGATAAACATAATTAAAAAAAACTAAGCACAGTGAAAATTGCATATATTGCATTGACAGTAGACATCTATCGCCAAACCTGTATCTCCCTAAGTAAATGATACTTGACCATGAAATTAAAAGCATTCTCAACCACCGTCGACCAATCCTTCACTTAAGTTTTCTCCTGACAAGTCTCCAATTTCAGGTTCACACTTATATTCATTAAAAAATTATGCTTCTTCCTTGGCCACATTATATGTTTACTTGCATCAAAGACAATTATTTCCATTACTTCCCTATCTAGTTTGGATTGTCTTGAGTTGAGATCAAAGTTCACAATAGCTAGCTCATGAGCATTAGCAATTCCATTCACACCACATTCTCTCTATGATGACCCCAAATATTTCTCCACTTGTAAAGCCAATCGATAAGCACATCTTTGCATTATGAGCTCTTTTAAACCTCTACCCTAAGTCTACTTCTATAATGGGATATTGAATCTGTTTCCATTCCTCTACATATAATAGAAAGCTCATAAAATTTCTCCATGTAATCAATAAAAGACATCACTCCTTGCCCAAGTGTTGTAAGTTATTCTTGGAGGCCATGTTGATACAGAGATAGCAGGTATTTTTCTTTTAAATTTAGCTTCATCTCCTCCCAAGCAACGATTATTGGTTGTCCGGTTCTATGCAGTCTATCTTCTATTGCTATCCACCAAATCTTAACATGTCTTAACAATTTTCCTCCTTTTTAAATCAAAGTTTTTCTGACACGAACCAATCAAAATAGTTTCCATGGCATTGCCCATTAAGGTCTAACATGTTCTTCATGAAGATATCCTAAAAAGTCTTAAGGAAAGACACAGCCTATTGGGGACAAAGCACTGGAAATCTACAAAACAGCCCCAAAAACTGATAATCAGAAATAGATATTGAGGAAAAAGTACCGGAAATCTACAAAATAGTCCCCAAAAAGTCATAATCAGAAATAGAGATGGAAATGTGGAGAAATCTTTCAACCCAAATACCTGCAATGATGGGTGAGGCTAACACACCCCGTCACACCAAATATAGACAAATCACAAGTCCACCAGAAAATGAGAGTAGCTCAACTTTAACAAGCACTGTTGGTCATAAAAGATCAATTAAACCTTTTCATTTAATGGTTTTATGGCACGGAGACTCCAATTTGCCCAAAACCAAGGCTAATCTATCATAGTGAATGTAGACTTGTTACGTGAAAAAGAAAAGATCTTGCCACATAATTGTAAAGTCAAAAACAATACCTGCTTTCATCCAGCCGTATATTGATTAAGCACATAAAACACTGATAGAAAAAAGAACAAAAATATCTCTCCACCTTCATTTTTAAAGTTCCCTAAAAGAGAAGAATTGAAAGCAAAATTTAAAGCATTCTTTGCACCAATTATTTGGTCTAGAATAATTTATTCTTGAATTCAACTGAATTGATAAAAGAATTGGATTCTCATACTTGAATAATTCTATCCATGCAGAAAAGAAGAATTTGATCTGACTGAATGGAAGTCAAATGATTTTACAAATATTTGTGATTTTGCATTATAAGTGGCATTAAACATGATTAGGGATATGGACATTGTTGAGTGCTCATATTGTGACTGCTATGACGTTATAAATAATTTCTATTAGCAATCGCAGTTAGTTTCAAAAAAAATGCCAACTCTGCAACATCTTAAATTTCAAAGGTAGTATAATTCACTTCTCCAGACTTAACTGAATTCATCACATATTAAAACAAAAGGGAATTCCTTAATTTCCCCATACAACCAAACTCTAAAAGTAGATAGAATGGGGCAAAACCAAAAACAAAGACATAAGAGAAAACTATCCAAAAAGAATTACTATAACTATTATTGTTGATATACACATCAGCAAATCTAGATTCAGTGAGCTACATGAGCATATGAAATGTACCTGGATGTCAATTTCTGATAACATATCATGTAATCTTCGATCTTGAAGACCTTTCAAGTGCTGGTAAGGTCAAAGAAAGATTGAGTAAGCTTTTACAACAGTAGGAGATCATGACAGCAGTAAAAGACAAGCAGACCAAAAAAAAACCTTTTCAAACACCATATATGTGTCTTTAGGTAAGATACACATCAAAGTTGATAAAGAATTTATTGCTGCATCTTGTTCAAGAGGATTTGAACTCATCAATCCGGTTGTTCCTAGCAAATCCTGTAAAAAGAAACATTGAAGGTTAGTGGATAAACTGTAGAATGTACAATTCTAGTTTATACATATACAACTGTAAACATAGTGGTTCAGCAAATGACTAGGAAAGGATACAACCAAGCAACCAGGAAGAACATATAACCTTCATAGAAATATAACAAACAACAAATGAAAGGTCATGAGCTTACCTTGCAGACAGTCTCGATATTAGCAGAAACAACAGCCACAACATCCAATCCAAGTCTTAGCAAACACTTAGAGAGCCTCTGAAAAATGGATGAAAAGGTAACTAAACCAAATGAGTCAAGAAAAAGAGCTTATATAACAATGACGCCAATAAGGCTGCAGTTTATTGGTAGGGAAGGTTAAAAACCTCCGCCTTCCCCAGCTTCCAAATTCTAGTGCAACTTTTAGACTCTATTATTTATGCAAAAGGAAAAACATAAATTATAGTTATTATCTATATTGACATGACCATGATCCGTGCAACCCATTACAGAAAATAACTTGATATGTGTGATTCAGCAGTTAAAACTTATTTATTTGTTTGGCTCAACATGTTCACCATCACACTGTTACACTGAACATTTCCATCAAATCTGTATGCTTCCATTAACTTTTGTTGTGGTATATTGGAAGAATTAAACTTGCACACTTGGCATTGCGCATGGATCATTTGCATCTTGTGCACTGAGTTTGCCTATTGCATCTAATTAATCTTGAAAGTGTTCCCAAATAACAATGTTTTTACATTGCTACGTGGGAGAAGACATGCCATATGTCTTTGACAACAGAAAATTTTCTTATCAAGAACAGATGAACTTAGTCAAATGAGTAAAAGTGGCATCTGTACTTGTAAGAATACAGTGTAGCAGATATGCTTCGGCATCTTCAAAGAACATTCTCTGACATAGGTTTACATAATTTAGACTTTGAGGTTCTCTTTCCAATTTTCTGATTGATGAGTGAATATTACACAGACATATGTATATGTATATAATATAGAGAGAGAGAATGAATTAGGGAGGAAGAAAGGGGCGGTTGTACCCTCCAAACAGCATCTCTTTTAGCAGTGCCAACTAGGCACGAATGATGACAGCAGAATATGATGTGGGTAGATACATTTGGAGAGTGAGTAAGAGCTGCAGATGATATAACAATTAAAGCCTTCACTATTACTTCAACAGATGGAAGCAGAGGAACCTGGGTGTCCAAGGAATTATCTGCATCACTACAAACATATTACTTCAGATTCATCTTTGAGACAAGTGGAATCTAGATATAATAATTCAGTAACAGAGTGAAAGTTAGATATATACAGTTACTGATCCATTAACATCTAAACTAAAATCCAGAAATACAAAGGAAAAGAATTACATGTGAGCTAGAGTATCTGCAGAAACCAATTAACTAGATCCACATTCAAGCACTTCAATCAATCCTAGATAATTCATCACTTTGGACTACTAACAATTAACCAATTTAAGGAATCTTACCTCATCTTCAGTGTACGTGTTTTCTCTACAACCACACAGAGAAAATTTCTGAACTCAAATAACAGAGTTTCAGATAATTGTGGAATGGCAGTAACTATCTTTCTAGGGGCATTATGGGATGCCTTGCGAACATTCCAACTTGGATGGCACAAGAAGTAGAGTAACAACTGGACCACTTAAGAGTTGTTAGTATTGCATAAATATAGTATAAGGAAATTTTTTGAGCATGAAAATTGGTACCTGCAACACTAATTCAACTGAAAAGGCTTCCAATACACTGCATAATTAAGAAAACCACCGAAGGATTTAATCCAGATGCCACAATAAATATTTGACAGCAGAATTTTGGAGCACTATGAAGGTCAACCTGTGGGAATGTTCCACTAGTAGCACCTCAAGAAGATCAACAATAGCCATGCAGTCCTCAATTGACAGTTTTGACGCCTGCTATCCAAATGAAGTCAGAAAAACCATACAATGTTACCAAAAATCAGCAAGTCATTGGATAGGTACCATTGAGATTTGTACAATAGATGGCTCATTTTGAGAAACCAAAGACCATATCTTTTCTTTGACCAGAGTCTCCTCTGCCGAAAAAGAAAAAGAAAAAGAAAAAGGCAAAATATCAGCGCTAGATCCATAAGTCAAATGTCAAAGCACTAGGAATGCAGGAACAGAAAGTAGATTTTCCATTCTTGAGCACACGGTCAAAGCTTTCAACTAATAATTAAAAGAGTGAGGCTGCTGGTTAAGTCTCCCAATCCTTAACGAAGGGCAGGCACATGAACACAAGAACAATGACAAGGAAACAAGTAGAGAACATTAAACCTGCTTTAATATCAGTAGATGCAATCTTCCCAATGAGAAGCAATGCATATATGCCATCCAGACGCTGTACACTTTTGGTGAAGCCAGTTTTAACAAGTTGAATAAGGAGCCCAAGCAAAGAGGATAACTGAAGCATACAACTCATAGATCTCATTAAACTTGTAAGAAATCAGCTGATAATCAAATCAACTGTGAACACAAAATGGATGAGATTTTACTTCAGCAAAGTCACCTGTAAAACAGCATCCGCATTTCTGGATATAATTCGCAGGCAACGAAGATGTCCCCTTCTTAAAATCTCCTTCTCCTTTAGGCCAGAAGAAAAAAAGGAAACTATCTCCTGTTGAACAGCATTAGTAGATCTCACTACCCAACACGCAAGAGCTGACACAATTGCAAGTTTAACCTCTTCATTTCCTAGAATTCAATACACACATATCGATCAACCCCATCATTAGTAAACAAAAATAAAAAGACAATAGGTAATCCCAAGAGATGATCGCTATTATTACCACGAGTAACCAGAAACAGCATCGTAATCAACAACAATAAGGGGATCATCAATAAAAAAATTACCCTCATCCTTGTAGCATGTTAACAGAAAACCACAAACTGTACGGCATAAACTCTGTAAATACTTTCCTTCTGGAGCATGTGACAACTCTTGTAAAGTATTAAACATGCCAATTCTCTGGTAAGGAAATTGAAGTCTTCCTTCTGAACCTGATCAACCACGTGTTTGTTAATCAAAGATCAAACACTATAAATAGCAAGACAAACCACTGTAAGGAAAGTATGGGAAGTAACCACAGACCTCCAATTACAGCTTTCACAGCATTGAACATTGCTTCAAAAGCATCAGGATTACTAGTTTTCTTGCTCAAGCACTGTGCTATAGCCAATGCCCCATTTCTTCTACCTTCATCCACATGTCGAACCTGAGATGATACAAGTGAAAGAAATTCGATTGCATACCTGCTCAAATCAAGATTGACAGACTTCAAAAGAATTCCAACTGTTTCCAATGAAATCTCAGGGTTGCGCTTTAGCATTTTCACTGAAGAGGGAACTACAACATTGTGAAAATCATCATACAGCATAGTCTTGAACAACGGATGAAATGATTCACTAAGCTCCTTTGACGGTTTTTCTCGAGTATTTAGCACAGATTTAACATATATGTCTAGGAATACTTGCTGCACAATGCAAAGAATGGTGTCAACACCCAGGAAGAAAGATGTAAAATGCATTATCGTCAAAGAGAAATCAAATACAGTATCCTAGTCCATATATCATACAACAAAAAACTTTATTATGAAAAAAAAAAACTTCTAGAGCTTTTAACCTTGCATTGCTCAAAAGAAGGTGATACACTTGAAAACTCCAACAACAGCTGCATCAACTCTGGGCAATCTTTATATGGAATCCGCACATCCTTTAATTCCTCCATGTAGATATAGTAAATGTTTGGTGACTGAGGAGGTAGCAACACACTTGGTTTATCAGATTAAAAAAAGCATAATAACACTGGCTTTAAGAAGAACTTAACAGTTCATAAATTCCAAACCTGTGAAAACAAGTGAAAAAATAAGCGTTTGCAGGTTCTTTGCTCGCGTAAAGATCTTTTCATAACAGCGCGAAGCATATATGCCTGAGCTGCAGCTACTCTGCATACTGCATTCTTTGAAACTGAAGCAAACTGACTATTACTTAAAAGAAGACACGACCACTCCAAAACTCTATAACAGCCCACATGAGAATGCAATTTCAACTGCTTTTCCATGGTCTGTACAAGGGCTGCTGCAAAACTTTTCATGAAAGTGACCTCTTGTAAAAATTTTATAATCACATCATCAACAGCTTTCCTTGACCCACGATCATCATATATATTCAATGTTTTGAAAACCATATCTACCAACAATGATGCCATATCAGCAACCATCTCTGCAACATTCAAATTCTGAGATACTTTAGAAAAAAAAGATTGTGCGGATGAGCTGTATCAAAAAAATAAAACCAATACAGGAAATAGAGTTGTTCAGCTTTGATTTACATTGTCACCTACAAATCAAGAGGGCAATTATTCAACAAAAACGTAAGCAAAGCTAGATGAAAACATTCTATTGCACCTATAAAAAGATAGTTTGGACAAGATTTTACAAATTAGACCATGCTAAAGACTAGGTGATGCAATATTCATGATGATTTATCATATGGTCTTAGAGAGAGAAAGTTGCAGGTCTAATCCTTCCTTGTACCAAATTGCATGTTTATCCGAGTCACTGTCTTTCCAATCTATTAATTTCCCGTCACAAATTTCTGATCACACTTGCTCAGATCAGAGAGATGCTCTCTTTTAAAGAAGTTCAAGAAATATTAGAAAGAAAAGAAAAAATGAAGAAACCTTCGCACGAATATAAAAAAAGAAAGAAGAAGCAAAATTTTACTTTCCAAGTCACACTTCAAACTGCTCGAAGATGGTAAGAAAGGTAAGAAAAATATGAGATTTGTGTACTACATTATTATATGCCAAGAATTTCAATGACTAAGTCATCTTAGTTCTAATAATTTTTTGTTTCTCAGTACCTCTTTGACTTCCCAAACAAAATAAAGCTAGTTTCCTCTATTTAACAATAACAGGGAAGTTGTTTTCTTTATTCTATATTTCTTACAAATAATGTTCACCTCTTTGACTTCCCAAACAAAATAAAGCTAGTTTCTTCTATTTAACAATAACAGGGAAGTTGTTTTCTTTATTCTATATTTCTTACAAATAATGTTCTTCCCATTCATTTTCCATTTGTCTCCAAACAAAGTGCAAATGGTACGCCTCAACTGCGTGGCCTTTTTCTTAGGGCTGGAAATGTTTAATTGACCAATGAATTTTTTTAAATAATGGGACCAGCAAATCGGTAGTTCTGAATATTTCCAACTAAATGTAACTTAAGCATGGACATGCAAAAATGGTTAAGGCAGAAGTCCGGTGAAGAAGGTACCAGTAGTAGGGTATATGATCAAAATTGGCGGTGACCATATATACCTCCATGTTGATGTTTACAAACTAATGTGTTTGAGCTTGATATCAATGTGGATGAATATGGTATTATTAGCTACATTTCAAAGCAAGGTACAACTCCTTGGGGACAAGACAACTAAATGGGCTTAACCATTAGTGTTACAAGTATACAAGATCAATATATGAAAATTCAAAACTTCTCGTTTTACACGAAACCCTGGGACAAAGAATGCCCAAATGATAACGGGAACTTCACAACCACACTGCAAATTCAGTATCGAAACAATTATTGGACTTCTTTTGTGCCGTCACAGTTAGAGTAGACAAATCACACAACTATAGAAAATATAAAAGCATACAATATACCCAAGCAAAGTTATGGAATGAAAATTTTGAAGATCAGAATTAAGTGAGAAGTGATGACAGGCCTGAATTGGAGAGGATAGAAGGGATGTCATGGCGGAAGATGCGGCGGCGAATCTTGGTGGACGGAGTGGAGATAGAGGTCGAAATGGAAATGAGAGAATCCAGAAAAGATGAATCTGCCATGGGGGTGGATCAGGAACAGTCAGGCTCGCTATCGGAGATGCAGTGCATGGGGTATATAAATATAAACAAAGAAGAAAGGGTTCGGCTTTTGGTTTAGGGTTTTGGAAATTGACTGACCTAGTTGCGAAATTGTGGAAGAAAATAGTGTGTGCTGCTCTTGTTTGTTAATTTTAACCATTTAAAAGAAATCAAAAATTGGATGGAGGTGACGGAGGCTTCATTTTTTAAAAGTTAAAAAAAATATTAAGGATGGTAGGTTTACGTAGAAAAACAAGAATGAATATAGTGAATAATAAAAATGGATATTATCATTATAATTATGATAATTGATTAAAAAGAAAGAATGATTACCATTATTATTGATAATGGTTGGTTTGTAAAAAAATTAAGAAATAATCTCTACTGTTGAAAAGTTCTCTTCTCTACTTCTCCCAATGAAGATTTATTATTTGGATCAAAAAAAAAATTACACTCAGGACAGACTGTCAGGCTATAATTAGTTTTTATAATAAGCAGTCATAGAATAAACCCTCTAGGGTCAGATGGATTAATTTTACTGACTTTATCACAGGAACTGGAGTCAATATTGTATTTGAGCATATAAATGGTAAAAGAAATATTCTTGCTGATCAATTATCACGAATTGTTAATCTTTTAGCAGGAGTATGGATCCAGAACAATGAAGAAGAAGAACAGGAAAGGCTCCACAATTGGACTTTGACCCAAAATCAGAAAGAAATAATTTGATGAAGAGAAATTAAAAAGAGAATTAAGGGCATCTAATAGAGCCCTTACTATTTATGACACATCAGAGTATTAGCAAAGCGTGGTGGTATCTCCCTATAATTTTTCCGTTAAAATTTTAAAGGAGGTAGCACAAGCAAAGTTACCAAACAGAAAAACAAGTGGTGCAGCAGGATATGATCTTTACAGTATAGATTGTATTTTAATACCACCATTTGAAAGAAAAAGTATATCTACAGGTATACGAA
>JAOQMS010000178.1:13695792-13725916 GCA_027563885.1 Erythroxylum longipes
ATGTGCAAAAATCACTGTTCACAAATGCATGAGCATGAGATGTGTTTTCCTAATTTCTCCGATTGATCTCACGTGTATTCGTTTCTATGGTTCAACCCGTTATATGGAAACGAGATGTTACAAATAAGGATAGAAGCAGCAGGAGCAGTCGACCATCTAGGTGAGAAAAGGCAGAAACAGAAGGTGAGAGCTAGTGCAGGAAGCTTAAAAGTGGCTGGAGATCACCACAACTCCTTCATCCGAACACTTGTTTGCTTATTTTGTTTATGATTTCTTTGTTGTTTTACTAAACTTACTCCTTTGTTAGTAGATAGACTCATACTTTATTAGTTTTTGATAGTTGTACTTGGTTTATTACTTAAATACTTCTCTTATACTAAAAAAGATGGGATTGAAGTAATTGAATATGATGAATCTTGTTATTTCTGTGATGGACTGATCTCTTTTTCTTGAGGATTAATGTAGCTATTTTATTTAAATATGCATAATTGAGGGACTGTATTGTTGTCTTATGTTATTATAGTTTTTGAACTGAATGGATGTAACAATATGATCAAACTTTGCATCATTTTGGTATTAACCAAAGGATCGAGATAAGAAATTTACTATGGAACGAGAAACTATAGATGCTCAAGTTATGAATTAGAAATATATTAAGTGGTAATTAATAGTCGAGTTTCCATAATTAATTTGGATGATAACTTGTGAATACGAAAGTTAGACTCAGTTCATTATTCGAGTTAATCTTAGAACCCAACTATTAATTTTAGTAAGACAACTACCTAATCATTTCCCCTTAGTCATGTATAGGAGATTAAATTAGTGAAATTAATTCTCAAGAGTTTTCCACTTTGATTAATCTATTCGTTTTTGTTCCCAATTAATTTCATTTACTTTTCAGTTTAATTTTGTGATTTTTTTAAAGTCTTCACTCAACAAATCAGGATAGAATGTTTAGGATTGCATCTGTTTTTATTTTTTTTAAGATTAATTTGAGTGGACCAATTTCACCTCCGTGGGAGATGGCCCTAAGTAATCAACTACAACTACCTCATATACTTGCGAGTAGGATACCCTAGGTAATTTTTAAAACTTATTTAGCCACAACACTTTTGTTTCTCATCTGTCTCTATTTCTTTAAAACATCTTTCATTTCTTTCCTTTCATATTTTGTACATATATGAACTAAAAACTATCATAAATATTAATATATCCCCTTTTAAAATGTTCCTCATGGAGCACAACTAATTTAGGAATTTCAAACAATTAATCCATATCTTATCGAGTTAATAATATTCTATAGTGTGTCTCCAAATTCTTTAAGAGAATTTGTGGCTAAAGATTAAGTGGACCATAATTTGAGAGTTCTCCTTACACAAAGGGCATCTAATGGTCAAGTTTGGGAACTTTTATCTATCTATAATGCTGAGTCTATTCTTAGCCACATGAAGAAAGCTAGTTTTGGTAAAAGGTTCTTGTTCCAAACTATCTTGGATCATAATAATTATTTTTGAATTTGCCTGAAGGATGATTAGTCCATAAATATAGGTCCATATTTCCCTAGTTAAGATCATATATTGGTAAAACATATCTAAGTTCCTCAGGGTAATTCCTCAATTGATGCACATCAATCCATGTTTTTACTTTAGAGCGAATAAGGAATTGATAAGTGTAAATTGCATCGTGTTTTAGGATATAGTTTGATATGTATTTAGCAGTTAATTCGATCATTTAGTATGTGTTTAGGTTAGAATTGTGTTAGTTTGTTAATTATGTGTGTTTTAAGGGTTAACACAAGCTTTTGAGCTTAAATATATATTTTTGAAGTACCTTGATGTGTTTGCTAGTATTTTAAGGTCAATATCGAAGAATGAATGAGTTTTGGAAGACATTCGGGCTAAAACAACAGCTCACGATTATGACATGCAGGCCACGATCATGACAGAAGCTCCAGGAATGGCCCACGATTATAGCCTGCATGCCACGATCGTGACACAAGGCTCAGATATGAGCCACAATCCTAGCCTGTAGGACCATGGTCGTGGCTTGCATCGGGAAGATATGTAGATAGTTACGAACTTCACATTTTGGACAGACTTTTTGGACCTTTAAGACCCAAAAAAAGCCTTACAATTACCCAAAACATAAGCGACTATTTAAAGAACAACAAAAAGAGAAGAAACAGAGCTTTTCATGCGGCCAATTTTAGAAACCCTAAGAGAGAAAGAGAAAGAGAGGAGGAAGAGGAAGAAAGAGGAAGAAGAAGTAGTCTTGACGTTCTTCCCAGATCAGGAGGTTTCCCGACGTTGCTGCCTTCCCAAATCATCCGTTCTAAGTTTCTATTTCCTTTTTGTTTAAATTTTATTCATGTATAAAGTTGGGATGGATTGTATGATGATAGATGGTAGAATGTTGATGATGTTCTAACTCTTCTTCGGGATTTTATTTTGATTTAATGATAATTTAGTCGATTGTGTTTATTGGATGAATGCTGTGATTTGATTACGTTATTGCATAATTTAATAATAAAATGAGAGGTGAACTGAATGAAAAATGATTAAATCAGATTAATAAGAGTTAGGCGATTTAATAGACACCGTAACAAATCATATTAGTAATTGTGTAGAGAGAAATCTCATGTGATATTCCAATAGTTTATTGGAGTACTTAAGATCTAATTATAGTTTTGGATAATTTATGAATTGAGAGATTGCAAGTTTCATAATCCAATTAGGGTTTATAAATTAGGGTTTAATGGTTATAACTCAAGAGAGAGTAATCAACCTTATGGATGTCATGAGGCCATAGCTCAATGCCTATTGTCAAGGGATTATGCGACCACCGGTGCAAGCGAATATGTTCGAGATCAAACCATCACTGGTAAACATGTTGTGATCCAACGTGCAATTCTATGAGTTAGCCAATGAGTATCCCAACAGGATAAATAAAATGACTATGATTCCAAACTGGACAAGATCATGGACAAGCTCGAGTACTTGAAAGATGTATTGAATGCAACTTGACTTTAAGTTGGGAATAGAGTTATTTTACAGTGAAACAAGGGACAGTCTTAGGTCATATTATGTCACAAAAGGGAATTGAGGTTGATAAGGCTAAAATTGAAGTTATAGAAAAACTTCCACTACCGTGCTAGGACATGATGCATTTTATAGGAGGTTTATCAAAGATTTTTCTAAGATAAGTCATCCTTTGTGCCAACTGTTAGCAAAAGATGTCCATTTTGATTTTAATGAGCCATGCATTAATTCCTTTAATGTTCTTAAAGAGAAATTAATCTCTGCACCGATTGTTGTAGCTCCTGATTGGTCTTTGCCTTTTGAAATTATGTGTGATGCTTCTGATTTTGCTATCGGAGCTGTTTTGGGCCAAAAATTTGAGAAATCTTTGCATGTGATTTATTATGCTAGCTTAACTTTAAGTGATACACAACTAAATTACACAACCACTGAGAAAGAAATGTTAGCGGTGATTTTTGCATTAAAAAAACTGAGATCTTATTTATTAGGGTCAAAAGTTATAATCTATTCTGATCATGCAGCTCTTAGATATCTTTTGACCAAAATAAATGCAAAATCGAGGTTAATTAGGTAGATTTTGTTGTTACAAGAGTTTGATGTGGAAATAAAAGTGTTGGAGAGCCATAGGTCTATGTAACACATACATGGCAAGGCAGGGGAAGTGTTGGAATCAAAATTCCAAACCCGTGACATCCCCAGAAAATCCAGAATCCATGTCCATGTATAAACAGATTATAAGAACATGAAATTACAATATATGTACCTTACAAATACTCCTCCTTTCTTGAATCTTCTCCTTGTTTGGGTTGTAGCAAATACCAAACAACTTCCTTTGCCTTTAGATAACACACAAAGATGAAGAAAAATCAGTGTGTAAGGGTGGTTAGAGCACCAACAAGATGAGTTCAAGTAGATGCTCAAGCGAGAGTTAGATCAAGACCAAGTTACATGCAATTAATCTCATGCAACAATTGCTTAAAATTGCTTGAAAAAATCTCAAGATCACTCCTCTCAACTTCTAGAACTCTTATGGACCCTTAGCTTCTCTATTGAGTATATTTTTGGCCAAAATTTTGTGTGTAAATAAGTGAAGAACTCACTTATGTACCACCTATCATTAAGTCAGTCATGATCGTGGCCTATAAGCCACGATCGTGGCTTGCTTAAATGACAGCTATGCACAGTTTGTTTTTCATCTAATCTTTTATGCGTGTAACCCTTAGGTTCCCAATTATTTCTATCACTTGAATTAACTCTTAATCCGAAAAAATCATAAAGGGTTTTATGATGCCAATTTAGCATAATGTAAGTGGATTAACACTCAAACTCTTCGATAGTTAATTATCTGACTTATGAACCTTTCCATAGCCAATTACCGTGCAATTTGTTCCTTCACCATCCTATACCCCACTTGGTTTTGACTATTGGCTATGTGTCAACTCTCATTAGTATGTGTCATTTAAGACTCTCTTCATGATACATAATTGCTCTGGCCAAAGACTCTCGGGTAATGACCCAACAAAAGGTTGTAGGTATCATCTCCTTCTATCAGGAGTGGTGAATCCTTTATTGGCTACCCAATCACCTTCAAATACCAATAGCTGTACCCAATCACCACTTTATGAGTGACCTCATCTTGAGTTAACAAGAAATGGTGTCAAAGCGCAGGATCAATATCCAAGATATCCTTGAGTACCTCAAGTCTAAGGATATTTACACCATTACTATGAGGAGATTAATCACTAACATTTCATAGATCATCCATATGATAATCTTATAGTGGGTCATTCAAGCATCATCATGTTAACTCTAAACATCTCATACTTACAGTTTATGAGATCCACTGCTTGATCAAATCAAGGAGTATAGCATGTGCTAGTCTATCCAGATTAACAATGTCCTATCTCATTAATCCTATAACTTGGGATAATTTAGATGCTAACATAATTGCACATGATAGGAATCTAATTATCATGATCTCATCGTGATTTTCTTCACGCTATATTTTGTATCATGGACTTCATTAATTCGTTTTAAGATAGACATCAATTCATAGATAAATGAACATCAAATTAATGAAAACTACCTTTCACTTTATTATTCAAAATAAAGTTTGTACAAAAGTACTAAAGGTGATTGCCTTTAGAGCACTACTCTAACAAAAGATGAAAAAGGAAGTGATAATGTTGTTGCGGATCATTTGTCTAGAATAGCTCCTAACTTGGAAACTTTTAAGCAACAAAAGAAGTATGCAATTATAGAAAGCTTTCCTGATGAGCAGTTTTTTATTGTTAATAAAGTGCCTTAGTATACTGACTATGTAAATTATCTTGTAAGTGGCATTTTGAGACCTAACAAGACTTTTTAGGAAAGGAAAAGATTCCTTCACTTAAGTAGGTACTACTTTTGGGATGATCTATACCTCTACTTGATTTGCAAGGATGAAAACATTCGGAGGTGCGTTCTAAAGGATGAGTAGGTAAGTGTCTTGACCTTTTGTCATGAACTCCACTATAGAGGCCATTTGGTAGGGCAAAAAATTGCTTCTTCAAAGCAGTTTGTATTGGCCCACTTTGTTTAAGGATGCTCATTTCTTCTCCTTAAAATGTGATACATGTCAACAAATTGGAAATATAAGTAGAATAAATTAAATTCCCGTAACTAACTAATTGACTATTGAATTATTTGATGTTTGGGGTATTGATTTTATAGTCCTATTCCCTAAATCTTCCGAATTTGAATATATATTTGTTGCATTTGATTGCTTGTCTAAATGGGTAGAAGCAATACCCACTTGAGCCAATGATGCTAATGTTGTTGTTAAATTTGTCAAGGAAAATATTTTTAGCAGGTTCGGGATTCCACGAGCAATTATTAGCAATGGAGAAAGTCATCATGCAATAAGATTTTTGAAAAGCTTATGAAGAAATACATCATCACCCACATGTTGGCATCCCCATACCATCCACAAACATCCGACCAAGTGGAAAAAGGTAACAAGCAAATTAAGGGAATTTTGGAGAAGACTATGCGCCTGTTAGGATTGAATTATATTATATTTTCTTATGCATTTCAATGTCTTTTTAATCCTATTGTTGTGTTTAAATACTTAATTTGTGTTCATTTTTTGTTTACATATAGATTAAAGGATTGAACATAAATACATACGAAAAGGAAGAAGAATCACTCAATCACGACATTCATGCAAGATAGTGATTTAATTGACAACATATTTAATGGACAACACACGTTGGAGGCATAAGGAAGTAGAAATTCATCACTTACATGCATGTTTTTGCATGCAAGAATGTGATTTAAGGGCAACATAATCAAGGATGATGGACGATAGAGTTTAATGGATAAAGGAGTAGTCTACGCCAAAGAAGCGAAGCAGCAGCAGCGTGAGGTTTTAATAAGTGACACTATTCATAGACCACAACATTAATTTGTCATATAAAAATAGGAGCAGCAGAAATGGCAGCGTGTAATGTGGACTAAGAATTAAATAGGAAATGAGAACATGAGGTGCAGTAGCATGGGGAGAGTCAAGACAAAGCCAGTAAACGCATGCAATGGTTTGCATTTAACACAAACATAGTTGTTCATGCTAAAAGGAGGAGCAGTAGCGTGGGATAGGGTAGAAGAAAAAGACCACAATCACAATGCACTAGTTGGGAGACAAGGAGTAGAAAACAACAGTATAGTGAGAACAAAATGCCAGTAGAAGAAGACAACAAAGTTGGGCCAACATGCAAGCAATGTGTGTGTGTTTCATGTACTCACACACTTTGAACAGAAACAACAAAATAGTAGTAGGAGGCGTAAACCAAAATGCAGTGCAGGAGGATAAGGCAGAAGGTGAAATGCAAACGTTAAATATGCAATGCAGATGCATTTTAACAAAAACGCATAGTAACATGTAGCGTGAACATTAGAGGTGGACCAAAAAATAAACAGGATAAAGAGAACAATAGCAACGGAGGAAAAAAGGAAGAGAGAGCTACAACATTTTCTGCTCGGACGTCACTGTGCGTTTTTGGTCTTGGCGTGGTTTGCTGTGTGTTGGTGTTTTCTTCATCTTGCATTACTGTTATGCTCTTTCTAGCCATCCATTAATTTCACTTGCATGGGTTGTCCCATCTGCTACGTTGTTTGCAAGAGCTGGTCTAGCTATTGCGTTTGTACTTGTCCTCCTACTAGCTTCCATCTTTGATTCACCATAATTCCAAGATGCTTTTCATTAAATTCACTCCATTAAGTTCATGTTACTACATGCAAAAACATGCAATTTCTATACACAGCAGCCGTGAGCTATGTTGCTTCATCATCTTAATTTTCTTATCTTTACTTGTTCTAATATTTCTCATTTTTACTCCTTGAAGATAAGTAAAAACTAATCTTCAAAAAATGGCCTAAATATTTTGCTTTCAACTCACTTTAACTTCTTTGCTTCTAAATTGTGCCTAAAATCACATATGAGGCAAAGTAAGTATCTTAAGCAATTTCATGTCATTAATCACTAAGTGTTATGAAATAAATTCATAATCAATTAAGCACCTATCAATTTTTGGACGTGGCTATGCATTTTTGGTCTTGGCGTGGTCTGTTGTGTGCTGGCGTTTTCTTCATCTTGCATTGTCATTTTGCTCCTTCCAGCCATCCATTAATTTCAGGTGCATTGGTTGTCCTATCTGCTGCGTTGTTTGTAAGAGTTGGTCAAGTTACTAGGTTTGTTCCATTTGTTCCTTGTCGTCCTGCTCGCTTCCATCTTTGTTTTACCATAATTCCAAGATGTTTTCCATTAAATTCATGTTATTGCAAGCAAAAACATGCAATTTCCATGCACACAGCTATGAGCTATATTGCTTCATCATCTTAATTTTCTAGTCTTTACTTGCTCTAATATTTCTCATTCTTAATCAATAAAGACAAGTAAAAATTGATCTTTGAAAAATGGCCCAAATATTATGCTTTTGACTCACTTTAACTTCTTTGCTTTCTAATTATGCCTAAAAGTCATATATGAGTCAAAGTATCTTAAGCAATTTCATGTCATTAATCTCTAAGTGTTATGAAATAAATTCATAATCAATTAAGCACCTATCAATTTCCCTCACGCTTAGCTTTTGGTCATCCTTGGGCAAAACATCAAAATTAAGCTCAAAGACACAAAACATTTGCTCAATTCCCATATGTTCCGAGAATATATAATTATAAGCAAAAATGAATGACTTTCAAAAATCAAAGCAAGAAGTCAACATTCCAAGCTTTTACTTATGATCAATCAACATTCATCATCTTCAAAAACTAAGCAATCTAATGGTATACTCGGAAAATGTGTTTAACTAAAATATATCCACGAGTACACTCAACACAATTCATGATCAGAGAATCCACAACTTTACATATCATTTCATTTCTCTACCACTAATATTCACATGCAAACTCATGAATCAAAGGACTTTTTAGGTTTATAATGTGGGCAAAGGTAAGGTGAGATGCATTTAGGTCAAGTAGCATGAAAGCCATTAAGCTAGTGAAACAAAGCAACACTCATCAAAAATTGGGTACCGTCAGCTATGATGAATGCAACATTTATAATTCATAACCCAATTCAGCTCTCACACTCAAACCACATAAAGCATATACCAATTTGAAGGAAGCACTCATACAATTTATGCCAACAATACATTGAAACCACAAGAGTGAACCTTCCAAGTTGACAACTACCTCATATTCAACATAATCAAATAACACATTCATTACAACTCGAGGAAGATGCATTAATTATGAATAAATTTGCAAACTCGTATGCACTTCCTCCTTGATAAATTTATTCAAAATTTTAATTATTGTTTTTTTTCTCTTTTTTTCTTGTCTTTTGCTTTTCTCTTTTCTTTCTTTCTTTCTTTCCCCCTCTTTTTTTAACATTAAAAGAAACTACATTAATATGGGAATTTCAATGATAAGACATAACTAAACATCCCAATATTAACCAACTCACACATATGTATACCCCCACACTTAGAATTTTGTACATACACAAACTCAACAATCAAAAATATTCCACTAGCTTTATGGCTTAGGTAAGACATTTAGTTAAGTTTAAAAGCATAAAATGTGGTTTATACAAAAAGAAAGGTATAAAGCTCAAAAGGGCTTATCAAAAAGGAAAAATCATATAATGGGTAGGCTATTTGGCTAAAGTAGTTCGGAAAGGCAAAGAATGCCTAATCATATCTATGTTAATGCATGTGATAAAAATGTGGTCTTAAATAGAAGTTCAAGGCAAAATCAAGATGTATATGTCATGAAAGTCACACATTATAAAAAGACAATGAGACTGATATGAATATGTCAGTCAAATGAGGCTCAAAATCTTACCAGCTTTATCTACCAGTAGTCACTTACTCTTCTGAAGATAATGCACATCGACCAATCACAAGAGTAAAAATACATGCTAAAGTTGCTACGAAATTCTCTAGTCAATTCACACTCTAATCATGACTATATAATCCCATAATCAACAATTTTTTTTTGTTGTTTTATTCTTTCTCACATTTTGATTAAAAACTTAAAATAAGCAAGGAATAAACCAACAAAGAATGCAAATGCATATAAAAAGAAATGTGAAAATGTAAAAAAAATAAATTTACTTCCCTTAGGTTGCCTCCCAAGAAGTGCCTTTGTTTAAGGTTGTTGGCTCGACTCCATGTTTCCTTTTCACGTGACAAAATTGTGATCTTCAGGTATTACAGTTAGCACCAGAGGCTGTTTTGGATAAGGCCTTAGTTGATCATCATTCCCATTTAGCGTCCTCCCTATCCTTAGACTTTCGATCTCTACCAAGTCTATGCTTTCTTGAAAGATCTCGAATGTCTTTTCACCTTTTTCTTCCTCAATTAATTCCTCTAACCTGCTAGATAAAAGTAACGAGTCATTCTCAACAACAAAATTGAACTCATTATTTACCCCCAAGCTAAAAGATATAGTCTTTTCTACCTCGAGCTCTTCCTTAACTTCTTCGACACAAGCAATTCCTTAAGTATTGCTCTTTAAATTCTCAAGCTCCTCATCACTTTGCAAAGTTTCCACACAAACGTCCATCAGGTACACCTCGAGTTGATACGACTGCTCCTCTTTGCTTTACGGTTCTATATGAGTGATATCTCCCCATTGAGGTAATGCATTTTGTTGGAGTTGTAAAGTATCCTGCCAAATTTGCTATACACCTTGTCAAACAACTGCTGCATATTTTGTTAGAACTGTTGCATATTCTATTGAATTTGAAGATTATTAGTAGCCATAACATTAAGCAATTCTTCTAGAGATGTACCTGAGTTATGTTGGCTCTCCGAATCTTGACAACTAGACCAAGATTGCCTTTCATCCTGCTAGAATTGTTAGATATCCTGTTGGTTCTGTTGTATACTCTCTTGAAGCTACTACTACCCTACTAAAATTGAAGATTGTTAGCGTTAAAGGTTTTGATATAGTAGTCCAAAGATATACCTGAATCGTGATAAGAAGCTTCTGATCTATACGGGAATTGTTATGCAATTTCTAAACTATTGTGGAAGTAACTTTGTTAATTATCCCATCCATAACTAAAGTTAGGTTGATCAATCCAACATTGGTTATAGGATTAAGAGCAAGAGTTAAAGAAAAAATTACTTCCATCCATGAACTTTTTTAAATATTTATCATAAACATGAAACACAAAAAAAATGTAAGGATCATGAAATAACTGAAAAGAAACCAATTAAGAACAAATATATACAACACCAATTAAAATCACAAACAAAAACTAAAACACCGCACTCCCCAGCAATGGCGCCAAAATTGACAGCAATTCGTAACACTAGTCAAAATAAACCAACTAGACTATTACTATAGTAGTGGTGAGTCTAGGTCGATCCTACAGAGAGGGTGTGTAAAGTTGTTGAAATGAAATTAATCGGTGTTTAGGAAAAAGTGGGGTTTTGGATTTTGAAATAAGAAAATAAAATAAAACTAACCTAACGAAAACAAATTAAAGAAAACGTGTAAAAAATGATAAAAGTGGGGAATTCAGTAGGGACCCGATGCTTTGGTTCAATCTTGGCCTACACCCCTAATTAAGCGTATTTCATTGATTTATTGTTCTCAAACCTCTCCTAGTAACTATTAATCGTGGATTAATAATTAACTCGAGTTTTCCCTTATGTTTTGTTTAATCAAGATACGATCATTAACCTAACTACCGAATAACCTAGGATACGATCTCTAGATTTAATTAGGCAGTAGCATTATGAATTAGAAAATTTGATTAATTAAGGCAACAACCATATATGAAGCATCATTTAACCTAGATTATCTTATCCTTAATAATTACGAATCATTAGTCGCTACACATGAATTTCAACGTAACAATTACGGATTATATCAAAATTCTAGCAATGGGTTTGCAAACAAATGATTCAATGAATGCATTAAAATCATCTTTTCATAAGGGTTCATATACAAATAACTGAATAATAATGAAAATCTGATTATCCATACATAACCCAAATCCATATGCCTAGGATAACACAATCAATTCAATAGGAGAGAAAGAAAGAACAAAAATATGAAATACACATAACCTAGGTTGTCGGAGTTGATGTCACCTCTGAACCAGTGTTGGGACGTCTAGCTTTCATGGGTCTCTCCCGGAAAAATGCTTCAACCCCACTCATATATCCCTAGCTGAAACCTCTTTGCTACGCCTCCAAGCTCTTTTTCTATCTCAAGCTTTTGATTCTCTATTCGCTATTCACTGATGTGATGAATAATGCTTTTGGTCCATCTTACTATCCATGCAAAACCTTCTCCTTGGCGCCATTGCTGGGGAGCTGGCGTTTGTTAATATTTATTTCTTGTGTTATTTTTATTTTTGTTTTTGCTGATCTCTTTTTCTTTCTTTCATCAGTTTGCATGTCCCACAGTTCCTTAAAACAAATTCGTTTGCATAAATTTGCTACGGAAAATAGAGAATCGTTACTTTCTCCACGTACCCTTTTTTCTTTTTCTCCTATTGCAGGTCGCACCAAATTTTGTCAGAGAGCGAGGAATCCATACAAATCTTCCCGAGAGTGGTCATTCCTTATCCTTTCAAGAAGAAGTTGATGGGAGTTCAAACGAAGCAGAGGAGATTATAGAACCTCATCAGCACACCTTAAAGGAGTTTGCAGCTACTTCTTCCAACCCTAACCTGTTTTGTATCAATTATTCGAATAATGAGCCAAAAGTTGAAATTAAACCTGGACTGATACATGCATTACCTACTTTTATAGGTTTTCATGACACCAACTCACTAGGATCAAGCTACATCACTGATCCCAAGAAGTTCCTGAAGGAATTCCACATCGCATACTCAGGTATGAAGCCAGTAGGAGTCTCTGTGGAGCAACTCAAGCTAAAGGCATTTCCCTTTGCCTTAATAGGTGTAGCCAAGGAGTGGTTGCATGACTTGCCCGTCAGCTCAGTTAACACATAGGAGCAAATGCAGTAGGTGTTTCTAGAGAAGTACTTCCCTGCCTCAAGAGCCACTAACATCAAGAAGGATATCTGTGGCATTCGACAAGACACTAGGGATTCTTTGTATGAGTATTGGGAGCATTTCAAGAACCTCTACAATAGTTGTCCAAACTATCAGATAAGTGACCCGTTAGTAATTCAATATTTATATGAAGGGTTGCTTTCTTTAGACAAGAATATGATAGATGCTGCAAGTGGTGCAGCGTTGGTGAACAGGACACTGGATGATGCTAGGAACTTGATAGCAATAATAGCAACAAACTCCTAGTATTGGGGAAATTGCAGTAATGCTTCCTCCTCGACAAAGCAGGTGAAGGGGTCTCCATCTCCAAGTTGGAATAGCAAGTTGCAAATTTGACTTCCTTAATGCAACAAGCAGTGATAAGAAAGGGGCCTACTAAGGTATGTGCATGCCCTTCCTTGTAAGATGAATAGCACGTCAACACAGCTGGGGGGTTTCAAGGACAACAGAGGAGATATGACCCTTTTTCCCCTACTTACAATCTGGGGTGGAAGGATCATCCCAACTTAAGGTATGGGAACCCACACCAAAGAAGCAATTCTAATGCACGCTAACCTAATTATTAGTAGTAGCAACAAGGATTCCATGCACCACCAAGTTTTGATCAGAGTCAACCATAGTTTTAGCCAAGGCCATCGCCTCCACAACCACTACAACAACAACAAGTTGGAGGTATGTCCTTAAAGGAAATTGTTAAGAGCTTAGCATCTAACACTCTTTAATTTTAGCAGGAAGTGAAGAGTGGTTTGAAGAATTTGGAAAATCAGGTTAGTCAGTTAGCTGATGCCATACGGAGGCTACAGGCCTAAAATTCCACAAGGTTACCTAGTCAACTTGAAAGGAACCCAAGAGAAGAAGCTTGTGCCATTACCTTGAGAAGTGACAAGGAGTTACAAGGACCGAGGAAGGGGAAGGAGAAAGAAGAAAAAGGATAAACTGAGCGAACAAAGAAGAAGGAAGATCACCATCCTCAGGTAAGTACTTCACACCCTATTGTTAATGATTCACCTCTTATTCCATTTCTAAGCAGGTTAGCAAAGAATAAGCAGCAGGAAAAGGAAAAGGAAATATTGGAGGTCTTTTGCAAGGTGGAAGTAAATATCCCTCAGTTGGAAGCAATTAAGCAAGTTCTGTGATATGTTAAATTTTTGAAGGAGCTGTGCACGAACAAACAGAAGATAAGGGGAGATGAGAAGATCAGTGTGGGGGGCAATGTGTCAGTAGTCTTACAAAGTAAGCTACCCCCTAAATGCAAGGATTCAGGTATTTTTACCATTCCTTGTAAGATCGGTAACATGAGGTATGAGAGACGTATGTTAGATTTAGGAGCTTGGATCAATGTTACGCCTTTATCTATTTTTAAACCTCTTATTCTTGGTTCATTAAAGGATACTCGTGTTATCATTCAATTGGCTGATAGATCTAACACATACCTAGATAGGGTTATTAAGGATGTTTTGGTGCAGATTAACGAGCTTGTTTTCCCTACAGCTTTTTATGTGTTAGATATATAGGATGAAGGCTCTTCGAGCCGTTTGACAATTTTGTTATGAAGGCCATTTTTTGAGACATCTCAAACAAAAATGGACGTACACAGTGGGGTATTGACTATGGAGTTCAATGGCGAGGTCATTCGTTTCAATATCTTTGATGCCATGCGCTATCCATCAGATTGTGAGTCGGTTGCCAAGGTATATATTCTTGACTCTTTAGTGGAGTATTGGTCTCTTCTTTCTATAGGTGACCCTTAGGAGGTAGCTTGACTATCCCGCTGGAGCAAAAGATGTTCGGTTATTGGCAAAGAAAGTTCGAGTTTGGAAAGGACCTAAAGGAAGCAATTTGGGCACTTGAGACAAGTCTTTTTAGCAGGTATGTCCATCACTTTTTAGAATTGCCCGTTAGTACTATTCGGTTGTTACTTTCTATTATGCAGGCACCAAAAGTGGAGTTGAAGCCCTTACTGACTCACCTTAAGTACACTTATCTGGGCACTAACAACACACTTCCAGTTATCATAGCAAGTGATCTTACAAAGGTGTAAGAAGAAAAGCTCGTTAATTTGTTGCGAGTATAAGATGACATTAGGATGGACAAATGCAAACATTAAAGGTATTAGTCCTTCCTTATGCATGCACAAGATATTTCTTGAGGAAGGAGCTACCCCAGTCGATGTCTTAAGCCACTGATAATGGAGGTGGTGAAGAAGGAAGTGATGAAGTTGCTGGATATGGGTGTCATATACCCCATCTCTAATAGTAAGTGGGTAAGTACTTTGAGGGTAGTTTCCAAGAAGTTGGGCATTACAATTGTGGAGAATGAGAGAGGAAAGATGGTTTCAAATCGGGTGCAAAACAGATGGCAAGTTTGCATGGATTATTGCAAGCTTAACTCGATGAGTAAAAAGGACCACTTTCTCCTACCCTTTATTGATTAGATGTTAGAATGTCTTGCTGGTCGTACTTGCTATTGTTTTCTTGATGGTTATTTAGGTTATATTAAGGTTGCTATTGCTTTGAAGGACCAGGAGAAGATGACTTTTACATGCCCATATAACACCTTTGCCTACAGAAGGATGCCTTTTGGATTGTTCAATGCTCACGCTACCTTTCAAAGGTGCATGGTGATTATCTTTTCTGAGTATCTTGAGAAAATCATTGAAGTTTTCATGGATGACTTTACTGTGCATGGGGATTCATTTGAACAATGTTTGGATCACCTCATTTTGGTACTTAAACGATGCCTTGAAACTAACCTAGTTCTTAATTCTAAAAAGTGTCATTTTATGGTGTAATAAGGGATAGTTTTAAAACATGTTGTTTCTACTAGGGGTATTGAGGTTGATAGAGCCAAGATAGGCCTTATTTCTTTTTTGCCTTACCCCACTTCTGTGTGGAAAGTTCAATCTTTTCTTAGCCATATAGGGTTTTATCATAGGTTCATTCAGGACTTTTCCAAGGTTACACAACCATTTTGTAGGTTGCTTCAGCAGGAAAAAGAGTTTGTTTTTGATGAGCAGTGCAAAAAGGCGTTTGATGCTCTAAAGGAGAAGTTAGTTACTTCACCCATCTTTCAACCTCCTGATTGGAGTCTGCCATTTGAGCTTATGCATGACACCTCCAACCATGCCATTGGAGCAATTTTGGGCCAGAGAGTGGGGCGGATCCCTTATGTTATTTATTATGCCTCGAAGACCTTAAATGATGCCCAAGCAAATTATTACACCATTGAAAAAGAGCTTCTTACAGTAGTTTTTGCTTTGGATAACTTTAGGTCTTATTTATTGGGTACTAAGATTACTGTTTATTCTGATCATGCAGCTTTGAAGTACCTACTGGTGAAGAAGGAGGCAAAGTTGAGGCTCATACATTGGATACTCCTACTTTAGGAGTTCGATGTAGAGATAAAGGATAAGAGAGGCTCAGAGAATGGAGTAGCTGATCATTTGAGCAACTTAGTGGAGCATGGTGCTGACATGGGCCCTATTAATGATGATTTTCCAAATGAACAGTTACATACAGTACAATTGACAACTTCCTGGTATGCTGATATAGTGAATTTCTTGGTTTCTCATAAATTTCCTATAGATTCTACCAAGGCACAAAAGGAGAGGATGAAGGGCCAAACAAAATTTTATGTATGGGATGACCCTTACTTGTGGCAATTTTGTGCGAATCAAGTCATTAAATGGTGTGTACCTGATAGTGAATTACTTTCTATTTTGACATTTTGTCACTCTTATACATATGGAGGTCATTTTGGCCCAAAGCGGACATCTCACAAGGTTCTAAAATGTGGGCTTTACTGGCCATCTTTATTTCGAGATGCATATGATTTCCGTAGGACTTTTGACAACTGTTAGTGCACAGGTATGTTAGGTTCCCATAAGGAAATGCCTCAAACCCCCATATTAATTTATGAGATTTTTTATGTTTGGGGCATAGACTTTATGGGTCCCTTTTCCCTCTGGTTTGGATTTTAATATATTTTGCTTGTAGTTGATTATATGTCGAAATGGGTGGAAGCAAAAGCCACCCGAATTGATGATTCTTGAGTGGTTGTAGATTGCTTGAAATCTAACATTTTCTCCAGGTTTAGAGTCCCGCAAGCCATCATCAGCGACAAGGGACTCACTTTTGCAACTGGATGATCGAGGCCCTCCTGAAGAAATATCAAGTGATGCATAGAGTCTCAACAGTTTATCACCCTCAGATGAGTGGTTAGGCTAAGGTGTCCAACCGAGAGATTAAGTCCATCTTAGAGAAGACGGTGAATCCCAGTAGAAAGGATTGGAGTTTGTGCCTCAATGATGCCTTATAGGCATACAGGACTGCATGCAAGACTTTAATAGGGATGTCACCATTCAGACTTATTTTTGGGAAGCCATGCCACCTTCTAGTGGAGATATAACATAAGGCTTATTGGGTAATCAAGAAGGGTAACATGGAGTTAGAAGTTGTTGGTGCTCACAGACAATTACAGTTACAAGAGCTCGAAGAGTTGCAACATGAAGCATTCGAGAATGCCCAGATTTATAAAGAAAAGACTAAGGCATTCCATGATCGCAACATCGCTAGGAAGACATTTGTGGTGGGACAAAGAATACTTTTATATCATTCATGCCTCAAACACTTTCTAGGTAAGTTACGCTCCTGATGGATAGGTCCCTTTGAGGTTACACAGGTATATCCCTATGGAGCAGTGGAGATCAGAAGTGTCAAGACAGGGAAAGAGTTTAAAGTTAATGGACATCATCTCAAGCCCTATTTTGAGGGATTTCAAATGCATAATGTGGAGGTGATGGAGCTTGAAGCTCCAACATACATCGGTTGATATCGGTTAACAGGGGTCCAACTTGTGACCTTAAACAGGTGCGTGTTAGGAGGCACCCTAACCTTACCTTTCATTTTAGTTCCTTGTTGTTTTAGTTTTTTAATGCATTATTGCTTTCATTTGAGCAACTTATTTGCTTTTTATCTTTTTTGTTTGTAGGAATGCAAGAATGGAGCTTTGAATTCTACTTTCAAGTCGCTGAGCCCTCCTTGATCTAAGGGATTCCTTATGTTCTCATCCCCTTACTTGTGTTTTTTAATTGATTTTAGGAAATTTGGGATAATGTCCCATTTAAGTGTGGGGTGGGGCCAGTTTTAAATGTTTACATTTTTGCACTTAAACTATGATGAATGTTGAACCATGCCATTTTGTCATAGTAGTTGGATTGAGAATTGAGTTATGTGCTTGAATTTGAATTAGGTAGATTGAGTGGAAGGTGAATCATATGGATTGATTGAAGCAGTTAGTTGCATACACTCAGTCAATAATTTGATACTTGAGCGATTAGGTATTGTATGAAAATTTGATGGATTTTCATATAAGCATATGCGATTTTTTAAGCCTATATGACTGTACTTCATAGTCTTTATGTTTCTTTGTTGTGTGTGATGCTCTCCTAGGAAGATTACCTTCAGAACTTGCATTGAACAGATTTGAAACTACGAGATGCATGCTTTATGGAAATGATTAAGGCCTTCTTTGTTTTCAACCCTTAGCTTAAATGACCCACTAACACATTTTCCCCTTGTCAACCCCTTTGAGCCTTTAATGTTGTTTGTTTCTAAATTAGTCACCTTACATTGAAACCTGAAAAAACCCATTAGCCTTACCCTGTCATAAGTTTAATGAAGTAATGAGTGAGCATTTAATGTATATGATTTAGGGACTTTTGTTTTGTATTTGATTCTGAGATGTTTTGAGGGGCACTTCTACTCATGTTTTATTGACTTGTGATGTTATTATTTCCTTATTGTTTTAGTGTTACTCAAAAAAAGAGAGAAAGAAAATGAAGAAAAAAAAAGAGAAAAAATAAAAAATAAAAAAAGAAAAGCATCTTTGTTTTTGTCATTATTAATTAAAAGTGCCTTTGTTTTTGTTGATGAAGGAAACATAGTAGCATTAGTTAGGGATGAGTAGTTGTAGTTTGTGGTATTTATATACATATCTCAGAATTTGTATTTGGTTGTCCCTTCTTTCTTGGCACTTTATTAATACTTGCGAGTTATTCTTTGACCTTTTTGCCTTGCTTTAACCCAAACCTCCTTACAACCTTTAGTAAAAGCCCTTTTTGATCCATGATAACATGTAATCTATGTGGTAGAGAATTGGTGAATTTGCAAGCCTTTTATGGTAGTGTAGTATCTTAGAGGGAGTATTGAGTGAAACACCAACCTTAAAAACTTGAGTGAAATGAGTGAACATCGTGAGGAAAATCCATCTTAGTTTTATTTTACCTTTGATCAATGGTGTCTACCTTTGACTTTGTTTATTTGCATTAATCAAAAGATTATGATCTATATAGTAGCTTGATACTTGAGTTTGTCGAAGTTTGAAGGATTGTATATACTTGATTTTTTTTGAAAACAAAGTGACAGAATATCTTGTTTTTTTTTTAATTTCTTGAGGACAAGCAATAGTTTAAATATGAGGGTATTTGATAAGATTGAATTATCTTATATTTTCTTATACATTTCAATGTCTTTTCAATCCTATTGTTGTGCTTAAATACTTAATTTGTGTTCATTTTATGTTTACATATAGATTAGAGGATTAAACATAAATATATGCGAAAAGGAAGAAGAATCACTCAATCACGACATCCATGCAAGATAGTGACTTAATTAACAGCAAATTTAATGGACAACACACGTTGGAGGCACAAAGAAGTAGAAATTCATCATTTATGTACTTGTTTTTACATGCAAGAATGTGATTTAATGGCAGCACAACAGAGGATGATGGACGGTAGAGTTTAATGGATAAAGGAGCAGTTCATGCAAAAGAAGCAAAGTAGTAGCAACGTGAGATTTTAATAAGTGACACTATTCATGGACCACAACATTAATTTGTCACGTCAAAAGAATAGGAGCAACAGAATTGGCAGCATATGCAGCAGCTTTTCATGCAAACACTATCCACATAAACGTTGTTTACATGAACAACATTCGTGCAATTAACGCAACACACAACCATGTTCCACAACAAGACGACGACGCACATCTTGGTAGGTAGTTTTTTTAACATAAAATGATAACATAAAGAAGATCGAAGGTTAAGTGAGGTGTTAATAAAATGTGAATAGTGATGAATTGGACCAAATATTAATTCATCACATCAAGTACATTACAAGGTAAGTGAACAGTAATTTGGACCAAAAATTGAAAAAATTGAGAATAGGAGGAGCAGTAGTGTGGGGAGAGTCAAGACAAGGCCAGCAAAAGCATGCAATGGTTTGCGTTTAACGCAAACATAGTCATTTATGCTAAAAGAAGGAACATTAGTGTGGGATAGGGCATAAGAAAAAGACCACAACCTCAACGCACCAGCTGGGAGACAAGGAGCAGAAAACAATAGTACAATGAGAACAAAACACCAGCAGAAGAAGACAACAAAGTTGGGCCAATATGCAAGCAACGTGTGTGTGCTTCATGCACTCACACACTTTGAAAGAAAACAACAATACAGTATCTTGAGACATGAACCAAAATGTAGTGCAGGAGGATAAGGCAAAAGGTGAAACGCTGATGTTAAATATACAGTGCAGATGCATTTTAACAAAAACACATAGTAATGAGTAGCGTGAACAGTAGAGGTCGACCAAAAAAAAAAAGGATAAAGAGAACAGTAGCAGCCGAGAGAGGAAGAGAGAAGAATAGCAGTAGCATGGAGAGAGCAGTAGCAATAGTATAGAGAAAAGAAAAAAAATGGTGGTTACGACTTCAACATTTTTTGGCAAGGTGGGGGCTTGTAGCTAGCTTTCCAAGAGAGGCTCTCAACCGTAGAGACAGCTACAATGTTTTGTTTTTAAATGTCGCTGTGTGTTTTTAGTCTTGGCGTGGTCTGCTATGTGCTAGCATTTTCTTCATCTTGCATTGTCGTTTTGCTCCTTCCAGTCATCCATTAGTTTCATGCACATGGGCTGTCCCATCTGCTGTGTTGTTTGCAAAAGTTGATCCAGCTGCTACGTTTTGCTCCATTTATTGCTTGTCCTTCTGCTGGCTTCCATCTTTGTTTTACCATAATTCCTAGATGCTTTCTATTAAATTCACTATATTAAATTCATATTACTGCATGTAAAAACATGCAATTTCCATGCACAGCAACCGTGAGCTATATTACTTCGTCATTTTAATTTTCTTGTCTTTACTTACTCTAATATTTCTCATTCTTACTCCATGAAGACAAATAAAAATTAATCTTCGAAAAGTGGCCCAAATATTATGGTTTTGACTCACTTTAACTTCTTTGCTTCCGAATTGTGCCTAAATTCACATATGAGCCAAAGTATCTTAAGCAATTTTATATCATTAATCATAAAGTGTTATGGAATAAATTCATAATCAATTAAGCACCTATTAGTGCCCATCAAGGAAGGATTGGTCAACTATGTTAAATGATGCATTATAGGCATACCGAACAACCTACAAGGCTATCTTAGGGATGAGTCTTTATAAACTGGTTTTTAGGAAGGCTTGCCATTTGCCCGTTGAGGTTGAGCACAAAGCACTGTGGGCAATCAAGATAGTGAACAAGAACCTGGATGATGGGGGAAGGGAGCGTTTGCTTCAAATATCAGAATTGGATAAGCTTTAGAGTGAGGCTTAAGAGAATTCAAGAATCTACAAAGAACGGACGAATCGCCTTCATGATAAGGGTCTTGTAGGAAAGTCTCTAACACCTGGAATGAAAGTTTTATTGTATAATTCTCGATTGTGTTTGTTTCCAGAAAAAATTGAAATAAAGGTGGAATAAGCCATTTGAAATATTAAAGGTTTTCAAATATGAAGCCTTAGAACTGGAGAATCTAAGAACAAAGGAAGCCTTTAAGCTGAATGGACACCGAGTGAAACCATATTAGGAAAGAGCAATTGAAAAGAAGATAGTAGACTCAATCAATTTAAATGACCCACCTAAAGCTTGACTATTAAGGTGTCCAACTATAAGATGTTAAAGAAGCACTAAATGGGAGGCAACCCATATAATTCCTGTTTTTTCATTTTCAATTATTTATTATTAACTCTCTGATAAGTTAGTGTGTTTGTATTTAATTATAAAAAGGAGAAAGTCATCCGTGTGAAACCATACGGGTGTGTGACCTAGTGTCATGCCTCCCCTCTTTAAATTCGTCCGCTGCCCTAGTTTTTTCACTCTTATTCTATAGTCGTCGCCCTCTCAAGTGTCCTCATAATCGAGATTTATCTTTCCAGCTGTCGCATAACCCACCTGTTTTATAATTGACGACATCACACCCTACCCATATGCCACCAACTAGCAGCCAATGCGCCACCAAAGATGCCCATTGTGCATAGCCTCTATCCATCCAGCCGCACGCCTGTGAGTCTCCATCCTTATAGGCGCACACCTGTGAGCACTACCACATAAACATATATGGGTCTAAGGGTGGGACACCCCCGAGATTCTTCTTCTCAGTTACGCGATGACCAAATGCCAAATTCATTTATCCCGTGCCTCTATTTTCACATTAGAGAACACCAGCAAAGGTACGTAATTCTTAAGACTTGTCCTATTATTCCTAACTACTTTGTGGATTTTAGAGTAATTGTTGAATTACGAATAATTGATCGCGTTAATGAATTATTGCAAAACGTAGGTTGGGATAAATTTTTTGAATTTAGGAAGAATTCATATATGGAATTGACCTTAGAGTTTCTGAAAACTTTAGAAGTGGCCAATGAAACTACTGCTAGGGGTATTATGGGTAATTTACACTTTTGATTAATGAATGCCCCTCATGTAATCACTTTGGATGTGCTTAATGCTATTTTTGAATTCCCAATAGTGATTTATTTAGGTATCATGAAGATTTTAAGGCTAGAGAATTTTAGACCCAAGTAACCAATAGTAGGAAAGTGTTTTCCCTAAGTTGACCAAAATCATCTACCTTAATGGACCCTGCCCTTTGTTTAGCTACATTGGTCTTTAAATTTTACAATATTTGGTAGAGGAGACAACAATGGGTCAGTATCGAAAGCTGAATTATTTATTTTGTGGTGTATAGTAAATGCCAAGATTTTTAATGCCAGGATCTAGTTAAATATGCATTCAATTGGAGTAGCTAAGGCGAGTGTATACAAAATCGTAATTGGAGCATTTGTGACTGCAATTGCGGAACATCTCTTCTTACACACAAGGAGGACACTAATGCAAATTGTCCCAGGTAACTCGAGTATCGACTTGCACTCCTTGGTGTCTATGAAGGTTGTTAGGTGGCAAGGGGATCACTATGTTTTTACAATGAAGACACTAAGGAAGCTTCAAGCAACAAGCGAGCTCGAGTTGCAAAAGTTAAAGCTGAACAATAAGTTGATGTTTCCCAAACTGAAGCAATGCCTCTGTCTGCTCCAATTACTTCCGAGGATTACCAGTCAATGGTAACTCAAATTAAGTGCATTCCAAGCCTAGTTCACGGAACAAGTAAACCAAACTAGAGAGTTTGAATGGTAAACAAATGAGCAGATCCATAACATTGAGGCTAACGTGGTGGAGATGTGGAAAATCAGGGCCAATTTGAATGCTCGCTTCGGAAAGTTACCACCCCCACCTTAGTATCGTATTTCTATCCTTTCTTCCTTTTTTATTGTTTGTTACTTTAATTTCTCGTAACTTTAATTTTTGTCCTTATGTAGATTGTTTTTCATTTTAGGTCCCTCTTCTATTTTCTTATTACAGTAAGGACAATGTGATATTTAAGTGTAAGGGTAGTAGTTTATTTAATTAAAAAATGTGTGTGTTGTGTGTTATTTCCATTTAATAGTTAGATATTAATGGACTACATCATAGAGGATGAAATCCTAACTAATGGAGCCTTACTAAAACCATTTTGGAAGAGATCTATAAGATATAAGCCAAAAATCTAAAGTTGGTTCAATATATTAGACTGAGGTTGTACATTGTGGCTTAGTTTGTAAGACACTAGCTAAGGTTTTACAACTAGGTTTTTACATAAGAAATGTAACCTTCTAGATAAAGAAGCAATCCCTAGTCTAAGCCTATATAATGCATCACTCCTGGCTCCACTTATAAGGATAAAATGGTTTCCATCATGAAAACTTAGCCTCCTACACTCCACTGCAAAATGAGAGGATCTTCTATAACTTCTTCAAATGCAATAATCTCAATGCATTAGGCATAGAACTGTATCACTTTATGAATGATGTTAGCCTAAGACTCCTTCACTAACTCTGTCTAGTAATCTCCTTAAAGAGTCAACAACCTTTCCTAGCTTAGATTATTGAAAACACTCTGAAACCTAAAGGTTCTCTCAAGATTAGCACTCATGGTCATTTTAACCACCAGTTTGTTATTGCATCTCCTGTTATACTATTGTTTATTTTCTTGATTTGTAAAACTAGGAAATTACTCTAGAGAAAAGGATACTGAAGAAGAATAAGAATGAATCCTCTTTATTTTGTCCACCATTTTTACTGTAGGAGTTGTAACTTTAGCACACAAAATCAATTATGCCAACAACTTCACCATAATTCAAAATCTTCACTCCTTAATTTTACATAGAACTTCTAACTTCCATAATACTTAATACAAGTCTATAACATGTATCACAGTAATTCATAATATAAGCAACTTTATAATCCAAAATCAATGGTCTTTACAATTCCATAAAGGCAATAGCTTAATCTATGAATTCTCCAAACTTAAGCTTCTGTAATTCAAACACAACGTCCTACTACATTGAAATAGAAGAAATTCACTTACTTGAATAAGATGGAACCCATAATATGTGCTTAATATACCCATAAACTACTTGAATGCAAAATCCCCACTTTATTCTTTCGAGATGCAAAAACTTGATGAATGGGGATGATTAAGTTGAGAGATCTCCTCTATTTACCATGAGAGTTCAGTAAAGAAAAAATCTTAGAAATTCCCCTAACGATTTTCATACAAAATAAAATACGCATTAGTGAAAATACAAAATTAAGCAATCAAAATAAATTAAAAATTAAAAAGAAAAGTTAGAGTCATTAGATTGCCTCCCAAGAAGTGGTTCTTTAAAATTCTTTTAATGAGACTTCCTTCTTAAGCTCCTCACTCATCCAGGATCTCCAATTAGATGAGCTCTTTTATCTTCCTACATAGAACATAAAGTAGAAGAGAACTTAATACAATAAGTCTTATTATCTCTTTAGCGTATATAACGCTAATGAGTTAGTAATTTCCTTAACTTATGTTTGGGTGCTTCTTTGGTTTATATAAGGGCTCAAACTTTTCCTTTAAGCTAAAATCACACTCACTGGCTTTATGATCCTGCACTTTATCTTGGAAAGACCTCCTACTATTGATGATGAATGTTATAGGATGGATATGATAGATCCTGAAGATAGATAAAAGGTCTAAGATTGACATTTTCTTCTAAATCACAAAAACATTAAATAACATTAGAATCACTAGTTTGACAAGGGATATTAAAACTCCATGGATCCTTCAACTTTGGAGGTAATATTGAATATTGCTCTGCCCTTCTCAATTAATGTCACTATAGCATACTCCTTCGTTTTTTTTATATAGAAGATCCCCTTAAAAGACTTTACATACTATGACATTAAACTAATGCTTTAATAAAATGTATATTAATGTGTAACTTCTTAAAGAAATAAAATATTAACTTATCAAAGTTTTCTTCATTCATCTTCTTTTTCAACCTTTAATGGAATGTAATTGGTGACAAATAAGTTTTGACTTTGGGAAGAGGCTTTTGGCTTTGATTGTGCTGGTTGGAGATGAGACCAGTGTTTGTTTGATTTTGTACATCTTGTCCTTGCCCTCTTGCTTAAGTTTTTTCAACATTCTCACTTCCTTCTCTAGCAACATCAGAATTAAGTCTTATATAACTCCAAATTGTAATGGTTAATACTTAATCTCTAAAGTTCACTTTGGTATCACTTGAAAGCTTGTCTGAATGTCTTTTATTCATAACCTTAGCTAGTTAGCTTATTTGAACCTTTAGAATATTAGTAGATGCATATTATATTGCACCACCTTTTTAAATCTTCCTAGTTGAGAATCAAATTTGTAAAGTTGAGATTCAATTTTATCCATTTTCCTAATCTTGTATTGAGAAAGGATATGTCTTGTTAATACATCTTTTCAAAAATTTGTGACTATTGAAATTAAGGTCTTTTTTGGAACTTAGATGGTCCCATAGGTCTACCCGCTATAGTTACTTAATCCTTTTACAAAAAATTTAGGTGATTCCTCTCCCTAGATTATAAGCGTTGAAGTAAGGATAATTCCTTATAACCTGCTTTCCTCTATAGGTAGCCATTTAATTTGCCTTTTCACAGTAATTCAAGGCCAAAGCTACATTCATAAATACATGGGAAGGATGCCTATACATTCGATTTTGATAACATGCCTCCCTGTAGCATATGTAATGACTTATAAACATCTTTATGTAGCTCAACAAATCATCTACTTGTGATTCCAATTCTAAAGATGCTTGTAGCTCATAAAAGGAAGCTTTTAACTTTCCCTATACCACTTTAGTCAAAATTCTAGCCAAGGTCTCAATGATAACCTTGACTTCATCAATAGTTTTTGTTTTCCATTATATTATAGTGTCAATCAAAGTTTTATATGTAAGTATAAGGCTTTATTAGAAAAAATGCATAACTAATTGAAGAAAGTAATGATGATGTAGGCACTGGCTAACCAAAGCTCTAACTGTACATCCTTAGCTTGATGGTATTGGATAGAGGGAGTATCTTATCATAAAAGCATTGTAAACATAATCCCACTCCTCAAAATACTCCGCCTTGATTGAGATCGACCTCATTCTTGCTCAATCTCTCATATAACAATATAAGCACCTCATTCAAAGCATATTCTTGTAAGGCCATCTAAAAGAAAAGTTTGAATCACCAAATAATATTCCTTAAGGAAATTTACTAAATGTTTAGTAACATATGGACATTAAGTTGCTTTAACTTATAATTCTTCACCCGTTGGCTCGATCTGATATATGAGGGACTTTCACTAATTACTGGAATATTTATATCTCCCATATGATGTATGGTTATTACTACTATATTCCAATTATGACACTGTCATGATTAACAACCATCTCTTCTCTCCTTTATGATCTATTTTGTCCAAGTTCGTTCAATTTTAGGATCAAATTGAAATAGGTTTTCCTTGGAGCAACTGCCTGAAAAAAAGGAGAAAGTAAAATAAAATAAAATTTAAAGGTTACAAAATAGAAATTAAATAGTTCTTAAAAAATGATGTCAAAAACTTGATCGAACTTATCTACAGGTATACATAATAAATTATATTAAGTTATTAAATATCAATCCCATATTAACAACGTTACTATTTATAATCCTCATTAAATAATAAAATTGAAGAAATAATGTTTACTAAAATAAAATTAAACTGCCAAACTAACAAAAGTAAGACAATTATAGTAAAGAGAAATTAATAAACTAGATGTTAGGATTTCATAGTGCACTTATATGAAATTATAGTTTTTTTTACAAAATTAATTACCTAGGTTTAAATAACAAGTAACCTAAAGTATCTATGTCCTCTCTCCAAGCATACATATATTCAATTAGGTAAACCACCTTTTGGTGTATAATTCAACATAATCAAACTCATTAATCATATTTAATATTTTCTTTATCATAATAGTCTAAGATACTTTCATTCTCTATATCTAAGGTATTTATTCTCATAGTGCACATATTCTACTTCATTTCTTGGTCCTTCATGCAATCCTAAGATTGAATCTATTATAATCAGTCACAAACTCGACAATTAAGAATGAAGAATAAATTCAAGTAATAAACAATCAAATTATCCATTAACAATTTAAGAATCTATTATATGCAACATCCCTAACCTTAACTAGGTTTTAGTTGTTAAATATAATGAGAATTTTAAAAATTATTCTTAACATAAGGAGAAGAAAAAAGGTAAGAGTTAAAGAAGTTATCACAATCTCCTACAATCTTACATTGAATCCCTCTTTGATGCTAAGAAAAACTGAAAATATGAAAGCAATCATAAGGTAGCTATTACAAACCTCCCAAAATTCCCCAGAGCTAAACCTAACAAGATTATTTATGGATCAGGTTACAAAATATAGTCCTAAAGTGTTTGAAATTGTGTATTTTTTTTCTCAAAATATAAGCTATAAGAACCAGTATTTAACCACATCCACAACGAAGTTAGTTTTGCTTTAGAACTTTTATTATCTTAAATCGGTGTATAACTAATGTCTGAAACCAATTTGTTAAAGGAACCAGTTTTATTCTCTAATTTCCTATGTAAAAGCATGACAGTTTTGGCATCTGACATTGATTTTGTACTTTCTTATCCACTTAAATCTCGTGAGAGACAAACACCTATCTCTTTACTGTGTTTAGCACCTATTATTGCTTTTCTACCAACTTCTCTAAGTTTCTAACATCTTTGAGGTTGAATGGATCTCTGGCTCTTCAATAAAACTATTTCCCTTTTAAAATAGATTCTCAATGATCCCAATATCACTTCGATTGAACAACTATAAAGAAAATTGCACTCAAATATAATTCTCTTTCAATTCATCATCTATTTGAAAATAAACCAAAGATAGGGAAATTGCATATAATTCATATAAAACATGTTATAAAGATGTCAAATTATAACTGATTTAATCCCTAATAACATGTAAAATACTGATTTAATCCCTAATAACATGTAAAATATAGACCTACCAACTAGTCAAATAATAACTAAGAAAATGTCTTCATCAACCATAGAATCAAACTTTCCTAACATTGTATTTGGTATTCAAAATGTGACCTTTACAATGAAAAAATTTGGAATAATTAATCTTTTTCTTCTTCCTATGCCAAAGCTTATATGATGTTTTATCTATAGTTACTCTTATACCCTTTTAAATATATGACATGCAATTGTTAAGGCTTTTTTTTAAATGATCTTAGAGGTTGCGCTCATTTATCCAGATCTTAGTCATATGTATCAATTTTCTACTCTTCCTCCCATTAGATCCATTCTTTAGGGGTACTAGGGATGAAGAAAGTGTGAGAGATATCATTATCTTTAGAAAAGGCTTCAAAATATTTGTTCTTAAACTCTTTACCATGAACACTCTTAATAGATGCATGAGTTCTTTTTCATTTTGTACTCTTTTGATAAACTTGAAAAATGTTTTAAACCTTTTGTCTTTTCTAGATAAGAATGTAACTGATGTAAATCTACTAAAATAATGTACAATGACACATGTATACAAGTTTCCACTTAAACCAGCTAATCTAATAGGGCCAAACAATTCCTTGTAAAGTAATTATAAGAGGTTAATGGAAGTTACCAACCTTTTACTCTTGAATGATTTTAGATTCCTTCCCTATTTACCAACATCCACACACCTTGCATTACTTGGCCTTCTTTAGGTTATATGAATTAAGTGGAAATATCCTTCACATATAATGAGGAATTTGTATCCTACTTTGGTATGTTTCGAAGTGGATACCCTGGACTCATATTCCACTTTAGGGAATGGGTCCTTGTATAAAAATGTATTTCCTTTATAAATGTAATGTTAGCGTTAGATATACTCCTGTAAGTATATCAAATCTTATGCCTATCATTAGAGCCCTTTTGAACTTTTGGCATTATCTCTAACATTTCACTACCTTTAGTGAATTTAACATTACTTCCTTTAAAGTATTTTTCTTCTTCTTTAATGCCATATTTCTATGTATATGATAAATCAATGTTATCATTATCAACAAGAACCACACACTTAGGTGCCTTAATGTCATACAACTTACTCTTAAGCTTTTCATTCTCACTTATACAAGCATCTAGTTTTTTATTATTCTTTTGAAATATGGAAGATATTTTCTTCCTTTTAATGCTAATAATTTCAAGAATCCTAGCTAGATCCTCATATGATATGTTAGGTTCACTATTATCAATATTATAAAAATAAGAGTTAAAAGGATTCCTCATCATCAATGTGATCCATAAAAAACATATATGCTACTTATCCTTTTGAATGCTCACTGTAGAAATTCCTAAAGTCATCTTAAATAGTTATGAGATCTTTCTTTTTCTTTTTCTTCATCTTTTCCTGCTTTTCAAAGTTTCTCATTTTCATTCCATATTTAAAAAGTATTCATTCTTCTCAATAAAAAACTTTGGCATACTAAGATACTTATAAAGGATCCCTTGAAGAGATTCATATCGTTTTTATAAGTTAACATTTTTCTCTTAGATTTAGCCTAATCATTTAAACAAGTACTAATCATTCTCAGACTTGTTAATTAATTAATTGATTCTTATTATTATTAGTATTATTATTACTAGTAGTAGTAGTAGTAGTAGTAGTACTATAATAATAATAATAATAATAATAATAATAATAATAATAATAATAATAATAATAATAATAATAATAATAATAATA
>JAOQMS010000178.1:13728554-13780442 GCA_027563885.1 Erythroxylum longipes
GCAATCAATGCATGGACAACGAATACTACAATCTTCACCCATTTGATCCTTTACAAATTGCATGAAACTCTTAACTCTTTCTACATATTCAGCTGACCATTTTCTATAAGACATCCAACTCTTATCTATTTAGCTATACAATACAAGAAGATAATAGAGTTATAACATGCATTTTCCTTTTTATATTAGGTTAAAAAAACCTATGTTTAATATTACATGCAGTCAACAATGTTGTTCTAGTTCATTTGCAGCAATTAAGTAAACAATATAAAACAAAATGAAACGACAACTCATATATAAAGCAATGAAGGTTACTACTAATTTGCATACCGGAAGATGTATAGTTGTATACAATTGGTGACTTCAAGCAGAAAAAATAACACAGAATCTCCAAAATAGTTTGTCCATGAAATTGTTGAACAACAAATTCTATTATAAATAAATTGAAAACTATAAATTAAAGATTAAAAGGCCTACAATAATAATAACCAAACCAAACCAAACATACCCAAATTCCCGCCTAAGCAGGGTATGGGGAGGGTAAGATGTACGCAGTCATGCCCGTATCTCTGATAGAGATACAGAATTTGTGCTAATTACTGATGGCTATAAATATATTAGCCACTAAGCTATGTATCTCAACCCATTATCTTCCCTCCTCAGGTGCAAAACAAGACCACGGTGATCCTTGCAAGGCATCAAAAACTCCAAGATAGCTAGAAGTCATTTATACTAAGTTAGTGAACATTTCTGGATAGTTTCAGAGGCATGTCAAACATTGAGCATCTTTTGTATTTTGTTTAAGTTTGTTGTGTGTATTGGCTTGTAACAAACTTTGATTGAATTTAAAAATGAGAAAGTGAGATTGAAATTCCTTCCATGTCTGATTTTGTTATATGTGAAAATTTGGATAATGAAACGTACATGTGCACGTTCTTCTCTGTTGAAATTGCCAAGGATGTCTGTGCTAGAATAGTAGGTTAGAATTGGAGAGATTGAGTTCTGAACGTAAGGGAAAATATAGAGGAAGTGTATCGTCTGCGCTGACGTCACAACACAGAGGCAAGGAAAAACACAGACGAAGTGTATCGTCTGTGCTGACGTCACAACACAGAGGCAAAAGAAACACAGACGAAGGGTATCGTCTATGATGACGTCAGAACACAGACGACACGTCAGCACAGTGTATCGTCTGTGATGACGTCAGAACACAGACGACATGTCAGCACACAGACGACACGTCATAAGACAGACGATAAAACACAGACGATAGGGGTGGTCAACCCAAACGATAGGGGTGGTCAACGACAGATGAAAAAACACAGACGATAGGGGTCGTCAACCCAGAAGATAAAATTCAACTATAGACGATAGAACCCAGACGATAAAAACACAGACCATAAACCAAACACAGGCTATAGTCAAACACAGACGATAGGCTAATCATAGAAGAAAGAGTTAAGAATTTATGCAAATTGTTCCCAAGCGTGTACAAATGCAAATTGGGGACTCACCCACGCTATCCTTTGACATATTTAGGCTTGAATGCAGATGAGCCTAAAAAGGGTTAGTTTGTAATGCATGTGTTTGTGTAAAATATCTGGTATTCGAATGCGATCGTCGGGCTCCAAAAACGGGGTCTGACAGGTATGATACCTATTGACTCAATTATTGCCTTGCAAGCTCAGATCACGGCTCTGACAAAGCAGCTAAACAATATACATGGAGCGTCAACCTCAGCAGTTAAGGCAATACAAGTATAATGTGAGTTGTGTGGGGAGAATAACCACAGCTTAGCATAATGTTTTCTATTGGGAGCTATCGGGACTAAACAGATAAGCTATTTAGGCCAGCCGCAGCGAGGTAATAACCCATATTCTAATACATATAATCTGGATTGGAAAAACCACCCAAACTTTTCATGGAGTAACAATAATGCAGGTGGCCAACAAAGACCACAAGGACCACCAAGATTCTAGCAAGTTTGAATTGAAGCATTGGAAAGCAAAATGGATAAGATGATGGAGGTTTTAAGGTCCAAATTGCTAACATAAGAAGAGAATCGTAAAAGGATGCATGCAAGCCAAAAGGAAAATCAGAAGAGGATGGAAGCAAAATTCAATCAGATTTTGAAGAATCATGCATCATCTATCCACAATCTGGAAGTTCAGGTAGGCCAACTAGCTAACGCTTTATCTTCATGAAATGTAGGTAATCTACTAAGCACACTGAGGTGAATCCGAAGGAAAGAATCATGGCTATTACTTAGATAGATAAAACAGAAAGCAAATATGGGGAGAAAGATGGAAACAAGCAAGAAGAACAAACAATGTTGGAAGTCCTTCTGAGTGGACCAGTAAGTAAGCAGATTAAGGAACTTCAGCTTGGACCTCCACATCAAAATTTTGCTCAGTGGAAGCCATCTTCAAGTGGAGTAGCTTGGAATTCTAAAGAGGGGAGTTAAGGGAGATTATAGAAATAATAAATCAAATCCAGACAAAGCTCATATTAAAAGGTAATTGAAAGAAGAGGTTATCAATCATATAGCAGGAGAAAGTCCGCATGTAGCACAGAAGAAAGAAGACCCAGGAGAATTTGTCATTCCGTGTAGTATAAATGGAGTTAAGATAGATCGAGCATTTGCAGATTTGGGAGTAGGTATCAACATGATGCCGTATTCATTCAATCAGAAGTTAGGTCTAAAAGAGCCAGAGCCGACTAAGACATTAGTGAAAACGACTAACAAGACGGTGCATTTACTGAAAGTGATCATCAAGAATATGCAGCTTCAAATTGATAAATTTGTCTTTCCCGCAGATTTTTACATATTGGATATTAGTGAAGATGAGGAAACCCTGATGGTTCTTGGGCCACCGTTTCTAGCTAATGCTCGTGCAATTATTGATGTTGATGGGGGCGAGTTAATATTAAGACTAGGGAAGGAGCAGTTAACATTCAAGGTGTCGAAGAAGAATTATCGTCTTGCTCTACCCCGATGGATATCAAGGAACTTGAACTCTCAGGAGGATGGGAAAATATTGAGCACCCTGGGAATGCAGTCAGAAAGAAACAAATGCATAGGAGGGTGCGAAGAAAGGGCAACAATGATGAAGGTCGAATCCAGAATAAGGTAGCTTCGGAATCAAGTCTGAGATCAGTTTATGTACCACTAACATTCCAGTCATTTGAATAGCTATGAGTAAGAAGAAGAGCGTCGAGCTACCGACGTTAAAAGAAGTGCTGCATGGGAGGCAACCTATGGAATTTTGTTTCCTTTTGATTGTTTTGTTTACCTATTTGTTTGTTTGCTTTCTTTAGTTATGATCATTTTTTAATTGAGTTTGATTGATGTTCATATTGATTTTGTTTGAATTTCAACTTGTTTTCTTTTCAAATTTCTTGTTGATGATATTATCTTGAAGTGTTTATAGGATTTGGGATCATGGAGGATTCATTTAAGCTTAGAAGAAGGTTTGAAATTGTGAGGATCACTAATTCTCACGTTCGTGGGAATTGAGGTGATTCCCACGAATATGGGAATCCTCTCTAGAAAGTCCAACGAACGTCGAAATCTTCTCCAGAACGTTTCTGGAGAGGGATCCCATACTAGTGGGAATTGGGGATCCCATCCTGGAGGGAAACTTAAAGTTTCCCTCCCTCTTTTTTCTCTCAGCCACTTTCAAATTTTCACTCCCTCTTTCTCTAACCCACGATTTTCTCTCCTTACCCTCTAAAACTCTTTATTTTTATCTATATTCTTGGTATTTTCCTCACCCATTTCATTAATCTTACATACCTTCATGTTTTTCATGTATTAGTCATTTCAAAACACAAGGATTTAGTTAAGATTTTGCTCTCTCTCTCTCTCTAATACGACTTTTGCAGGTTTTCTTCTCACAATAGCTCCACCGAGGACAATTAAGGTTAAGGAACCGGTCGATGAGCTCTGCCAACAAGTTTCCAGCAAAGGAGAAACCAACTTAGCGACAACTTATCGGGCCTTATTTTAGATTTATTCGGCAGAAGAAGGTGAGCGTTTCCGTGACTTTAGGAATAGAGCAATAGTCACTCCTAGGCATTTGAATTTTGAAGTGTTTAAAAATATTGGAGTTAGACACTGACTTAAACAACTAGCTGTAAATATAGGGTATAATAGATTTGTTTAGTGCGATGTCCTTATTTATGCCACCTTAATTTTAGAATTTTTCACAACAGTTAGGTACGGCTCTAAAATGGATCTTTTTTGGTTTAGGCTAGGTTGAAACGTTTTTAAACTTGATTATTATGTCATCCATGAATTGTTTAATTTGTCGAATGCAAAAATTTTATATGGTCATGCAGATTTTGATGTCGATGCTTATTGGAACACTCTCACAGGTGAAGAACATTTTAATTCAGGTAATGCACCAAATTCTCTAATCTGAAGTGCTAAGCATTTACTATTACATAAATTTATGTACCTAATAGTGTTTAATAAAACCAAAATCAATAAATGCTCAGCTAAAGAACTTTTCTTTTTATGGTGTATGAAGTATTTTATAATGTTAAAATCAACACACCGTATAGAATTTTTCGATCAATAGTAAGTGTGATTAATAAAAAGAATACATCCTTTGGGATGGCTCATATTGCTTCAGCTCTGGGAGTATTTTATAATGTTAATATGGAAACTTTGCATATTACTCCCCACAACATGTTTGACATAGCCTACTTGAGATGCTATGAGATTGTGGAGGTCCAATCTATGGCACTTTGCAATTCTCAGATGCGTATTATAGTGAGGAGCAGGAGGGGTACCAGTGCAGTCGTAGACCAACCCTCTACATCGAGCACCGCTACAGAGCCAAAAGAGGAAGCAATAGTGGAGGAACCGAGGGAACCAGTGACGATCAACTGATATTAACCAATTCTCGACCAAATAGCAGCAAACCATCAACAGATGACATCCTAACTCAGTGAACTTGACACACAAATGTGGAAGGTTCATAAGGAGTAACGAAGCTTGAAGAGAAGGTTTCTCAACTTCTCTAAGAGGAACAATTTTGAAGCTCCTACGCCATCACCTTCACTACCATCATCTGAATAAGCTTTTCTTATCCTTTAACTTTTAAATTTGGTTATTTCTTTTATGTGATTGCATTTAATTTCTTTTGTTTCGTTTTAATTTCTTTAATTTTGGTGTGAACCCATTTTGGTCTGTTTAGTTTGCTAACGTATGTTTATTTTAATTTCTTGTATTTGAGTTGTTTTCATTTTTTCATTTTATGTGGTTTATTTTCATTTTCACTCACTTGGGGGTTGACTTGTCACATTGAGGACATGTAGTCCACAGGTAGAAATATACTCAACCTTTCTTGGTGCAAATTTCACACAATCGCAACTAATGTTTTACCTAATGTTCTAGTTCAGGATTCCTTTTGTATGTTTTCATTAAGTTTGATTTTCATTGTTTTTCTTGTTTGTTTGATGTTAATTGACGGCAATAATTGACTATTTTTATGTAGGAAGGAGCAATTTGGAGAGTGAACTAAAAATCAAAGAGGAGAAGAAATGAGGAGTGCATTTGTGACAAATTCCAATTCCCACGACACATGGGAATTACAGAAGAAAATGAGAGATGCGTCTGTGACAAATTCCCACGCTCATGGGAATCATGCAAATTCTCACGAACGTGAGAATTACAATTCGAGGCAATCTGCGAGGCTTCATTAAACTTAGGATTTTTGGACTATAAAAATAGAATTAAGCTTTCATCTTGAGAGGAGACGACACCCACTTGTATAAATACCATCCTTGAGTGAAGAACATATGTTTCGAGCATTAAGGAAGGATTAAAGATAAGGATCATCATCAAAATTGGGCAAAATAGCACATTAACACCAAAATTCTAGATTTTGGCAAAGAAGAGAAAGAGTCCTATTCAATTTTATGTCATTTTAATCTCTTTTTTTCTTTTTAAAAATGGATTATTTGAATGTTGATGATGTTATAGAGACCATGTTAGGTTGATTTTATTTTAAGGATCACTTTTAGAACTATTATGTTGAACTCCTATTTTATTGAATTCAATGCAATTGTCTTTGTTGATTGTTGTTTCTAATTGTTATCTTGCAACAAATTGAGAGAGTGAGTGAGATGGAATTTATGTAGGATTGTACAATGAGACTTGGCAACCTATAGACTAGCAATCATCACATTAATTGAATAGTTAGAATAGAGATCTCGACTAGTCAATTGATCACCCACAGGATAGTTTAATAACTAATTGAATCGGTAAAGTCATTAGGTAGGTTGAGAGATCGTCTAATTGATTCCTGTTAATTCTATTAGAGATAAATAGTTACACCTTGAGAGAGGGTAATAAGTACGTTCGGAAATCTAGGGTGAGATATAATTCAATCGATAAAATAGGAAGGAGACAAAATAGGGAAAAAAAGTAATCTCTAGGATTTAGATTCTTGAATTCAGATTTTCTGCAATTTCGGTATTGTCCATTATTTACATTAGTCTTTTAATTTTTAATTTAATTTTCCAGATTATTTGCATTTCATAATTTAGTTTCTTAAACAAATTTGTGTCTAAATTAAACAGTGTCTAAGCATCAATCCCTACGGGATCGATGTCTGCTCTTTTTACTACAAGTCATGACTCGTTCACTTGTGAATTTTTTAGCATAAAACAAGTATATAGATTTTACCATCAACAATGTACATTGGAAAGAGGTTTTCAAGTTCATGACTTTAGGTGTTTGATAAAATGCCTAAGTGAACTTGGCTTAAGATTTAGGGATTGTAATGGTGTGCATTAGAAAGAGACTTTCATGTTTACTTGAGTAAACTTGAATTTTTGCTTAGATTGATGAGTAGTGGCCTAATGTGCTTGGATAAAAAAATGTGCTTAATTATGCTTTGAAATGTGTAAGTACTAGATCAAAGGCATTAAATGCCTTAGAAAATGCAAAAGAAAGCGTATGCGAATAATAAGGGAAGTAATCATATGACAAGCTTAACGGCCGAATCCTATAACTTAAAATAGTGATATTGTGTTTGAGTAGCAAATACATTGCATATGATGTATGTATAAAGGCTTGGGAGCTGTGAATCAAGGAGCTCGTACTAAGGATTGTTGATGTCAAGGGAGTGTACACCTTTTTTTTAAGTGAGTCGGGGAAAACATTTCTCTCAAATGGGACTAGGACAACCCAAGACATGCATAATGACTTGTATGTGAATTTTAAACCTAGGTAATGTCTAGTAGAATTGAATCTCCAATAGATGCTAGTATACTCATATATTTAATAAACAACATTGATTTGAATAAGTTTGCAGTTAGAGTGCAAAAGATGACTTTCACTACATGAAATAATGTTTTGGAACTTACATATGCATAACCGAGTCATGTATGCTACGTGTATGTGTTCTCTTTTGGCTTAGATTCATGGCAAGGTTCTATTTTATCGGTTGGACCGATAAATAAAGGCATGGTACCTTACTTGCTTTTAGTACTAAATATTTGCATATGATTTTTTGTTATTGGTGAGGTAACGATAGGCCATTCGTGTGCTAGGCACAACAGATTAAGCGACCCCCGTGCCCTTACTGCTGGTACATAAAAGTCGAGTCCTCGTAGCGACACTTTTCTATAAGACTTGTGGGCGATTGCACAACTAGAGGTATGGTCACCGACGAGGTCATTACCTAGGGTCATGACACCCTTATCGACCGTAGTCTGAACTCACCACAGATGAAAGTCAAGCCAACATAAGAAATCAGTGGGTGTCTACATTAGTTTGGCCAATTAGTGACGACACGCATAACCATTTTAGCTTATTTTAAGATTTGGCTTCCTGACGAGATTTGATTTTACATGTGATGCTTTTCTGTTCTTGTGTACTGGAGCTGTAACCTATGTTAACTAAATGAGTGATTAATAGGCTAGGTATATGTGGTTCCTAACTAGTATAGGAAGAGTCATAAACTAGGCCTGTGTGTTTCTATATCATGTACGTTCACTTCATAGGTGGTTATATGCAAGTTAAATATGTAAAACCATCCTTAGGTTATTTAGAAGATTTTGGTGTCTACTGGGTTCTGTTTGCGATATATGTTTTTTTTTTGCTGCTCACTGAGTGCATAGTGTACTCACCCCCTCTGCTTTCCAACCCTGCAGGTTAATTTGGTAAGCTTAAAGCTCTGAGTGGATCGTTTGGTCTTTTAACATTTTCGGGGCATTACTGCATATGGGTAGCTCTGTTTTGAACTTTTGTTGTATAATGACTCATGATTATGTTTATATGCTTTATAATTTTGTAAATTAACTCTTGACTATCTTATGGTTTGTAAATGACCTTATGTATGAACCTTTTATATTGTCATTAAGATTACTCTTGAGTGAACTTAAAAGTTCAGAAGTTGCAATAGATTTTTAATGTGAAAATAGAAGTGCATTTAAAACTGATTTACATGTGTTTTAATTAAGTTTTGGAATTTCAAAATACAGTCGTTATGTTGTCCAAATGTTTTTAAAGATATTCAATCAGCCTTGCATAGTCAAGTTAAGGGTACTGTGAGTATCCTTAGCCCGGGTATGCGGCGGTTGTCATGTGCCTGATGTGGTTCTAGCTCGTGACAATATCAGTCCAAGAAACTATGGTTATTAATTAAATTGGGATAAATTCAAGCTTAAGAAGATTCTAAGTGGATTCTAAATCTGGATCTTGTTTTTCATTCTTGTTCATTAGTTTGGTTTGTTTTTTTAGATAGTAATTTTAGTTTGTTAGTCATTCTTTTTAAGTTAGTCGCTTGTTTTGTTAGATTAGATAAAGAAAGATGAATATTACTAGTACTTATGGTTCTCACAGAATCGAGGCTCATATTCACTACCTAGAATCTTCAACATAGTTCAAAGAGTACACAATTATTTCATGCTAAAAAATTTACACATCATCAATTTTATTTAGAATAGAGAAACATATCCCCCTTCCTCGTCCTCCTATAATATAAAGCATTCATATGAACTAGCGCAAAACCATAATTAAAGCATTTTAACATCATAAAAGAGCTATTTACAAAGATATCAGTAGTTTTCAATTCTATCTCTATAAAAAATGCATAGGTCTATACTTAAGTCAACAAGATGGAAGTTTTGACAGCATGCTTGAAAATTTTCCATATTAATAATTTTATGGAAGTTAAAGCACATTTTTCCCTTGTGACTCCTAGAGAATCTAAAAGTTCTCTAGTTATATGATTTGCCCTACTAGCTTCTCATTATTCCTCTCTTCATCACCTACTCTTCTCGTTGCTCCTTAGACCATTCTCGCTTCCCTAACTTTCCGACATATCTAAGCTAATAGGGTTATTCCTTTCTTTTGGAACTTAGCACCATATCTTATTTATGTTTCTGGAACTAAATGTTTGATATCTTTTCTAATAAGTCTAGCTTTATTTCCTTAAAAGATATGGCCTCTGCCTCTACTATCCCAAGCTAGACCAATCTTTATAGTTTCCCCCTTTTTTCCTTTTAGAGTCCCTTACCTAGCGTCCTCCCTAATAAGCACCCTTCTTCTTCTACCTCACTTGCCAGTTTAGGTTCTTCTCTACCCAAAACTTGGAACATTAAACCTAAGCTAACTCGAATGTGTACTTAAAGAGACTTTGCACTCCTTGTTGCATTATATGTCCTATAAGTTTGAAAGAAGGCTCCCCAATCGTTTCCCCTTCTTTAAACCTCTTAAAAGAAGAAACTTTTACTTGGTCTGCTACAATGGTTAGATTCTTATTCGAAAAGTGCCCTCCTTTCTTGATTATCAAGCATTGGTCCATACATAACTTGAAAGGACAAGGGATACAAAAGGTGATGTTGGATGGACACCAACTTTTTTCTTTAAATTCTCTTCCACAAGTCATACAAATAAGATAATTGAGGCTGCTCCCTGAAACTATAATGACTTACAAATTTTCCTCTAAATATAGAAGCATTGGATTAAATTGGAAGAAGTGAAGCAAAAATAAGTTCCAATATGGGTAATTTCCACCAAATTTCCCTTAAGTACTAGTCTATAAGAGGCCTTACCCACTCGAAAAGCTTTACAGGTAGGCCACTATGTATAGATGGTTATGAACTCATATAAAAGAGTTAGATATGCCTAAGCATGTGTAAGTATTAAGATGAAAAAAGACATTCTGAATAAGATCCTATTACTCAGACTATGTGAAGGGTACACTTTAATTAAAGAATCCATAAAAGTAATGTATCAATGGAGGCCTCCCCCTAAACAAAAAAGGAAAGGTTGGAGACCAATAGATAAAAATTTTAGGATAGGTGACTATGTTAAATTGATTGAGATAAGTTTCAAGGATTAATCAAACATGCAGGTGATTCCTAATGAGAATATTTTAGGGGTATTAAGTTAACAACTTTTAACCCTTGAATAGTAAGGAATCTCCTAGTCCTTTCTCACAAGATGAAACTCCACATGTAAATGCTAGATCATAATTAGGATCTTCTTTAATAGGCTCTAGTGGATCTGATAAACTTGGTCAATTTGAAGCTATCAGTCCACTTAATTTTATACCTCTTTAGATGGTGGTTTTGCTAAGACAATTCAAGCTCCCATAGTAGCCCTAAGACTAGAGAGTTCCTAGGTGAAAGATGGATTCAAATTGGAATAATGAAATCAAGGTGCAAAGCAAAGGTAAATCTCTCCACTCCTTCCTTTAAATAATGCTATGACAATTTTTACATAGAATACTAGGGGCATTAATGATCTCAAGAAGCAATTATTAGTAGATAAATATATTCACTCTTTTAAGCCAATGATTTTTGGACTTTTGGATACAAAATTAAGGGCTGACAAATGTATGAAGCTTTGTTTTATTTAAAATAATTAGTGTATGCTTACCAATTATGATAAACATTAGCTAGGGTGACTAGTATTTGCTTATAACCGTTCTTCTATATAAATCCTAAGTTACTCCTCCTCCATACAATGTTTACACTTGTTAGTTGAAGTAGTGTGAATAGGTAGAATCTGGTTATCCTTCATATATGCTAGTAACATTGCATATCATAGGAATGATATATGGAAGAAGTTGTAGGACTTTATGAACTTAATTAGGGATCCCTAGCTTCTTTTAGGGGATTTCAATTCAACTACATTATCATATGAATTAAAAGGTGTTATGTTTATTAAATAAGACCTATAAGAAGCTCATTTCATGTCTATTTAATATAAAAGTGATAAATATTAAAGCTAAAGTGAATTGATTCATATGGAGTAATTGGTAAAAAGGCCTAGAGTTAATCAGGAAAACTTTAGATACAACTTTATTCAATTATGAGTGGTTGATGCATTTTCATTATAGAAATGTTAACTTTGACTGTAGACCCTCATATGACTCTTCGACTGAAGTGCATAGCCTCATAATGAATAAGAAAAAGTTTTCAAGTTTTAAGTTATTTAATTTCATATACCATCTAGCTAGCCGTAAGAAAGTAGTACAAAAGGACTAAACTAAGAAGTTTAGGGATTTTCCCTCTTTTAGATTTTAATAAAGTTGAGGGTTTTCAGATAGGAGTTAAAAACTAAACAAGCAATTTGTTTTCAACACAAAAGTCACTGTCTTTAGAGCTAGAAAGAATTTTGCAAGACAGAAGCAAGAATTTTATCAATAGCCAGATAATGATGACAAAAGGGTGGCTAAAAGGGTAACTATAAGGGGTTACATTAAAGCCTTAAAAGATTATAGTTCAGTGACCCAACATAAGTCTAAGGTGACATAGTTAAATACAGGAGAATAGTATAGGATTTTTCACATATGTCTCTTGGATAGAAGGAATAAAAATAGGTGACATAGTTAAATAAAGGAGAATAATATAAGATTTTTCATATTTGTCTCTTGGATAGAAGGAATAAAAATAGGATTATCTCTTTAAAGAAGGAATGCGCATAAGAATTCAATATTCAAGATAAGCTACTTATTCTTGCTAATAAGTATTACTAGAACATTTTAGGAACTTCAGCATTCCCCTTTACTCCCTTCATAGATATATAATCTATTTTGCAAAAACTAATCACTAGTAAGCAAAATGACATCCTTATAGGGAAATTTACCATTAAGAAAATTCAACGTGTGGTCTTTAGCTTTAATCATAATAAATCCCCTAGTGACAGCGCATTATAACACTAGTCAAAATAAAAACTAGACTACTACTATAGCAGTGGTGAGTCTAGGTCGATCCCACAGAGAGTGTGTGCTAAGTTTATGAAATGAAATTAATCAATGTTTAGGTTTATGGGGTTTTGGATTTTTAAAATAAGAAAATAAAATGAAACTAGACTAACAAAAGAAAATTAAAGAAAACATGCAAAAAAGATAAAAATGGGGAACTCGGTAAGGACCCAATTCTTTGGTTCAATTTCAGCCTACACTCTGATCAAGCATATTTTCTTAATTTGTTGTTCTTAAACCTCTCCTAGCAACAATTAATCGTGGGTTAATAATTAACCCGAGTTTTCCCTTAGGTTTTGTTTAATCAAAATACAATCGTTAATTAAACCTAATCATCGAATAACCTAGGATACGATCTCTAGATTTAATTAGGCAATAGCATTATGAATTAGGAAAACTAATTAATTAAGGAAACAACCATATACGATGCATCATTTAACCTAGGTTATGTTATCCTTAATGATTACAGATCACTAGTCGCTACAAATGAATTTCAACATAACAATTACGAATTATATCAAAATTCCAGCAATAGGTTTGTAATTAAACAATTTAATGAATGCATTAAAATCATCTTTTCATAATACCCAATGGATTCATACACAAATAACTGAACAATAACGAAAATTTGATTATCTATACAAAAAAACCCAAATCAATTAACATAAAATAACACAATCAATTTCTAATGAGAGAAAGAAACAACTAAAACAAAGAAATACACTTAACCCGAGTCGTAGGCATTGACGTCACCTCCGAACCGGCATCAAGATGTCTAGCCCTCCGTGGGTCTATCCCAAGAAAATGCTTCATCCCCTATTTAAGTTTCAAGCCGAAACTCCCTAAATTATTTCTTTACTGCTATGCGTCCCTATTCTCTATCGTAAGCTCTCTATCCTCACTATTCACTGACTTGACAATTAAACTTTGGTGGCCATGCTCCTGTTCACTCTTCTTTTAAAGACCTACACTATTGCCATGTGTTTTAAGTAAAACACAAGGTATGCATTTTAAGTAAAACGCATGCATTGAATAAAAGCATTGTGCGTTAAATGCAGACGGCATCTGCGTTGAACTGAGCATTGTGCGTTAAACGTAGACAACATCTACATTGGTATGCATTTTAAGTAAAATGCATGGATTGAATGTAGGTGTTATGTCTCAAACACAGACAACGTCTGTGTTTAATGCAGGCATTCCAATCAACTATGCTCTCGTTTCTACTTTAGCGTCTTAGTCTCCTGCTGCGTTGTTTTACTCCACTTGTTGCTGTGTCGTTTTTGGTCTCTTCCATCTGCCCACACACTGCTGTATTGTTACAGCTTCCCTTGGCTTTTTGTTCTTCTTTTCTTTTTTACCTTGCTGCCATTAATTCACATAAATTGCATATATTCCATGCACAATTTTTCTACTTCTTTGCTGTGAGCAACTTAGAATTTTCTTATTTATGTTTTCTTCTTTTTCTTCTTCTTGTCTTTCACTTTTCTTCTTCTTGCTTTATGAAGACAAATAAAAATTAATCTTCAAAAAATGGCCAAAATATAGAGCTTCAACTCACTTTAACTTCTTTGCTTCCGAATTATACCTAAAATCACATATGAGTCAAAGTGAGTATCTTAAGCAATTTCATGTCAATAATCGATAAGTGTTATAGAGTAATTTCATAATATATTAAGCACCAATCAAATTCCCCCACACTTATCTTTTAGCCGTCCTCGGGCAAAACATTAAAATTAAGCTTAAAGAACTAAAAACATTGATTCATTTCCCATATGTTCCAAGAATACATAATCAAAGACAAAGGTGAATGACTTTCAAAAAATCATAGCAAAAAATCAACATTCCAAGCTTTTACTCATGATCAACCAACATTCAAAACCTTTAAAGAAGAGCAATCTAATAGTAGACTCGAAAAATGTGTTATACTAAAATATATCCATAGGTACACTCAACACCATTTATAATCATGTCATTCCATAACTTTGCATATCTTTTCATTTCTCCAGCACTAATGTTCACCTACAAAATCATGAATCAAAGGAATTTTCAAGGTTGTAATGTGGGTAAAGGTAAGATGAAATGTATTTGGGTCAAATAGCATGAAATCCATTAAAGCTAGTGAAACAAAGCAACACTTAATGTGACATCAAGTGCACAAGTTAACACTCATCAAAAACTGGGTATCGTCAACTATGACGAATGCAACATTTATATTTTACAACGCAATTTAACTCTCATACACAAACCATATGAAGCATGTACCAATTCGAAGGAATCACTCATACAATTTATGCCAAGAATATATTGAAACCACAAGAGTGAACCTTCTAAGCCAACATCTATCTCATATTTAACATACTCAAATAACATATTCATTACAATTTTAAGAAGATGCATTAACTATGAATAACTTTGCAAACTCATATGCACTTCATTCTTGATAAATTTATTTAAGCAAAAAAACTTTTTCATTCTTTTTCTTTTTCTTTCTTTCTTTCTTTTCCATTTTCTTTTCTTTTCTTTTCTTTTCTTGTGCTTTTCTCTTTTCTTTCTTTCTTTTCCTTTCTTTCTTTATTTCCTTTTTTTACATTAAAAGAAACTACATTAACATAGGAATTTCAATGATAAGACATAACAAAACATTCCAATATTAACCAACTCACACATATGTATACCCCCACACTTAGAATTTTGTACATCCACAAACTCAACAATCAAAAATATTCCACTAGCTTTATGGCTTAGGTAAGACATTTGGTTAAGTTTAAAAGCATAAAATGTGGTTTATACAAAAAGAAAGGTATAAAGCTCAAAAGGGCTTATCAAAAAGGAAAATCATATAATGGGTAGGCTATTTTCCTAATGTAGTTCAGAAAAGCAAAGAATGCCTAATCATATCCATGTTAATGCATTTTATAAAAATGTGGTCTCGAATAGAAATTCAAGACAAAATCAAGATGTACATGTCATGAATGTCACACATTATTAAAAGATAATGAGACTGATATGAATGTGTTAGTCAAATAAGGCTTAAAATCTCACCAGCTTTGTCTTCCATTAATCACTACTCTTCTAAAGATAATGCATATCGACTAATCACAAAAGTAAAAATACATGGTAAAGTTGCTATGAAATTCTATAGTCAATTCACACTATAATCATGACTATATAGTCCTAAAAGCAATAGAAAATGAGAAAATGTTTTTTTGATTCTCTCTCATTTTGATTGAAAACTTAAAACAATTAAAACAAAAAAATTCAAAAACACACATGCATATAAAAAGTAATGTGGAAATGTAAAGGAAAAGAAATTTACTTCCCTTGGATTGCCTCCCAATAAGCGCCTTGGTTTAGGTTCACAGGCTCGACTCCATACTTTCCTCATGTGACAAAATTATGAGCTTCCGGTACTACAATTAGCGACACTTCCATCCAAGGTTGTTCCAGGTAGGGCTTTAGTTAATCATCATCCCCATTCAACTTCTTCCCTATCCTCAGATTCTTAATCTTGACTGAGTTCATACACTCCGGAAATATTTCTAACGTCTCTTTGCCTTTTTCTTATTCATTTAATTCCTTTAACCTGTTAGGTAAAGCTAAAGAGTCAGTCTCAACAATAATTATGAACTCAGTTTTTACCTCCAAGCTAAAAAATGTATCTTTTTCTGCTTCGAGCTCCTCCTTGACTTCTTCAACACAAGCAATTTGTTGAGGATTGATCTCAAAATTCTTAAGCTCCTCATCAATTTGTAAAGTTTCTACACAAACTTCCATTGGGTACACCTCGGAATGATATGGCTACTCCTCTTCGCTTTGTGGTTCCAGATGATTGATATCTCCCCATCGAGGCAATGCATCTTACTGGAATTGCAGAACATCCTATTGGATTTGTCGTACACCTTGCTGAAATAGTTGTTGCATATTTTGTTGGAACTGCTGCATATCCTGTTGAATTTGAAGATTGTTAGTAGTCATAATATTAAGCATTTCTTCTAGAGGTGTACTTGAGTTGTGTTAGCTCTTCGAATCTTAGGCACTAGACCATGTATTTTTTGGAAATTACCCTTCATCCTATTAGAATTATAGAGTATTCTACTGCAATTGCAAGTATTAGCATTCACAATATTAATCAACTCTTTCAGATATGGACCGCAGTCGTGATAGAAAGCTTCTAGTCTGTATAAGAATTGTTGTTCGTGCTACAAACTATCATGGAATTAATTTTGATGATTATTGATAGTTGTGTAATTGCATGTGTTTTTAGGGCTGAATTTGTTATTTATTTAGTGTGAATTTGAGTGTTGAGTATGCATTTAGTGTTTAATTATGTTAGTTTGTGTGTTTTAGTGTTTTTATGGGTTAGATTAAGTCTTTGAGCTTAAATGTTATATTTTTGAGGTACCTTAATGTGTGTGTTAGTGTTGCAGGGTAAATAGGGAAGAATGATGAAGAATTGAAGAATTTCGAGATAAAAGACATAGGCCATGATCATGCACAGTGGACACAATCGTGACAGAGAAGGAAGAGCCAGAAGCAGTTAGGCCACGATCGTGCACCAGGGGCCACGATTGTGACAGAGAGCATCAATTCAGGCACAATTGTGCACTTCAGGCCACGAACGTGACAGAAAGGATAAATCACTAGCCACGATCGTGGCAGACAGGGCTACGATTGTGCCTTGTATCGGGCTGACACAAAAACTCAAAATTTGAGTGATTTTTAGACCGTTTCGACCCCGAGTTTGACCTAGGGCTGCTACAGAATAAATAGCACAATACAAGACAGTCGTCGAAGAATTTTGGAGAGTGAAGAGATTCGAGAAAAACAGTGAGTTTCTGCAAAAATATGAGAGAAAACTATAGAGAAATCAAGTGATTGAAGAAGGAGATGAAGAAAGAGAGGCATGGAGATACGTTTAAAGCAAAGTACTTCCCAGAATAGACAGTTTCCCGCAGTCACGACCTCTGAGATCCTTTCCGATATTATTTTCTATTTTTATTTTGATTTCATTGATGTATGAGATTGAATATAGATTGGAATTGCTATTGTTGAGTGCTGATCTTTAGTCTAAACTCACCTTCGATTTTTTTTATTCTTAAGATTAATGAAATTTATTTGATGGTGTTTTATTTCGATTTAATTGTGATTCAATTCCGATTCTTCATAACTTGGCAATAAACTGAGAGGGTGAGCTAGTAAAAATAATCGATTTGTATTAACGAGAGTTAGGTAAATCGATAGGTAGAGAGTTGAATCAAACCATAGAGTCATATAATGAGAGATCGAGCATAGATTCCTGGTAGGTTAATAAACAAATTCAGAACTAATTTAGGTTTTGAACTAATTGCAGATTGAGAGATCGCAATTCCCATAATTTGAATTAGGGTTAAGAATTATAACTCGAGAGAGAGTAATCCACCCTAGGACCGTATAGGCTCGTTAAATCAAAAATTGCATAATTGGTATATTTTCTTTAGTTTCGAATTAAATCCCCTTTTCTCTCACTTGGTTATTTCTAGGTTGGGTTTCAGATTATTTATGTGGTTTTCTATTTTGTTCATTCTTGTGGCACTTTAATTTCTCATATTTGATTATTGATTGATTTAATTTCTGCGTTAATTAGTTGTTTAGAATTAGTGTAGTTTAGGCCGACCTTTAGATTTTAGGACTAGTTTCCTTCCTCGTGGGATCGACACCTTGGGTACTACACGAATGACCCATGCGCTTGCTGTAATTACCAAGGTTATAAATAGTAAAAATTAGAGTGTGTAACCTTAAACGAACAAGTTTTTGGCACCATTATCGGGGAAGGTGATTTAGTTCTAAAGTTTAAGGTGTTAGTTATTTTTAATTTTTGTTTTTATTTTTCATTCTGTTTGTTTTACTTAGGAATCGTGCTCTTGCATGAACACAAGAGTCACGAGGGGTTTGATTTATGTAGCAGAAACTTTAGATTTAGATATCACATGATTAGAAAGAACCCTTAGAAAAGCTCGATGAGAAGAAGAAGAAGAGATCGAGAAAGCATAAATGGTCAAGGAATCCCAAAGAAACATGGATCAAGAAATCAAACCTGATTGGCAACAACAGAGGACTCTTATGGATTTTATGAGGCCAGGGTTTAATCTTGCAAACCAAGGAGTGGATAGCCTGCCGGTTCAAGCGATCTCATTTGAAATTAAGATGGCCCTCCTGAATATGCTTCAACATAACATCCAATTTTATGGACTAGCAAACGAAGACCTAAATGCTCACATCGTGAGTTTTCTCGAGATTTGTGATACCTTCTGGTATCACCAGATGTTGGAAGACGCAGTGAGGATTAGGCTATTTCCTTTCAAGCTTAGGGATAAAACGAAGGCTTAGTATCATTCACTGAGGCCCGCTAACATTACAATGTGGGAACAGTTAGTGCATGCCTTTTTAGATAAATACTTCCTGTTAAAAAAGACCGCCAAAATTATTAAGGAAATTACAAATTTTCAACAAGGTGACGAGGAGTCTATTTATGAAGTGTAGGAACGTTATAAGGATCTGCAGTGGAGATGCCCACACCATAACTTACCGAAGGAATTCCTGCTGCAGACATTCTACAACCAATTGAACCCACATACTAGCGGCACCATTAATGTAGCGTTGGGAGGATCATTAATGAGAAAGGCGGTCGATGACGCAGAGGAGTTAATAGAGGAGATAACCAGTAATAGCAGTTTATGGGCGAGTGAACGCAGTAGGCAATCTACTAACTTTGGGGACCAGAAAGGAGTTGTCTCTATCGATCATATGATAGAAATAAAAGGTAAGATTGATAACTTGATGCGACAACTTAGCAATCTGAAGGCGTCATCCTCAGCTACGGTAAAGGCCACGTAATTGAAATGTGAGATATGCAGCCAATTGGATCATGATACGGTGGACTGCTATCTAATGAAAGATGATAACCCAAAGCAGGTTAATTATATGGGGGCCCAATTCAGACGTGGAGGGGGTAATAATCCCTACTCAACACATATAACCCTATGTGGAAGAACCACCCTAAATTTTCCTGGTCAAACAACAATAATGGAGGGCAGTTCAGGCCTCAAGGGGAATCGAGCTTTCAGTAGGATAAGACAAGCTCGATGGATTCAAAGTTGGATAGGATTTTAGACAAGATAGGAGGTATAGAGGAAGCACATAAGAGGCCCGAGAGTAAATTCGAGAAAGCTACAAAAAATCATGCTTCGTCTATACATAATTTAGAAGTCTAAGTAGGCTAGTTAGCGGAAGCAATGTAAACTCAGAATGTTGGGACTCTTCCAAGTAACACCAAGTCAAATCCGAAGGGCATATTATGGTCATAACTCAAACTCAGGATGGTGAAACTTCACAAGCGCAAGAAAAGGTAGGGGATAAAGGAAAAGGTAATGAAGACCTTTCGATTGAACCCACAATGAAATCAATTCAAGTAACTCGACAGGTATTTCCGTTCCCTATTGAGCAGTAACGAGAGTTATATGCGAAGAGGGAAGTAGAGAAATTATGGGAATTTGAGCATAATAAGATCGAGGAAATGACGGACCAAATACAATCGAAGCTCAAGCTACAGGAGTCCGTTAAGATGAAGATTGAGGAACGACCATGGGAGGACAACCCTAAGATAGCAAAGAAGGATGATCCAGGGGACTTCTTTATTCCATGTAGTATCAATAACATTATTATAGAAAGGGCATTTGCGGACTTAGGCGTGAGTATAAATATGATGCCCTACATTTTCGGTCTGAAATTAGGGTTAAGGGAGTTAGTGCCCACTAAGTTTTTAGTTAAGATGGCTAATCGAACCTCACATAGACCGATGGGAATCATACAAGAAGTGCCCGCAAAGGTAGGTAAATTTATTCTTCCCACAGATTTCTATGCGGTGGACATGAGTAAAGATGGGGATACCCTAAAAATTCTCGGTAAACTGTTCTTAGCCATTGCATGCTCAATTATTAATGTGGATGGGGGCGAACTAACTCTGAGAGTAGGAAAGGAGAAACTGACCTTCAAGGTGACTATTAAAGAATACAGAGCTCCTTCAGCTCCAAGGGATCTCAAAGAATCCGAACCTTGAGAAGGATGGGAGAACATCGAGGATCCTACAAATGCCTCCCGTAAGAAGCGCTAACGAAGGAGAAGGCGAGGCAAAGAAAATAGCAAGGACGCTGGTAATTTCAATATGGTAGCGAAGGTTCAGACTCTGAGATTAATGGCAACGCTACCATCGAACTACTCATTCTAACCACCTTGAGTGTAAAAGGAGCGTCGAGCTGCTGACGTTTAAAAGAAGCATTGCATGGGAGGCAACCTATGAAAAAAAGAAAAATAATTAAATTAATTAGTTTCACGTTGATTTCTAGAGTAGTTGAATTCCACAGTTAGGTTTACTTTATTGTTTTGGTAAGAATAAAAGTGAAAAAAGGAATAAGATTTCTGAATCATGGGGAAAATTACAGAAAAATATTAAGAAAAGTGAAAAAGAACTACAAAGTGGAAGAGAAAAGAATTGGAAAACGAGTAAAAGAAGGATTTTGGTGTTAGAGATCAGCCACTAGCAGGCCACGATCATGGCCTGCGATTGAATTTGCTCGCGCTTGTACACTGTATGCTATGATCGTAGCATAGTAGGCCACGATCGTGGCCTGCAACTATAGAGAAACAGGGAAGGTGTGAATTTTAAATGAAACTTCTACCATTTTACCCTTCCTACCTCTTATATATTCAGTTCTTACTTCTTTTTCACTTTCACTCTCACTTTCATTTTATCTCTCTAAAATTCAAGTGTCTAAACACTCTCACCTCTCAGTAGAAATTTCATCTTTCTGAATTTCTTCCACACTCTGCCTCATCATGCCATGCATCAAGCAGTACGCCCGACAAGAGCCCTATGGAAGACAACAAGTTGCAGGTTGGGGGTAAAGGAATCGAGCAGCAGACTTTGGAGTGCCATTTCCTATCTATACTGAGGAAAAGGGTATTCGATTCTGATCCCTTCATTCCAAGCATATCATAATTCCTAGATATTTTGACTTCGACACATTAGATAGGCTAGAACTGCATGAGCAGGTAGAGCACTTAGCCGAAAGAGTTTAGTGGGGCCAATATATACATCTCCAATTCTCGGTTTATGAAGAGCTTACAATATAATTTTTCATGTCCTTGACTTTTGACCCTAAGAACACGAGAGAATTGCGGTTTAGATTGGGGGGCTGAGCATATGAGCTGACTATCGAGCTCATGTGTGAGATGTATGGATTCCCTTAATCCACCATCATTGATCAACATGACGATTTTCGGGTCTCCCAGTATTGGCATGAGCTGACTGGAGTTGAGTGATTCTACACGAAGAATGCGCACAACAATATCATCTAGTAAAGAACTTTTTATACTGTGGTGTATGGACCATAGTATTCCAGTCTGCACTTCCACCCATGTCTTGAATGCCCTTACCGCTGTTCCACATAAGAGCAACCATATCAGAATGGGCTATATGGTGTCTACCATTGCATAACATTTTGGTGTGGAACGAAGTTGGTTAACAGTTCACCTCCCTGATTTCCTCAACCAAGACCACTTATTTTGAGTAAAGATCATTCATTCCACAAATATGACTTGGCTAACTATCAATGAGAAGACACATGTTCAAACCTCTGCAAGTCCAGCGAGTTTGAGCTCCGCACCGCCTCGACAGGAGGAATCTTCAAGTGAGGAATCAACAAAAGAAGAAAAGGAAGAGCAAGGCTGGAAGAAGGTATTGGATGCAATCTCCAAGTCCAACAGGAAGCTTGCAGAGCACACTAAGACACTTGCGGAGATGGCGTGCACACAACGACGCTAAAGTTGAGATATCCGACGAATCCATCGGTATTTCGAATCTCAGGGTGTTTAACTCCCACCTCTGACACCGTCACCATCTCCGTCACCTTAGGATCTAAGTCTAACCCAAAATTTTCTTCAATTTTAGTTTGTCCCGTTTATTTTTATGTTTATTTTTTAAAGTTTTATCGTTATTATTTCTATTGTTAATTTTATCTGTTCTTTGTTACTTAAGTTTTTGTCTTTACCATTCGTGTATGTTTTATGTGTGTTTCCTTCTCACATTGAGGACAATGTGTTGTTCAAGTGTGGGGAGGGATTCTTTGTTTATTTCTTTTGTATGTGAATTTTGCATATGGTGTGATAGTAGTAGGTTACATTGTGTGAAGTGTGTGAATGTGTCAATGGCTTAGATTGAGTGAAATTCATTTAATTTGGACATATTCTAGTAGTTGTGAACAATCATTAGCCTGCGAAATTAGTGAATTAGAGGGCATTTGGATAAATATACAACCTAATTAGGACTTATTATAAATTGAGCACCCTCTAGATTTTCAAACTCATTCATAATTTGAGGTCTTTTAACTTCAGTAGCTTAACTAGTATTTTTCATTAAAATGGATAGCTAAAAGCAACAAGGTAGGCAATTTAAAAAATTTTAAAAATTAAATTACTATTCCGCTGACCTTCAGGTTATGAATAGAGCTAGTAGCCAGTTGAAAATGTGATATAGCTGAGTAACCGGATCGACACGCTTCACAAATGTGTGCCTTCGCATAAAAAGACTATAATGACATTTCAACCAAGTTGTTTAATAAATGACTTAGTTGGGTAACCGGATTGACATTTATGACAAATATTTGCCTTCGAGTAAAAGACTAAGTCTAGGTTTAAAATAAAAATAAAAAAGAACTGTGTTTTTCTTAATAAAAACCTACCAGACTTGTAATAAGCTTAAAGTTTCATGAAAATGTACTTAGGAATAGTTATAAAGTCTAAGGGACTAAAAAATTATTAATGTGTGTGTATAATCGAAAAGGGTAAATAAGTTAACATTTAGGTCTCGATTAAGTTGTATATTTAGTTTAAAGCCCTTAGATACATGTTTTGCAGGTTGATGATTTGACATAACCGATTTATTGTGTTCAAGATTAAATTTATTTCATGAAGATAGAAGCCATTATCTCATTATTGAATTGTGTGTTATGTGCTTTTATGTGTTTTGTTCTTTTGTTTGCTTGAGAACAAGCAAACATTTAAGTATGGGGATGCTGATAGTTGTGTAATTGTATGTGTTTTTAGGGTTGAATTTGATATTTATTTAGTGTGAATGTGAGTGTTAAGTATGCATTTAGTGTTTAATTATGTTAGTTTGTGTGTTTTAGTGTTTTTATGGGTTACATTAAGTTTTTGAGCTTAAATGTTATATTTTTTAGGTACCTTGATGTGTGAGTTAGTGTTGCAGGGTAAACAAGGAAGAACGATGAAGAATTAAAGAGTTTCGAGCTAAAAGACATAGGCCACGACTGTGCACAATGGCCACGATCGTGACAGAGAAGGAACAGCCAAAAACAGTCAGGCCATGATCGTGCACCAGGGGCCACGATCGTGCACCTCAGGCCACGATCGTGACAGGAAGGATAAATCACCATCCACGATCATGGAAAATAGGGCCATGATCATGCCCTATGTCGGGTTGAAACGAAAACTCAAATTTTGAGTGATTTGTTGGATTGTTTCAACTCCGAGTTTGACTTAGGGCTGTTACAGAATAAATAGCACAATACAAGACAGCCGCTGAAGAATTTCAGAGAGTGAAGAGAGTCAAGCAAAATAGTGAGTTTGTGCAAAAATCCAAGAGGAACCTATAGAGAAATCAAGCGATTGAGGAAGGAGATGAAGGAAGAGAGGCACGGAGATACGTTTGACGCGAAGTACTTCCCGGAACAGGCGGTTTCCGCTGTCGCGACCTCTGAGATCCTTTCTGATAGTATTTTCTATTTTTATTTCGATTTAATTGATGTATGAAATTGAATATTGATTGGAATTGCTATTGTTGAGTTTTAATCTTTTGCCTAAACTCACCTTCAAGTTTTTTTATTTTTGAGATTAATGAAATTTATTTGATGGTGTTTTATTTCGATTTAATTGTGATTCAATTTCGATTCTTTATAACTTGGAAATAAACTGAAAGAGTGAGCCAGTAAAAATCATCAATTTGGATTAACAAGAGTTAGGTAAATCGATAGGTAGAGAGTTGAATCAAACTGGTAGAGTCATGTAACGTGAGATCGAACATAAATTCCCAATAGGTTAATAGACAAATTCAGAACTAATTTATGTTTTGGACCAATTGTAGATTAAGAGATCGCAGTTCCCATAATTTGAATTAAGGTTAAGAATTATAACTCGAGAGAGAGTAATTCACCCTAGGATCGCCTAGGCCTGTTAAATCAAAAATTGCATAATTGATAGATTTTCTTTAGTTTCGAATTGAATCCCGCTTTCTCTCACTTGGTTATTTCAAAGTTGGGTTTCAGATTATTTGTGCGGTTTGTTATTTTTTTTATTCTTGTGGAACTTTAATTTCTCATATTCAGTTATTGATTGATTTAATTTCTGCATTAATTAGTTGTTTAGAATTAGTGTAGTTTAGGCCGACCTTTAGATTTTAGGACTAGTTCCCTTCCTCGTGGGATCGACACCTTAGGTACTACGCAAACGATCCATGCGCTTGCGGTAATTACCAAGGTTATAAATAGTCAAACTTATAGCGTGTAACCTAGAGCGAATAATTTTCCCATCCATAACAAAAGTTAGGTTAATCACTCCAAACATTGTTATAGGATTAAGAATATGAGTTATAAAAGAAATTACCTTTGTACATGTAGAATTTTTTCACAAGCACGAAATTAAAAAAATGCAAAGATCACGAAATAACTAAAAAGAAATCAATTACGAACAAATATATACAAAAAAACCAATTAAGTACAAACAAAAACTAAATCACCGCACTCCCCGACAATAGCGCCAAATTTGATAGTGTGTCGTAACGCTTGTCAAAATAAAAACTAGACTACTACTATAGCAGTGGCGAGTCTAAGTCGATCTCACAGAGAGTGTGTGCTAAGTTTATGAAATGAAATTAATCGACGTTTAGGTTTAGGGGGTTTTGGATTTTTAGAATAAGAAAATAAAATGAAACTAAACTAACAAAAGCAAATTAAAGAAAACATGCAAAAAAGATAAAAATGGGGAACCAAGTAGGGATCCAATTCTTTGGTTCAATCTCAGCCTACACCCTAATCAAGCATATTTCCTTAATTTGTTGTTGTTAAGCCCCTCATAGCAACTATTAATCTTCAGTTAATAATTAACTTGAGTTTTCCTTTAGGTTTTGTTTAATCAAGATATAATCGTTAATTAAACCTAACCACCGAATAACCTAGGATACAATCTTTAGATTTAATTAGGTAGTAGCATTATGAATTAGGAAAACTAATTAATGAAGGCAATAACCACATACGATGCATCATTTAACCTAGGTTATGTTATCCCTAATGATTACGAATCATTAGTTGCTACACATGAATTTCAACATAACAATTACATATTATATCAAAATTCCAACAATTGGTTTGTAATTAAACGATTCAATGAATGCATTAAAATCATCTTTTCACAATACCCAATGGATTTATGCACAAATAAATGAACAATAATTAAATCTAATTATCTATATACAAAACCCAAGTCAATTAACATAGGATAACACAATCAATTTCTAATGAGAGAAAGAAACTAAAACAAAGAAATACACTTAACCTAGGTCATCAGTATCGATATCACCTTCGAACCAACATTGGGACGTCTAGCCCTCCCTGGCCTATCCCAAGAAAATGGTTCAGCCCCTATTCAATATCCTAGCTAAAACCCCCTATATTATTTCTTCATTGTTGCGCCTCCCTACTCTCTATCACAAGCTCTCTATCCTCACTATTCACTGATATGACAATTAAACTTTAATGGCCACGCTCCTGTTCGCTCTTCTTTTAAAGACCTACATTGTTACTATGCATTTTAAGTAAAACGCATGCATTAAATGCATAATATTTGCGTTTAACACACAACGCCTACCTTGGCGTCCTAGTCTCCTGCTACACCATTTTACTCCACCTACTGCTATGTCATTTTTGGTCTCTTCCATCTGCCTACGTGCTACCGTATTGTTGTAGCTTCCCTTGGATTTTTGTTCTTCTTTTCTTCTTTATCTTGATGCCATTAATTCACATAAATTGCATGTATTCCATGCACAGTTTTTCTACTTCTTTGCTATGAGCAACTTGGAATTTTTCTTATTTGTGTTTTCTTTTTTTTCTTCTTATTGTCTTTTAATTTTCTTCTTCTTACTCCCTGAAGACAAGTAAAATTTAATCTTTGAAAAATAGCCAAAATATAGAGCTTCGACTCACTTTAACTTTTTTACTTCCGAATTGAACCTAAAATCATATATGAGTTAAAGTGAGTATCTTTAGCAATTTCATGTCAATAATCACTAAGTTTTATAGAACATTTTCATAATCAATTAAGCACCTATCACCTGGTCTTGATGGCTTTATTGCATATTTTTACTAAAAAAATCTAGGGGCTCGTTAAGATGGCGAAAGTTTGGAACAAAACTTATCTATGATTGGAGTTTGGCAATATATTTGGAGAGAGAGTCAAGAAGGAAAAAAGTTTCCTTATGATTTCTTAGGATGCCTTAAGCTTTACTTCAAACCTATGCAGCATCTTAAGACTTTCCCCTTACTCCCATTCTTTCACTTTCCTGGGAGTTCCAATCACTATCGAGAAGACCACAGTTAGGTATTGCCAAAGTCTATTTGATATGATTTAAAAGAGAATTGGTAACTAGACTGACAAATGCTTGTCTTATATAGGTCAATTATAACTCATAATTTTTATCCTTGGCAATATCTCTACCTATCAGTCCTCTTACATTATTATTCTTAACAAGATAAGTTAGGATATTGAGAGATTATTTAGAAACTTTCCATGTTTCAGAGATTGCAATGAAAAGACAAATGACAAAGTTAGCTGGGATGATATATGTTTTCCTAAAGATGATGGGAGCGTAGGGATATCCTCAACACACACTGTGAACAAATGCCTCTTAGCAAAAAGTCTTTGAAAGCTAGTCAATGGAAAGAATTCCCTATGTCTTTTGGCCATTATTTGAGGAATAACAACCTATAAAGTAGATTATGAAGCTAAAGGAATCTCTTTAACCCTCAATTCTAATAAAGATTGTTAACGGTAATAGAACCTAGTTGAGGGGTGATAATTGGGGAGCTCAGGGTCCATTATACCTACTCCTTTAAGCACAAATTCTTAAACCTTTATTTCCTTCAAATGTTAGAGTGAGTGTTATAATAAGCGATGGGGAATGGTTATGCAAAAGATGTCAGGAAGTTCTACAAAGTTATCTCCTAAACTCTTTACCAAACTCCAATAAAAAAGAAAAAGTAATTTGGATTAGGCATATATCATGCCAACTCTCTACTAACTCCTCCATGGATTTGTTTAGAAGATCTACCTCTAGGTTACAAGCTAGTTTAGAACATATACCAAACTTTGAAAGTCTCATTTATGTTATAAATGGTTGTGAAAGGTTGGTTATCGAGTATGGACCAGCTCAGACGTTCTGCATCGAATTTATTAAACCCTAACTATAGATTATATATTAACATCCTTAAAATAATCAATCCCTTATTTTTTTTGAGCTCCCATTCTTTAACTTAGTATGGAGTGATATGTTAGAAAGAAATAAGGTGTTTATATTAAGCAACTAGGTAGATTCAAATTGTCTAATAGGCCTCCAATCTCAAACATTCATGAAAGGATAGTGCAACAGTAGTTTAGATTACACTTAGTTGCCTAGTATACAGCCAATAGAGAGAAGAAACCAAAGGGCTTTCTATAATAGGTGCTTGAATGTTGGCCTTGTGAGTCAAAAGAACATAACCTAGATTAGAGAATTAATAATGCTCAAAGGTGTAGATTTGGTGATATTTAAGGGTTAAAATACATATAGAATCTTTAAAATTTATGTTATGGCTCCACTATTCTCCTACTCCCTTACTACAGGGAAAGTTACCATGAATTGGTTTGACAACCCTTTGTGATTTTCATTTTGAAACTAATTTGGGACTATATGCCTTGAACATTTTCAACATATGCCTAGTAATATCATTCTTTAATTTCCAAAAAAGCATATTTTTTATAGATACTTAAAATTAGTCATAGCATATATTTAAACCAAAATCAAAACATCGAATAAAAAGAAAAATATGCCATATTAACAACCAAATAAATACAAATAGTTGGTAAAGATCATATAGGAAAAGAATAACAAAAAAACAAAATGAATACTTATTAGCTTCTCGTTCAATACACTTAGAAAAAGCAAAAAGAATACTTATTAGCTTCTACTTTAACACACTTAGAAAACTCATTAAACACACTGAATCGATGACAAGGAGAGTACTAATTTACAAAAATCAACCTTAACCTCATACTTTGACCATATTTTAGAATATAAAATATCCCAACCCAAAACTAGATAGCATCGATAAGCTCAAAAAATAATGGTGTATGTAGCGATTAGAAGTAAAGAAGGAAAAGATTAGAGAGTTAGGTAAAGAATGATTGACTACTTTAAAGGATTAATAAAACTTTTTAGGGTGAAACAAATAGTGGTTGAGGGAATTAAGTTAATTTTATAAGGAAGAAGGAAAGACAAAAGTTCTTCTTTTAATAAAATTTTTGGACATGTAATCTTTTGTCACATGAAAGTTTATTTTTTGATGAGTCTTACTAATGTAACATGCTACGTCATCACTATTAATTAGAGGATTAATGTTAGACCAGTTTTATAATAAATTTAAAATCTAAATATTTTATTATATTTTAATATTTCTAGTTAATATCATAAAGTTAAATAAAATTTTTAATGTTAAATATAATTTATTCATACATTTTTATATTAATTCCAGTTAATGAATGTTGTGTTGGTTTATTTCTTATAACGAACTGGAAGGTTGTAGTTTAGTGACCTAATTATTTAAAGTTATTCTTTATCTTACATATATTCATATGTATATGGTAAAGGACAAAGGATAAATATACATTCAAATGAAATTATGATGAGATCCTAATTATAACATTCATATTGCATTTGTTTATTAGCTCTAAATTGTTCCTAGTTATTGTTCTATTGATATCGGATATTAATAGAAATTAAAAGAGCTAGTACATGTTATATTTTTTCCCTTTAAAGAAAGTAGTCGATCTCATAGGATAAATTATAGAGATATTTAAAAAAATATGTAGGTGCTTGATAGAGAACAAGTTCACTGAACTAGCCTCATACGAAAATTTCATTTGGAACCCTCCTTATATGTCTATGGAAATTCTCATTGCGATGATTATATAAGTTGTCCTTTGAATTAAGATCACCAAAACATCTCATATATGGATTGTTATGCTCCAATGCCACTGTTGGGAATTAAGGCACAATTGAATAGTTATAAAACTATTTTTGTATGATTTCCCAAAAATCAAGATCACTTTAAATTATATAAAATGATTAATACATAAATCATAATAAATCATGAAACTTAACTGGTACCTTATTGTAAAGCTTGATCAATTTCTTGTCTTTTCCCTCAAACTGTTTTTGAAATTGACTCATTTCAACCACCGTAGCAGCATAACTATCAAACATCTAACGATATCCATAAAACATGTTAAGAGAACTATCCAACTATTGCATAGAGGGTTGAGCAAGGAGTGCTAGCTTCCTTAGAGCTTAAATCTATTTATAAAAAGTTTTGGACATTTTAATAATTTAATTGAAATTAAAATTTATTTTCAATTTCAATTTCAATTAAACTTTAATTAGAATTGGACATCAATTATGTCCAATTAAGATTGGATATCTCATACTAGTTCATATTTATTAACTATCAAATATTTAATTATAAATTTCTCAAACTTATAAATAAGTCCAACTTAATTAAAATACTTTTTCTCTCTTTAATACGGTCTTTGTCTGTGACCTATTAAGTCCTGAAATATGTTAATAATGAATATAAATTATGACCCTAAATCATATTTATGATTAGAAAAAGTAGAATTCCTTTTATTTACCTTCAATTCTCTAATTAAATAATTAAAGCATCATAACGTCCCCCATTAGAATTTATTTCGCTTTTATATATTTTAAGAATTATTTTTATTTAAATGATTTAATTGAGATTAAATTGATTTAAATTCATGATAAACTTAGAAAAGTGTTTTCTGATTGTTTGAAAACTGTTTGCAAAGGGTTAATTTTATTATGAATGTTTTAGAATTCAATTTAATTTTTACAGGGTTAAATTATTAAACTAAATTAGTTATCAAATTAATCACTAAAATTAAGCAAAGCTTAAAAGGGTTATCTTTAATAAATAGATTACGTTAGATAAATTAATATAATAAGATTACATTAATTAAGATGGGATCTCAATTTCAAAAACTAAAATGATTATTTTTATTAATATAATCAAGATTAATAATTAAATGGATTCCTATTTAAATTTTGAAAATTTTGTTTCTAAAATAAAATTAATTATTTTCAATTAAATTGAAATTAATTAAATAGACTACACAAAATTCAAGAAAACATTTTTTTAAGTAATTAAGAAAGGTGTTTCTTAATTAGATTTCTTAATTAAAGTTTATTTATTTCAATTTGATTAAGATAAATTAAATTTATGATTTTGTTTGTTCAAAGATTTATTATGCTTTTTATTTAGAAATTGTTCTTTGTTTATGAAAAATAAGATTTCTTGATTTATTAGAAATTATATCTTTCTTAATTAAAATTGGAAGGTGTTTCATTTATTAATTAAGACAAATAAGCTTTATACAATATTTTAAAAATATTTTGTAATTTATTAAGGAAAGAATTTCTCATAAATTAGGAAATCAATGTCTAAATAAATAATATAAAAAAATTTCTTAACTAAATTAAAAATGTGTTTTACTTAATTTTGAAATTAGTTTCTTTTAACTTTAAAAATAATTTTCTAATTAAGGAAAAATTATTTCCAATTATATTAGAAATAGTTTTTTATTGGATTAGAATGTGTTACTTGTTAAAATTTGAAAATAGAGTTTTTAAATTATAAAAAGTAAGAAACATAATTTATTAAAAATTGTTTTCAATTTTCGTTGTTCTCAATTAATATTAATTCTAGAAATCATTAACCAAAGTAAAATGACTATTTTCAAATGTTATAAATAGAATCAATTACTAATGATAGAGAAGTAATATAATTAGACTCAAATAGAATAGAAATTAATTTCAAGCTCTATGTCTAATCGGAACATGGGATGAAATGATCAAATTATATGAAAAAATTATGCTAGGAAAAATTAGTGAAAACTATTTTGATATTTTTAGATATTTAGGTGGTTATAATGTATTACTAGACGTCAATCTTTATCTAGGAATATAAATTATTTAATTAGAAATTTTAAGATAAATTAAAGAAATTTAATCTATCTAATTATAAATATAATTTAGGAGTATAATTTATATCTATTGTCAATATATTTCAGAGCGTAATGGGTCACACCAAAGAATGTGTTTGAAAGAAAAAATTGTTTAATTAAGTTGGAATTAAGTTAGACTTAATTATAAAGTTTTAAAAACTTTATCATTAAATATGTAATATTTAATAAATTCAAACTGATATTAGATGTTAAATCTTATTGGGGCATAAATTGTATTTAATTATAACTAATTGTGATTTATTTAATTTTAATTAAATTACTAGAATGTTCAAAACTTATTATAAATAGACTTAGTAGTTAAGAGAGCTACCACTCTTTATTTAACTCTCTTTGTAATAGTTACAGAGTTCTTTCAATATATTTTATAGATAATTTTAGAGGTCGAAAATAGTTATTAAGATGAGCCGATTTTAAAAATATTTTAAGAAAATGATAATCCATGCGTTATTACAATTTATGTATTAGTCATATTATAGAATTTAAAATGCGAAATCATATGAAATAATTTCATAAATAATATGAGATTAAATATAGTCCTAATTTCTCTAACATTATCCATGTTAAATTTGTAGTGGTTTATGATAAGGTTATTTTTGTAGAAAATGTTAATAGAATCCTTTTTCTTGAAAAATGTTCGTCATGCATTTTCTAGTGTACTTAAAGATTGCTTCCAAGTAAAAAGCTATTTTTCTTCCTACTTCTTGTTCAGCAATCAACACGTGTCATATTTACTTCGAGTTTGTTCGAATGACTCAGCACATTGCAGCCAAAATCTGCATGAAACGCTATTTATTTAACGATTTCTTAATTTTAGTGTTTTACTGTAAAAAAGAACTTTGACATGTCGGTTGCTCGAGTTGTGGAAACTCGGTGCTTGAACGAAGGGACGCATCAGAGGAGAAAAGCCCCGATCGAATGGTAGTACGCAGCTTCAGGACGAAGGAGCCTTTAACAATGAAGACAAGTGTTTTGTGAATTTTTGCCACCTGTCCGTTCACTTCCATGCCAAAGGCCATCCCTCTCCTAATTGAGACTTTACAAGTGTCACGCACCTTAATTACATCCATTCTCAACTAACCTTAAAAGTCTGGTACTCGTCTTTTGTTTATGAAAAACGTCTAAGCCCTTTAAAACCTCGGAACAAACCCTGCACGCAACCCTAGCTGGGTATGACCCTTACTAGTTGAAGGATTGAAAGAGAGATATGAAGACGGACAAAACTGCAAAGGCCAAGAAACATTCCTTGGGAAGATCAAGAAAAGGTTGCATGAAAGGTAAAGGAGGTCCAGAAAATGCACCATGCACCTATAGAGGAGTCAGGCAAAGAACATGGGGCAAATGGGTAGCTGAGATCAGAGAGCGAAATAAAGGCAACAGGATTTGGTTGGGAACTTTCAACACTTCTCTTGAAGCTGCAAAGGCTTATGATCAAGCTGCAGTCAAGCTCTATGGCCCCACAGCTACTCTTAACTTGCCACACAACACAACTCCTGGCTACTCTTTGACCACAACGGATGATGAGAATTCATATCAAGATGCCATAGCAAGTCGAGAGGATGTTGGTTCAAGTAAAATTGAACTCAGTACTGCAAGTACTTTACTTGGAACTGATTCAACCATTTCCTGTAAGAATTCAGTTGCAGGTGTAGATAACATTAATGGGTTTTGGAAGAGCTCAAGTTTAGGATCGATTGGTGGAGGAGACAGCATGCATTGGCCTGGGTTTCCTGTTGAAAATTATGATTTGTTGGAAGTTAACGGTATGGGGATTACAATAGGTAATTTAATCGGTGGTGAAGGGTTCAGTTGGGCTAGGTTTGAAGACCAATGGACCTTATAAAACCTTCCTTTGGATATCTACTTGCATCTAGAACAGGTTCCTTTTTCATTCTGCGTAGACAGAGATTTGTGATCTTTCACTTTTGTATTTTGCTATGGTTGTTTCCTTTTCGGGAATAAGGGACAATAGATGGTCAAAGAAGAGTTGTGAAGACCAGAAGGGTATGGATGGATTGGGATGATAGTATGTACTTATCGTGATTTCTGTACACGTTTCTTGGTTTTCATGCTTTGGTCAACTGTTTTATGTTTGATAGTTCAAAAAGATAAGAAAATATAAAATCTTGTTCACGGTTTTTATTTGACTGATCAGCAGGAAAAGGGCTGCCAGTAACGAAAAAGATGATTCTCCCAAAAGAACTAGGGCGTTAGGTTGTTAGCTTTCCTTTTCCGTTTTTCTGAGTCTTCCAAAAGAATTACGGGATCGTTAGGTTGTTACGCTTTCCTTTTTACTGTTTTTTCTTGTTTTCGTTGGTAAAGTAGTATATTTTATTCAACTTTTAATTTTTAAGTTATGAAATAGCCTGATTTTTTTTATCACTCACTAATTCACTTTTAATTAATTAATATAAATGATCAAATGCCGTACGATTTTAAGTGTCATCATTTCATACTCTTCTCTATATAGATTTGCAAATTTTGAGGTATGTATTGGGCTATGAATTTAATTTTTTGAAAGACAAGATTACTTAATATTCTATAAAATGACTTAACACATAAATCATAATTCATACTTTATTTCAATTCTTAACTTTTTCTTATCGTTTCTCTCAAATTGTTTCTTTAATTAGTTCATCTTAACTACCAAAGTTACACCAATGTTCAGTCTCTAACAATACCTATAAAATAAGTTGAGAAAATTTTGTAATTCTTACAGAGAGAATTAGGCATAGAGTGGTAGTTTCGTTAGAGCTTAAGTTTATTTATTGTAAGTTTTGGACATTTTAGTAATTTAATTGAAACTAAATTATAATTTTAATTAAAATTTATTAGAATTACAAATAATTCTAATTAAATATCAATTATGCCTAAACAAAATCGAATATCTTATATTGATCCTTATTTATTAAAATATTTCTCAAGCTTTACAATTAAGTTTAACTTGATTAAAATATTTTTTCTCTCTTTAACCTGTTCTTTATGTATAACTCATGAGATTCTCAAATATGCCGGTAATGGATACAAATTATAACTCTAAATTATATTTAGGATTTCAGATAAATTAAACTCCTTTAATTTATCTTTAATTATCTAATTAAATAATTTAAATCCATATATCAAGATTGGTATCTAGCAACACATTATGATCACTCAAATATTTTGGAATGTCGAAATAGTTTTGACTAATCTTTTTGTACATAATTTTTTTGTATAATTTAACCTTTTCATCATATAATTTTTTGATAAGATATAGAGCATGAAGTTGATGCCTACTCATCCAATCATGTTAGTTCTCTACCATTAGTAACTGATTTAATTAATGACATTTATTAGTTATTTGACAAAATGTCATTACACCTTGGCAAGGATTTCCTGAATCAATATTAATCGAGAACAATAGAACATTCTCCCTAATTACTTTAGGATGATTAATATATATTGATCACTCGACTACCACCACATAGTTCATGCTATATTTAATGACTATTGACTAAGGTGTCATTAACTAAAACATGTTATAATTAGTATCAAAACATAACAATCCCTAAATAAGATAACTCTGGAGATCTCAAGCCAAAAATTTACTTATACAATCATCACAATGAGAATTTTCATAAACAAAAAAGTGATGATCTAATTAATGGATTTCTCACATGAGGTTAGTTCACTAAACTTGTTCTCTAACAAGCATCCACACGTTTGTCCAATTATCTTCATACTTTAGGCTACAAGATCGACTACTTCTTTCATAAGGAAAGCATAACTAGTTCTAGTTTTTTACGTTATATTAATGTCCAGTCTTAATAGAACAATGGTTAGGAACTATTTAGGGATAATACATGAATGCAATATGAATCTTATAATTATAATCTTATCATAATTTTATTTTCAATATATATTTATTTCGTGGACTTTATCATATACATATAAGTATAAGGTAAAGAATGCCTTTAAATAATTATTATTAAACTACCACTAACCAATTAGTTGTAGGGCATAAACTAATAATCTCATACTTTCACTAAGCTAATCGTTTAAGTATCTTTTACCATATCATAATATGATGATCATGCTATTATTGGGACAATGGTTTAGTGAGAGAATTTTACAAGAATCTTTATAGTGAGCACTCGCTTAAATCTTACAGCTGTCAATTATCATCATAGTTAAAAGAAACTGGCTAAATAAATCCTTAAATCTTTGATGAGTCCGTAGCTCCTTTTACATGACCAATGATCACAATTCATTACTGTCTTGAACAATGCAATGAATTATCAAGTTTATTTAAAAAATTACCAATTAATCATTTCCGCTAAATGAAGTATGTATTATTGCTTAATTGGTAACCATTGCTGCACTGGAACTTTTCCAATCTTAAAATGATATTGTTATAAGTAAAATAAACCTTAATTGGGATTTACTTCTAAATTTAATATGTATATAATCTTGAACTCAAATATCAACTCATGCATAGAATAATGGATATCTTTAATAATTCAAAAGTATCAAATATCTCAAATACTAAACATCTTAGTACATTATCTGTATACTTAGACTTAGAATAGGTAATAAACAACTTCCAATATATCTCTACATATATAATTTCCATAATTAAGTTGTTACCTCTTCATATCAAATATGAATTATTCTTAGACAACTATATTTTTAATAATTTAAAATATGAATAATTGTTTTCTATGAACAATATGTCCCTCCATACTCCCACTGCAAAGGATAACAATACTCCTACTAACCTTCTTATAGACATGATAAATTCACAATCATTTCTAAAACAAACTCTTTGAATTTATCGTAAAAGTGAATCTTTCAACATTCGGTAGCCTTTTAACTATACATAAAATGTATCAATAAAGGCATTAGTTCTAATTAGATGTATTGTCATGAGATTTGAATTTTTCAAATTTCGTCTCACTCCTACTACTTTTTGTTGAGAACCATTCTCCTATAAGTGTATATTGAAGAAAACAAGTTGTTCAATGGGTTCGTGAGATTATATCTAACCTTTTAGATATTTCATAACCTTTTATTATCCAATTTAGTTATAAAATTTATGGATAATATACGCCTAAATTAAGTATCACATCCATAAATCACTCTTTCAAAGTTTTAGCATTTTATATCTAATATGAAATCTCATTGATTGACTTAATAAGAACTATTAAAGATAAGTCATTATACTAGGCATCATAGCCATAGAAGAAATATTACATCATACAATATTTCATATTGTATATTCCTTTTTACACAAATTCATACTATTATAGAATTTAGTTGGAGAGGTATTCATTAGAGAATCTCATTCTTTATATATATATACAAAAAATTTAAACTTATCACATCGGTTTATTCAAAATGCTTAAGCACTCTCAATCCTTAACTTTTACTTACATTTAAACAATTTGAACTTTTTCAAAATTTCTAAAATATTTAATACATATGACCATATCATGTAAAGACATTACCAATCCAATGAAATACAAGTATCATCCTTTTATGAATTGTTATTTCATCCAATACATCACATGTATAAATTTAACAATTTAATATCATCATCATCTTTTCACCAAAGGTTGATTTGGTTATTCTTTAAACCGATAAGTTTCACAAATTGCATACGATTCATAATTAAAAGGATACATATACCTTACTATGTATGATATGTGTCCTTAGAGGTATACAAATTAAATCTTTATTTTACTTTTAATTTATAGCATATGACAAATAAGAGTCGATCCCACAAAGAAAGTTTATCTACTAATTTAGTTTATTTATTATAATACTTTTAAAAGAGAAAATTACATCCTAATAATTTTGCTCATACGAAATGAATTCCATAACAAAATATGAACATCATCAACTCTTGTGTAATTTCCTCTTTAATCACATGAGTAAGATAGAACATCAAAAATTAACAAACTCATTTTAAAAATAAATATATGACACATTTTAAAAGTAAACATTCAATCAATATTGAAAAAGCTAATCAATTGTTTTATAACTCAATAAAAATTCAACATAGAACTCAATGTAGCCAGTATTAATCATAAAGCATAAAATGTGAATTTTCCTTACTTCAACATAAAAAATTTACGACCTAATTTAATCAACACTTGAATTATTAATTTACCATTTAAATGCTAGCAAATTCTATTATGTCATATACGTAATCTTAAAACTTACAATAAAGGAAAACATGAAAACTTATAAAATTACAACTTCTCAATTACTTCCAAACTCAATCAAATTTGGTTTGATAGTTTACAACTTAAGTAATTTATAGGACAAGCAAATCATAGATAAAACAAGAAGTATGTATTTAAACGTTTAATTTGCTTTCCTAAACCTAAAACACATCTTAACAAAAATCTGGAATGTTTTTCATAACTTAGACAACATTTAGAAAAGTCATTATTCTTCATCTCAATTCTTCATTTTGTTGTGAATCAATTATTTTGTTTGATTTAAACTTCAATGCAAGCAATTTGCAACAAGTTTAAAACCTATGAATTAATCCAAAATAAATGCATATATATATATATAAGGGGGGTTTATGAATTTTGAATCAAAATAAATAAACAACTTCCAAATTTATTCTAACTTAATCTAATATGTACAGGTGGAAAAACAGGGTTTTAATTTCAATTTAGCCTTGCGGTTTGATATACTTGGATCATTTGAGTTATTTAACAGGTTAAGCATAAAAAAATAACCAGCTAGCTGCTACTTATCTCCCTTTAATTTCTAGAATTGAATTAGCTCAATCCTAACTCAAAACATATTATGAACTAAGAGATATATTCAACCACTAATAATTTATTCGAAGAACATATAAATTCCATCTCATATAACACATTATGAGTTAACGATTTAAGTATCAAATTCATAGAATCAAGGACGCCTCTAATCATATAAAGAACATGAATCATATATCAAAGAATTCATACATTTTATAAGTATTATATCAACTCGATAATAAGGCAATTAATTTATAAAATTAATAATCCAAATATTCAAAGTGCATCTCTAAACTAATTTTGACAATTAGAATCAACTAAGTTTAGGAAATCATAAATGAAGAGAGGAGAGGTTTCATAAACTCATTCAATTTCTTTTACCCTCACAGACCTTGGAACAACCCTAAAGGTCTAGAATCTCTTCCTCCACCAATCACAAACTAGCTTAATCTTAGTGGTTTGTGGCTTTTTGAATACTCCCACACCTTGTTCTAGCTACTTGCTTCAATTGCCTTTGACAGATGAAAAATCCTCTATGAAATCTCACCTTTACATGGACTGCTTTTTGTTTTTTCCTCCCAAGCTACTACATTTTTAAAGCCTCAAAAGTGACTCCTAGTCCTACACATTACTGGATTATCTATAAGCCTCCAATTATTTTCTTCCATGTTAAATGAATTTGGTGTGGAAAATGTCAAGTGGGGTGAGTCTCCTTCTCTTACCAACGTGGATCTTGTTTTATTACTGTTAGGTTATTTTTCTGCTACTTTTTAGATTGTCTCTAGAGCTAATGTGTCATTTTGTTTCTTTTCCTATAGCTGCTAAGTTTTGGTAGCTTCTTTCTGTTGTGTTTTGCTTCCATTTGGTGATGCATGTTATCCAGCCTCTTTCTACTACACATTTTGGTTATTGCATTTTCTCTACTGGGCTACTTCTTTTTTCTTATGCTTTTTATCTTCTGGCTATTTCTTTTTTCTTCTTTTCCTTGTCTACTATGTTTTGCTCTTTTCCTCTACGTTTTGCTCTTTTCTATGCTTCTCTCTACTTCTTGTACTATTTCTTATTATGGTGGGTTGTTTCTTTTTCTATGGGCTAATTGCTTAATTCTGGACTTTCTTCTAGGTGAACTTCATTTTGGGAAAATTTTCCTTCTAGGTTCCTTTCTTCAAGTCCACTAAGCCTACAAGAGAATACTTAGTGCAATTTAAACCCCTTTTATAAATAAAATATGGAACTAAATGACTTAGGTTAATAATAGTAAAATGTAGTAATTTTTGCCTAAAAGTGTTATGCAAATAATTTAAAAATTATATAATAGGGGTGTAAAGTATGCTATAATATCTACTTATCAATGTAACTTTGTGATTCTAATTATGTTGATTTAACCAACATGGAATAAAATGATAGTTTCAATTATCATTGTATTCTTAAACATGACCTATGTCCAAGATATTTGGTTCACTATTTTAGTATCAGCTATACTAAACAAGGGAAATATACTAACAATAAAATATAAATGTAAGAAAAGAAAACAATAGGTTATATGTCATGATTAACTTATAAGATTAGGACTTTAATCATGTATTTGGTTGCTCCCACTATTTTATTCAAAATATTAGCCCTCACTACTATTCAGAAAGATTAATCTAATCTCAGTAGTGAGCTAGGATCCCATTTATATCTGGTTAACCTTAATTCACTGAACAAATCTATGCAAATAATTTAAAAATTATATAATAGGGGTGTAAAGTATGCTATAATATCTACTTATCAAAGTAACTTTGTGATTCTAATTATGTTGATTTAACCATCATGGAATAAAATGATAGTTTCAGTTATCTTTGTATTCTTGAACATAACCTATGTCCAAGATATTTGGTTCACTATTTTAGTATCAACTATACTAAATAAGGGAAATATACTAACAACAAAATATAAATGAAAGAAAAGCAAACAATAGGTGACGTCATTATTAACATATAAGATTAGGACTTTAATAATGTATTTGGTTACTCTCACTATTTTATTCAAAATATTAGCCCTCACTACTATTTAGAAAGATTAATCTAATCTCTATAGTGAGCTAGGATCCCATTTATATCTAATTAACCTTAATTCATTGAACAAATCAACAAAACTTAAATTAGATAGATAACATATTTGTCAATTACATCTTACGTGACTTCTAGATTCGTTGGGTGACAACTCTTGCCAAAACATATCTTATTTGGTATTCATAACCTTGCCTCTAAATTCATATGATCAGGAGTCACTCATTCAAATCATACAGATTTAGTTAAGCAGGACCGTTAATTTAAGATAAAACATATTCAGATTAAAGGAGCCTTGAGTCACTCAACAAGCTTTATAATAAACAGAATTATGATTTTGTTCTTAAATAACAGAAGGCAACAATCACATTCTCAACATGTACTTAATATTTTAACAAGGGATTTAATTTTTTTACCTTAACAAACAAAAAATTACTTATAATAATATCGCATACAAAACATGTAATTTTTTGACCCAAAAATATAATTTAATATGCATCTAATATACATATCAAACATATAAATAAAGTATGCAACCTATGCACTCATAATCAAATTATATGCATAAAAAATCAAGCTTTGGTTGATTCTAATGTTTGGTCTTCATAATCAAAAATAAAATTTCCAACTCCCTAGATAATTTAATTAGATTAAACTCATTAATTCTTAAACGAATTAAATTCCTATTCCAAATGGAAATTTAATTAGATTTGAAATCAATTTTCAAATTCAATTGAAAATTATTCCCAATTATCATGATTTTTAAATTATACTTCTTACTTTCAAAATTTATAAGCAATATGTTCTAATATAATTAGAAAATTATTTATAATATAATTAGAAATATATTTTCCTTAATTATAAAACTATTTTCTAATAATAAAAGAAAAGTACTTTCAAAATTAAATAAAACACTTTAAATTTAGTTAAGAAAGTCAGTTATATTATTTATTTAAATATTTTTTATTTAATTAGAAAATCTTTCTTTAATAAATCAGAAAACTATTTTCAAAAATATCAAAGAAAGCTCAATTTTCTTAATTAATAAATGAAAACATTTTTCAAATTTTAATTAAAAAACTACACATATTTGAATGTATATGATAAATTCTATAGGGTAAATATAAATTGTCAATTATGATAAAATCATAATTATGAGATGTATATTACATTTATGTATTATCCTTAAGTAGTTCTTAGTCATTTATTTTATTAAGACTGGACATTAATAGAGCATAAAAAGATTAACACATGTTAAGTTTCTTCCTTATGAAGGAAGTTGTCGATCATATAATCTAAAGTACTTAAACAAACATATGGATGCTTATTATATAATAAGTTTACTAAACTGACCTCATATGAGAATTTCATTTGAATCATTACTTGTATGTTTATAGAAATTTTTATTATGATAATTATATTAGTGATGCTTTGAATTGAGATCACCAAAGCATCTCATTTAGGGATTGTTATGTTTTGATATTAATCTTGAATTATTCTTGTAAGTTATATAAAGGACGATGAGAAAGCCAGTTGTCAAACCAAAAGCTAGTTTGTTTTCCACCTCTAATAAGGTAAACAAACTTATTCCTCAACAGATCCCTAGGTCTTATAATAGATTTCAAAGTTGAAGTGAAAGATGATATGATCTTTATAATCCATATGCTTCAGTTTTTTATGTAAATGTCACGAATCCATTTACACCAAAGAGATTGTTTATCAGTCATTAACCTCCATGGCCTTTTGTAGCATAACAATGTTCATCAACTTGAGAGAAATAATCCTAAGACCTCCTTTGTCTTTAGGCAAGCAAACTTCCTTCCACTACATTTCAGCTCTTTTGAAAGTATCCTCATTCTCATTCCATAGAAACTTGTTACAAATAATCTTTATGGACTTGATGATCTTCATAGGAATAGCTAGATGTGTAGCCCAAAAACATTGATTGAGCTAAGAATGTATACAAAAATATGAGACATACTAGCAATAAAAAGTGTTTTGAAACTCCAAAAAGAGATTTTGATATTGATACTGTCAACTAGAATATTAAAAGCTCCACAAGAAAGACTACTAGTTGAAATGGGAATGCTTAATAATAGCATTGGAAGTAGCTGTAACCTGAAGCTAGTGACAGAATTGGTAATAGATTCTTTCCCTACAGTAGATTTGGATAAATAGAAATAACTTTTACAGCAATTGGTTTCCAAACCAAATAGATTGCTAAAGACTTTCAATTTTTTCATAAGAGTAGATACAGAAGTCTAATCAGCCTTGGAGAGAAGAATAAGGTCATCTAAAAAACAAAGATTAGTGATTTTTTGATGCTTAAACTTGGAGTGAAACTTGAAGACCTTTGTTCTCTCTAAAATTCTCTTCAGGGTTTTATTGAAGACTTCCATAGCAAGAGTGAATATATAAGAATATATGGGATCTCGAAGTTTAATTCCCTTAGAGCTTTTAAAAGATTTACTAGGTTGACCATTCACCAAGTTTTTAAAAGGAATAGTGATGCAATGTGAGATCTACTGAATAAAAATTACAAGAAGCTCCAAGGCATAAAGAGTGTTTAGAATAAAATCCCAATCCACACTATCATAAGCCTTCTTTAAATCTATTTTGAGAATGCAGTTCTTACTTGCTCTTCTGTTAGAATAAGTTCTAACAAGTTCCTACATTAACCAAATATTATCACCCATAATTCTTTATAGTATGTAGGCCCTTTGGGAAAGGTCAATATACTTATGAAGAACTTCTTTCAACCTTTGAGCCAAGATCTTGGAAATGATTTAATGCACTTTTGCAGTAAGAAATGGGTCAAAAATTAAAGAAACTAATTTGCTCAACACTCTTAGGAATAAGAGCAAAAAAATTATATTGATTTTAGATAACGTCTTTCCTGTGTTAAAAAATTCTAAAATAGCATCATTCACAGTATTCTTAGTCAGGTTCCAAGGTTTGTTGAAGAAATAAAGGCTTAAGTCATTAGGACTGGGTGTCTTATGAGGATTCATAGATTTCAAGGAGTTTTCTATCTTATGAATGGTTATAGGCTTGCTTAATACTTCTGCTTCCTATTGAGTAGTACAATCCTACATAAGTTCTTCAGAAGTGACTGAGGTGAGGTAGCATTAGTAGGAGTTGTCAAGCTGTTTGAGAAATAATCAAAAGCTCCTTGGAGTAATAAGTGTTCAGAATTTAGTTCCTAATTTTTTATATTCAAAGAAATGATCATGTTGATGTTTTTCCTTGAAATAACAGCTCTATAAAAGAAAGTTGTGTTTTTATCCCCTTCTCTATTCCACGCTGGATCTTTGATTCATCAGTGAATGATCATAGATTAGTGCACTAGAGAGGTGTCACATAGCCAACCTTTTCTAATTCTAGAGGTCAACTAAGGTTAGGTCATTTTTTAGCTCAGTTTCGATTCTCTCAAGAGATACTCTACAAGTGTCAAGGAGATGATGATTATTACCTATGTTGTTTAGAAAAATCAGTTTCATCTCTTGTTTATTGATTGAAATCTTCCTAGAATATACAAATTGCTTGGGCCTCGAATAGAGACATTTAAAGCTCTCAATATGCCAATCTCCAACTTAACTAGATCATCTAGAGAATTATTAAATCTAAAGGGGAAGAAGGGTTTTATAGAACCATGATGAGTGATAATAGAATAATAGGCTGAGAGACTTTGGTTTACTAAAAAAAAGGAACTTCTTAAATAAGTGGAAAACCACAAATGATTTTACATGCTCCTGTCAAGTTTTTCCCTAATACAGTTGTCCCCCATTTCTTTATTACACCAAGTATATAAGCTTCCTCTATAAGGTAAGTCAGATAATTGAATATCAAATAGATATTTTCTCAAATCAGAGTAAGGATTGCCTATAGATCTGACACCTTGTGTCTCTTTTGGATTGATAAAAGCATTGAAGTCACCAGCAACTAGCTAGGGAAAAGAAGATGCATCTGCTAGTGAGACCTGAGCTGATTCCACATAAAGGATCTTTAGTATGCACTATTATGAGTATAAACAAATGATATGATGATTGATATAGCTAAATTCTTATTATAGACATCCAACTGAATCAATTGGTCAGAGATGAACTTTATGGTAACATTGACAACAAAAGAGTCATACACAACCACAATTTTGCAAATAGTTGATGAATCTGATTGCAGATCAGATTCCAAAGCCTTGGCAAAAACAAAAGAAGGTTACAATTGTGCTACTTCATTCGAGTCTCCAAAATTCCTACTATAACTATTTTATTTTGAGCTAAGAAGCACTCAACCAAAAGTTTTCTTAATGCCCCTTTAATGTTCCAAATTAGAATAATCATGATTTGACTCCCCAGTTGGGGCCCTCTTCCTCCTACTTGATCTGCTTATAACTACAGGTTCAGATTCCTCAGTCTACTCTGTAATTCTACTTGGACAGACTTGCTCAATTATATTTTTCTCATATGTTGCTGGAGATTCAATAGTATTACATTTATATTATTTTCTTCATTAGCACTATTAAGGATGTTATTGTCTACTACTATCTGAGAGTTGTCATGATCACTGACATTCACAGCTTATGTTGTTGAACTATCCTTATTTATGTAGAGTTTTATGACCTCCTGATACTCTCCAATCTTAAATGTTTTTCTAGTTGGTTTCAAAATTTTCTTACTAGTGACCTGTGATTTCCAAGCATATGAGACTCTTAATTGATCTTCATATGATTCTAAGCTTTCATCCAATTGAATGATAGCGTCAGGTAAATCAATTATAGAAGATCCTAAAACATATATTCTAGCAAATTGGATCCTCTTAACCTCAGTTGTAGCTTGATATATGTAGATAGGATTACCAATGAAGCTTGCAATGTGTCTAAGTCTAAAGGTAGTCTAATACTCAAGCGGAACACCATGAGTACAAATCCACAGTGGAAAATAATCCTACTTGATGTCTTCCATCCTCATTCCAGGTCTTTAAATCTATAAAAATAGGGGCTTGTTGTGTACATACCATGGTCCTTGGTACTAAATTTTTTATTCTATAATTAGGCAAAAAATTTTAGTCACAATTTCTGAAAATTTCGAGGCTACAATTTCACTCTAGAGAAATCAAAAGATTAGTCAAGCATCACCTTGGTAGAATTATTAAACACGTTGTAAGCATAGGAACAAAGGAGACTTATGAGACACGAAGGAAATATGGAGATTTTGAACCTATACTGCAAAGCCAAAGTGGAGGTAAGAATAAGAAAATTAAGTAAAGTAATAACAAGCATGGAGGTTCTGTAAGTGACAACAACAATAATAACAAGACCAACAACTCCTAAGCTTTTCCATCTTATCCTTATTGCAAAAAACAATCATCCACAAATAAGGTGTTGGTGGAGGTTAAATGCAAAATGTAACAAGTTTCGCCGGTTAGAACATAGGAAAAGAATATGCAAGTCTCAACAGCAACACAAAGCAGCCAAGATTGTTCATAATCAACATAAACAGAAGCAGATGCTTTGCAGTATCATGCTTCTCCGTTAAAATCATAACTGACAACTGGATTATAGATACTAGTTGTAGAAACCACATGACTTATGATTGATAATTCTTTTAAGAGTTTGACAAAACTAGTATCTCAGAGTCAGAATTGGAATTGGAGCATAAATTATTATAAAAGACAAAGGAATAGTGGCAATAGAAGGTCACACAAGTTTGAAATTAATTTATGATGTTTTGTATGTTCCATAAATTAATGAAAACCTTTTGAGTGTTGTTTTATCGTTGGAAAAAAGGGTATAAGGTGTTGTTTAAAGATAAAAGTTGCATAATTAAAGATGCAGAAGTTAGAAATGTATTCAAAGTTCAAATGAAAGACAAAATATTTGCCTCAGATTTAATATAAGAAGAGCATATTGTTGATCATAAAAAAGATAACGATGCAATTCTTGTGCACAAGAGATTGGGGCATTTACATCATATAGTTGTACTTTTTATAAAGAAAAATGATCTTGCGAAAGGCTTGCTTCAAAGCTTCCTATATGTGCATCTTGTCAATATAAGAAGCAAACAAGGATTCCTTTTCCACAAAATAAGGCCTGGAGGGCTGCTTAAAAGTTGTAACAAGTAATGTAGACATAGGAGGACCTATGAGAACACCATCATTGGATGGTAGTAAGTATTATATTGCTTTTATTAATGATCATACAAAATTTTGCTGGATTTATTTTATGAAACTTAAGCTTGAGGTAGCTAACATCTTTTAGAAGTTTAAAGCTTTTGTAGAAATTCAAAATGGCTATAAGATGCATGTGATTTGATCTAATAATACGGTTGAATACATCTTTGAAAATTTTAACAAATTTTTTCAAGATGTAGGAATAGAACATCAGCTGATAGCACCTTACACGCTGCAACAAAACGATGCGATGGTGAGAAAAAATAGGACAATTAGGGAGACAAAAGGTGTTTACTTTATGAAAAAAGGGCTATTAAAGAAATTTTAGACTAATGCTACAAACACAGTTGTTTATCTACTAAACAAACTCCCAAAAAAGCTTTGTATAAAAAAATCCTTTTAAAGTATGATATGGTTACAAACTAGATTTTCTTAATATGAAAACATATGGTTACTTATGTTTCTCTTATATTCATCAGGTTAAGAAAGAATAAATTAGTTAAGAAAGTATAATTTGAAATTTTATAAGCTACAACTCAAGCTTAAAAGCCTACAGAATCTAGTTACTAGAAAGAAGCAAAGTCATTATTAGTAAAGATGTCAAATTCCACAAGTCAGATAACATTGGGGTATGAGAATAAGATTAAGCTTCATGAGGATAATGATGATGTAGATGATGAACCTATTAGAGGTACTCGATCACTTTCATTTATCTACAAAAGGTTTAATATAGTTATAATGGAGCCTGTAGGATGTGAGGAAGTTGCAACTAATAAAAAAAATGGTTAGTTACAATAAAGCAGGAGCTCAATATGAATTAAAAAATACCGAACATGGAAACTGGTGGATAGACCAAAAGACAAGAAAGTTATAGGAGTGAAGTGGGTTTATAGAACTAAGCTCAATCCTGACGATTTTGTAACAAAGTATAAGGAAAGGCTTATTTTCAAGAGATATGTTTAAATTTTTTGGGTATATTTTTCTAAAATGTTTGCTTTAGTCACCAGGTTAGATATCATAAGAATGTTCCTAGCCCATGCTACATAAAATAGATGGGTTGTGCACAAAATGGATATCAAGTTGACATTTTTAAATGGGTGATAGGTGATATTTGCTTAATTATTATGTATTTATTCTACAACACTTAGTGTTTAATGATATTCCACAACATTTGAGCCATTTTCTTAAAATTCACATTCACTTGTCCTTATGGAACAAGAAGAAAAAAGATTAGAGCAAGAAAAAAAGAAAAGAACATGAAGAATATATGATGTAAAATGGCTCACGGCCATGCATGAATTTGTCTATGAAACATGTTACATAGGTGTGATACTCAAGTCATGCCTATGCAAGGTGGCTCACGGCCATGAGACACCACTGACAGTTGTGAACACCAAGTCACACCCATAAGAAATGTCTAGCTATCCCAAAATCCTACATTTTTGTATAAAGGCAACATTTTGATGGTAGAAACTTATGTTTCGTTTGGGGAAAATATTCAGAGGGGTGGAAGGCTCGGTTTTGAAGAGAAGAGGGGGCAAAACTCCAATCCATTGGAGAACCATGGAAAGCTAGCTTCCCGACACTGGTTTGGAGGTGACATTGATGCCGACAAACCGGTTAAGCATATTCTTCATTATATTTGTTATTCTTACTCTCTTTTCGGATTGTTTACGTTATCTTGCATTTATGGATTGGGTATTGTGTAAGAATGATTTTGATGCTCTATCAAATTATTTTTCAAAGGAACCCATTGCTAGAAATTTAAACACAATACGTAATAGTCGTGTTTAAATTCATTTGTAGCAACTAATGGTATTATATCATTAGGAATAATGTAATCTAGGTTAAATAATCCAATCCTGTGAGATTATTACTTAGATTGGTTTTTTTTTTTTTCATTCGTAAGGTGATTGTCCTATTAAACTTAGAGACTGTCTCCTAGGTTAGTCGATAGCTATGGTTAATTAACGAGCTCTTCTTAATTAATTATAACCTAAGGAAAAACTGAGATTAACAGAGCTTGTTGTTAATCTACGACCAATAGTTCAAAGAGAGGTGTGAATACAACAATTTAATGAAATATGTTTAATTAAGTGAAGGTCGAGATAGAACCAAAGAACTAGATCCCTAACAAATTCATCATTTTCATCATTTTTCAATGTTTTCTTTAATTTTTCTGTTACTTTAGTTTCATTTTATTTTCTTATTTCAAAACCAAACAAACCATCCATAACCTAAACACCAATTATTTTCATTACAAAAGCTAACCGAACACTCTCAGTAGGATCGACTTAGACTCACCAGTGCTATAGTAATAGGTCTAGTTTATTTTGCGTAACATTATGATGTGCTTACATCAATTTTGACGCCGACCGAGGAGTGCAGTGCTTTGGTTTTTGTTCTTTATTTTAATTGGTGTTTTGTATATATTTGTTTGTAATTAGTTTCTTTTTAGTTATTTTTTAGATCTTTTCACTTTTTGTTTAGTATTTGTTTGTTAAAATTTTTTTAAAATTACATGGATGGAAGTAATTTTTTCTTTAACTTGTATTCCCAATCTTATAGTCATGTTTGGAGTGATCATACAAACTTTAATTATAGATGGGATAACCAGCAAAATTAATTCCATGATAATTTGCAGGTTGTACAGCAATTCCTGTTTAGACCAAAGGCTTCTTATTACAACTGAGATCCATCTCCAGAAGAACTAGTTAATGATGTCGCTGCTAAGACTTTTCAATTTCAGCAGGAGGAAAGACAATTTTGGTCTAACTTTCAAGATTTAGAATGGCATCGAAACTCAGTTACATCTCTATAAGAATCATTTAATGTTTGTGACACCAATACATTGCAAATTTAGCAGTATATGATACAATTCCATCAAGAAACAAGTTCTACAGTCCAAAACTTGGTAAGCCAGATGGGTTAGCTGGCAAAAGTTATCAACCGCCTAGCATCATAACGCGAAGAAGAGCAACTATCTTAACCTGAGTTGTACCCAAGGGACATTACTACAAAGGCCTTACAGAGTGATGAAGAGCTTGAAAATTTTAAGTGTGCTACTTAAAGAATTATTTGTGTCGAAGAATTGGAGAAGGAGCTCGAAGTAGAAAAGGATACATCTTTTAGCTTGAAGATAAATACTGAGTTTCAATTTATTGTTAAGACTAACTTTTTACCTTTAGCTAGCAAGTTAGAGAAATTGAACGAGGATGAACAAGGTAAAGAGACTTGCAAGATTTTTCAAGAGTATGGGGACTCAGTAGAGATTGGAAGTTTGAAGATAGGGAAGACACTATATGTGAATGATCATCAACTGAGGCTCTATCCTAAACAACCTCATATGAAGGAAGCACATGTGACACTGAAAGATCATAATTTTGTCACGTGAGGAAAGTATGGAGTGGAGCCAGAGACACTAAACAAAGGTACTTCTTGGGAGGCAACCCAAAGGAAGTTAATTTCTTTCCTTTTACATTTTTGCATTGATTTCTTATATGCATGTATGTTTTTAGTTATTTGTTTTTACTTGTTTTTAAGTTTTCAATCAAATAGAGAGAGAGAATAAAACAAACAAATAAAAATTTTCTTATTTTCTATTGCTTCTAGGACTATATAGTCATAATTATAGAATGAATTGACTAGAAGAATCCATGGCAACTTCATCATGTCCTTTTACTTTTGTGATTGGTCAATGTGCATTATCTTTAGAAGAGTAGTGACTAGTGGCAGACAAAAGCCAGTGAGATTTTGAGCCTTTATATACTGACAAATTTATATCAGTCTCATTATCTTTTGTATATGTGTGACCTTTATGAGATGTACATCCTGACTTTGCCTTGAATTTCTATTTGAGACCACTTTCTTATCATATGCATTAACATGAAAATGATTAGGCATATATGTGGGATGGTTATAATTGTTGGGATGCCAATTTATGTCTTATCATTAAAATTCCCATATTGATGTAGTTTCTTTCAATGTTTATATAAAAAAAGAAAAAGAAAAAGAAAAAAAGAAAAAAAAGAAAAAAATTTATGTTTAAATAAATGTATCAAGGAGGAAGTGCATATGTGTTAAAAAGTTATTTATGATTAATGTCTCTTCCTAAAGTTGTATGGAATGAGTGACTTGAGTATAATGTGAATGAGGGAGGTGTAGTTCTTAAGGGTCACTCCCTATGGTTACAAAGTCTTGTTTATGATTAATTTTTATGAGTGATAGATGCTTGATGTGGTTTGTGATGTGAGAGCTTAAATTTGAGCTAAGAAACTTGGTTTTTGCATTCTTCATAGTTGATGTACACAATTGTGAGTGAATATTGGTTTTTGCACTTGATGTTACATTGAGTGTTTTTCTTGTTTCACTAGCTTTAATGGCTTTTACATTACACAATCCAAACATATCTCACCTTAACTCTTGCTCGCATTACAACCCTATAAAGTCCTTTAATTCATGATTATGCATGTGATTTGCAAAGTTGTGCAATGTCATGATCATGAATGGTAATTGAGTGTACCTATGAATATATCTTATTTAAACGCATTTTGTCCAAGTTTACCATTAGATTGCTCAATTTTTAAAGTTGTTAAATGTTGGTTGATCATGAGAAGAAGTGTTAGACGTTGAATTCTTGCTATGGTTTTTTTAAAGTCATTCATCTTTGTTGATGATTATGTATTCTTGGGAACATATAGGATATGAGTAAATGTTTTTAGGTCTATGATTTTGAATATGATGTTTTTCCCGACAACGGTCAAAAGCTAAGTGTGGTATAAATTAATATGTACTTAATTGATTATGCATTTATTCCATAACATTTAGTGTTTAATGATATGAAATGCTTAAGACATTCATTTTAGTTCATACTAGTTTTTAGGTACAATTCGGAAGCAAAAGAGCCAAAGTGAGTCAAAAGCACTATATTTGAGCCATCTTTTTGAGATTCACACTCACTTGTCTTCAAGGAACAAGAAGAAGAAAGATTAGAGCAAGAAAAAAAGACAAGAACGTGAAGATTATATGATGTAAAATGGCTCATGACCATGCATGAATTTGTCCATGAAATATGTTACATGTAACATCCCATCACCAATGGGAAGGGTAAAATAGTAATTTGAAATAGTTTATAAGTACTTAGAATTGTCTTGATATGTTCATGCATACACATGTAAGTGAATAGTGAATTTTGCACATGTAAATGATTGTACATGCATT
>JAOQMS010000178.1:13790082-13809749 GCA_027563885.1 Erythroxylum longipes
GAAATAACAAAACAATAAATTAACTTATAATTGTAATTATAATATGTTATTATTAATAAATTTAAATAATAAAACTAAAAAAAAGTGCATCAGTGTTTGCTTATTTTAATTTTAATTATAGTAATATTACTTTAATAAAAATTTAAATTTAAATTTAAATTTAAATTTAATCATTACTTTAATAAAAAATAAATTAAATTATAAATTTAATCATCACTTTAATAAAAAAATTAATTTAATTATAATTATGATTATAATTATATAATTATTAATTAAAAAAACTAAAATTAAAAAAAATAGATTAGTCTCATATCTAATTCAGAATTAAGGCATAAGTTTTCTTTTTTGGATGTTTATGTTTTAATCTTAAGTTTTATCCTTTTCAATTCCTTCTTCGAAGATGCACGATCGGGACTTCCTATTTGCTTCTTTAGGGACGATTGCGACTTTCCAATAAAAATTAATTATTTAATCATGATCTAATTATATTAAAATGGTACAATTATTTCTATGTTTATTTTTTTGATACCTGTAACTTTGAATTTCATTATATATATTTATATATTTATGCAAAAATTATTTTTGTTATTATATATATATATTAATAATAATTATTAATAATAGTAACAATAATCATTAATGCAGCAAACATTAATATTGACTACTTAATCAACTAATTATATACTAAATATGTATAATAACATTATTAAATATATATTTAATATAACTAATTGATTATATTATAACAACTATTAATCATATCAAAATCAATTCTATTTCAATAGGATGGAAAAATTTTCCGTCATATAAACTAAATAATAATTAATAATAATTATTAATACAATAATATATCCACCAAATAATATTAATATTGACTACTTATTTAAGTATAAGCTTATTTATATTGCATCAAAATTAATAATATTTAAGTATATTAAAATATTTTGAATTAATATCAACTATTTATTATTATTCATTGTTTCAGACCAAATATGCATAATAACATTATTATAATTTAAGTATAATTATATTTAAATTATAGGATGAAAAAACTTCGATAATGAAAACATTAATACTACATAAATAATTAATAACAAAACACTTTATATTTTTAAAATTTTTCCAGTCAGATAAATAATTTAACTGATCCATTTTTTACATCCCAACCTATATATTGTTAAGTTTTGTATAAGATGAGTGATGTTATTTCATCTCCTGATTTTTTTTCGTTCCATCTTTTTAATAACTAAATTTACCTGTTCTTTTTTTATATTACATTTATATATTTTGAATAATTCTCTCGTGAATCTTTTATTATTATACATTAAAAAATTCAGATATTAATAATCTCACAATAAAATTTTAAATTACACAGTATTTACTTATTTTACGCTGATTTTCTTATAATTTTTAATTCAGTTTATATATTTTACACATTTATAACAGGAACATTACACTATACATTTCCTTAATTTACTTACTAATTTTATTTATTCATTTATTACATTTTAACTTATATATTTTAATAAAATATATTTAAACCTTTTTAATAAAATATCCATTACAAACTTAAAATATTTATAATTTAATTACTAATTTTTACGAATAACAAATTTAAAATGTTTATAATTTAATTACAAATTTTAAATTTTCTTAATAATTTAATTCCAAATTTCTAAATTTTTATATTTATTTGTACATTAAAATTATATATTAACATAATCAGTTAAATTAACAGGGCATTATTATTGCACATTTGCACAGTTTTATTCTGCTACTTGATAACTAATCCATTTCAAATGAGTATTTTAAAAATTTTTGTCTTTTGCACTATAAATTTATGTAAAACACCTTTACATGATTCATACTTACAAGATTTAATTCATATATATATAAAAGAGATCATTGTTAGATTCTTTTATTATATGTTCGACAATAGAATATTCACTCAACTTTTTACTATTTTTCCTTCTTTCTTCTTGAACTTCTTCAATAATCTTAGGAGATGTTTGTTTCTGTTTTATTTTTCTGCTTCTTGTTGTGATTTTAATAAAAAAGAAACATGTTGCTTCTGTTGCAGTCTGTTATTTCTAAAAATAAAAAAACCACAACAGATTCACCAAAATAGAAATTGGACGCTTTTCTAATTTTTCACAACAAGTTTTTGTTTTCGTTTCTATCTCCTCCTCTTATAAATATCCTCCACTGTGGAAACTCTCATCTTTCTCTCTTACATCCCATATCCATCTCTTCTCTTTCTCCAGCTTCTTTGATCTTCTCTTTTCTCTTAAGTCCCTAACTCATGTCTTCCCTCTCTCCTAATTTTCTCGTTTGCATTTCTACATTTTTGGTTTTCTCATTTGCGTTTCTGTGCTTTTTGTTTTTGGATTTTTTGGTTTGAGTTTCTGCATTTCTGGTTTTTTGGTTTGTGTCTCTACATTTCCTAAGTGTTCTTCTACAATTTTTGTTTGTTGTTTCCATAAATTCGATACAAAGTTCAATGGCCAATAAATCCCATTTAAACATGTGATAAGAAATCTGGTCAGTTTCAAGGTTTACAGCTTCTACTACTGGTTTCAATTTAACAATGTTTCTATTGACAATTGAGTTTCTAAAAATATTTTTATTTTTAGTTTGTTATTACAAATCTCAATAAAAAAGGTTTTTGTTTTTCAATAAAAAATAAAATAAAAACTAAAAACTACAACAGAAAAACAGAAGTAGAACCAAACGACTCCTTAACTTTGCCCTTCCTAAATTTTTTAAGTTCCTCATTCAAGTATCCTTTGCAACTCCTTATACTTTGCAACTCCTTATACCTTTTGTATAGTCACATTACTAAAAACTAACTCCTTTCCTTTTTGCTTTTTGGAGGAATTACTACCACTTTCACTTTTAGTTGTTCCTAAATCACATATGTTGAAGGGGCACAGTTCCAATGCACTTGATATATGTTATAACTCTTAGCTTAAACGAGTACTTTAATGACCTTGAGTTTGTTATTATTTTGTCTTGACATGACATTTAATAATGATGGGTTCTTTTTTCTTCTTCTCTGTGGTATTAATAGTAGCATACATTGTAGGTCCATTTTTCACTCTTAAAATAATTAGGTTTAGCATATATTGTGTTGATTCTATGAAAACTTTATAATCTTCTAAGTCATATTTATGTTGTTGATTCAATAAGAACTAATTTGCCTTTCGACCTTCTTTTGATCTTTAGTATGTTAAATGATCCCCTTCCATTAGCAACTTGTAGATTTATCCATTCACACTTTTAACTTGTTTACATAGAGAATTTTATATGCATCATCATCTACTGTGTTTATGTTACTAGTTTCATAAAGGAAAAAGGTACTAATGTTAATATTTGGTTGTATACCTTCTATCTTAAATTTTGTCTATCCACTTTATATGCACTTCTTTACCAAATTCTTTAAAGCATTGCATTTTTAGTAGAATGTCCCATTACTTATCATTTTACATATAATTTACGTTCTAATTGAATCATATTTGATAAAGTGATTTTGGTTGCAAGGTTATTACAGAAGTTATCATATTTTACTTCAATATAACTTGGAAGGTTTCCCCCAAACTCTTAGGCAATGAAAATAATGATGATTTAGGTTTTCCCTCACTAATTTTATTTGTATTGTTGCTCCCATGGTGATAATGTTTTTGTTTGGTTTGCAGTCTTTGATAATTTTATTAAAGTTGGTTTTTTTGGTGAATATGGTGTTAGATTTCTTAGTATTATTTGGAATTTGGTGTAATAAATTTGAGAAATATAAATATGAAAGATTATATGAAATGGTCAAAAGTTTTAATAATAAAATATTTGGTTATATCTAAAGGGTAGTTAATTGTTAAAATTTTGGTTGTATGGAGGAGTAGTTGTCTACATTAGTTATTATTGGATTGATCTAGTTTTGAGTTTGGAATTCAGTGGAATCCAACTGATGCAACTTATTCACCTCCTTCATATTGATATTTTTTGTTTGTTCAGAAACAATCTACTTAATTTTTCCTTTCTTGAAAACACTATCTAAAAACTTGTGTTGACTAACTATTTAGTTAAAAGAGAATTTAGCAAATTGTCATAATCTATTATAATAAAGTTTCTTAAGCATTCCATCCAAAATCTCCTTTATAGAAAAAGACGATCAAAATTTTGTTGCCTTTAAACTCCATCATCAAGCATACTCTTTTAGGCTTTTTGTAGGCTTCATATCCATCATATACATAAATTTTCTAGTATCCTTGTTGAAATTGTATTGAGTCAAGAACTGGTTGATAAGAAAATCAAAGTTCCTTAAAATTGACTGGTTTAAGTTCATGAACTAATACAAAGTGAGGTTAACAAGTCTTTTTCAAAAATAATGCACTAATATCTCATTATTCATCACCATCATCAACATTCAGTTCACATCTTGTTGAGACTTGAGGGCTTGGGAGGTCCAATAGTATGTAGTCTTACCCAGGGACCTAGTAGAGAGGCTATTTCTGATAGACCACTAATATCTAATTATTATTGATGTATATTTCTATTTTACAATAATACATTTGTAAATAACCTATATTAGTCCATGATACCATTTAAATTCTCAAATTCACACATTCTAAAGTGATGTAGGATATAGACTTTGGCCACTAGGAAAATGTATTTAAGTGCTTTTACTTTTGATACCACTAAAGTGCTTGTAACTCACCATATTCTCCATCTTTCTCTATGGTTCCTAGAGTTCCTTTTAGCATAACCATTTATCTTTCTCCTTCTTGTTCCTAGGAGCTAAGATCAATATTGCATCCATAAAAGACAACTCTATTACAAATGTTATCTCCAGATTAGAATATATAGGAAAAGGTATTCATATTCCTAGTATTAATAATTCTGTAATGGCTTCTTTTAGAATAGGATACATAGAGAATGACATGCTTGTTCTTGAAACCGATGGTACTAAGGCATAGGTGTTGATTTTGAAGTAGAATACATAGGGAAAAGCATCTCTTTGCCTAATATTGGTGGAGACGGTAGGACAATGGGTGCATATATGAGTGAAAAATTAAACATTTGGTATGGATTAAAAGGGTATGGATGCAATAGTAGAAATCAATGCTTGGGGAGACCCTAATGATACTTCCTCTTTTATGATTGCCTTTCTCTTTGCCTATTTAGGGAGTCAAGTTACTCTCTTAACTTGGCCATAATTTCTCCTAATTCTTCAACTTCTGTTCTTTCATAACACTTCCAACATCTTTACTTTAGATTTTGTTAAATACAATTTTACTTAATTATTTTTCTTAATCTTCTTATGAGTTATGGTAAACTATATATATAATCATCTGAAAAGAGACAAAGATATTATAATGAGTTATTATCTTTTTTTTTGCATATGAATATAAACATTCAATGCAAAATAACAACGATTAGAACATTAAAGAGCTAAGGAAATTAAATTTGCTCAAATTATCATTATTATTATATAAAAATGTTGATCATGATATTATAATATCAGTAAACATTTAATGTCCCAGAAAACAAAAGACATTTCATTGTGATATGAAATGATCTTTAATTAAAGCTTCATATAATGATATAATATATTTAACAACGTCCAAAAAGTAAGTTAGGAACCTTTGTATTCTTGCTCAATATCTCTTTGCAATTGTAATGATGTCTACATAATTCTCATAAGTCTATATATACAACTTCCACACTTAATATTGCCATTCTCTAAGCTTATATTTCAAATAATTAGTGATCTTTTCATGTAATATCACTTCTTTAATTTTCTCCATTTCTTTTAATTCCACTAGAGTTTTATGATACATTTCATTCATTTCTATTAGCTCTCGAATTTTTGGACTATTTTCCCTAATCCATTCTAGCTAATCAAAGATCCCTTTAAAGTTTTGAATAATTTGATTTCTTATATTTTGAATCAATATTATCCATTGATTTTTTTTTCTATTCTCACTAACTCCTAACTCGAATCTTTCTATAATTTTTTAATCACTTATCCTTAACTCTATGTTGTCTCTTTACAATTGTTAATTGTCACTTTTTAATTTCTAATTCTCTTACTGAATCTGCTTTATCTCTTTAATTACATCTTTGCGCCTTTTTTTTTGTCTAAACTCTTTGCTTTATCATTACTTTACATTTTATTTTTGGTCATCTTTCATTTGTCTTTCTTTTGGGAGTTATTTTTGACAAATCTTTCTTATCATTAATTGGATTATGTTGTTCTTATTTTTTAGGCTCTTAATAGAAATGAGACCAAATTTAATAGATTTATCACTTCACGTTATTAAGGAAAATAGACAAAAATAAAAAAGAAAAGATCTAAGAGTGGTAACCAGAAATTTGAATTTGTGGGTCAATTTCTAAAATAGGGGTGTTAGGCACCCTATTTTATCCACATAAACAATTACCTAAGTCTAAAAAATGTTTTAAAAATTTAGAGATTTTTGTAAAGAAATTTGGGTGTAAATTTAAATGTATTTTACGGCAATGGAAATAAGAAAATCTTTAGAATACTAGGAGTTTATGATTTTACCTAGAACTTAAAATGAGACACTTGTATCAATATGCAAAATTTGAAATTAAATTTAAAGTATATGACCGAAAACCCAAGTGTTTTTGGTTTTACTTGTACTTAAAATGAAATAATAAAGATGTTTTAAACTATGTCATAAGACTTTAAACGAAAACAATCTTAAAATTTAATTTAAAAAGGATAAATTGAGTTTGTACAAAAACATAATTTTAACAAAATTAAGATAAAAGGATGAGACAAATTTTTTAAAAGAAAAAAATGAATTTATTAACAAGCCCACAAGGGCAGCAAGTAAGTTAATTATAAGGTAGTGCTATCAAAATGTACAAAAGATACAAAAACGAGGATTTTTACATACAATAAGCCTTGGGACTACTACAAGACATCATCTTGATTATACCAAGTTCCATCTTCTTGAGACAAATTTCTAATAAAATAAAGGGAAATAAAAAATTTATTTTATTTTGGAATGGGAAAAGAGCATGATCATTAATTTTAAAAGGATTGAATTTCTTCTAAATTGTGTTTTGGTTAATGAAGTAACTAAAAGAGTCAATGGACTTAAACCAATCCAATTATTCTACTCGATTAAACCTTTTCTTTATAGAGAGTTTAAGAAATCCTAATAGGCTTGAAGGTTTAAGGCTTAAAAAAGTAGAATGCAAAGAGTGATAAAAATTTAACGATCATGCTCAAAGTAAAAAGTAAAAAATAAAAAATAAAGAGAAATGAATCTTAATAGGCCCATGAAACTAAAATAATTTTTATGGTTAAGTAAAATAGGTTATTGTTGGTAACAGGGTTTGCTTAATCATTATTTTTACCAATCAAACCCTTAATGGGCCATACAAACATAATAAATAAATAAAAATTAAATCCCTACTTAGGATTGAGGGTATGGTTATCTTGAACCAAGCTTGTTTGCCAATTAATTAAAACCAATATTTAAGCTATGGTTCTCTAAAATCAAAGGCCAAATGACTATTTTTCTAACATGTATTTTGAAAAAATGAGCTAAATTATCTAATCCTAGCTAAAAGTTTATATAGATACAAAATTAATAAACATTTTTATTTTATATAAAAATGTTAGGAATGTGGCTTTACATAGACCTTTTTATTATGGGATTAATCTTTTAGCCTTAACATGAACAATCCTTGGAAATAGGAAAATGGAAGTTCAAGCGGGCGCAACCTCTTACAAAAGAAAAAAAGATGACAATTATAAAAATAAGATGAGCTTTAGTAAACAAACGTGCCTCTTTAATGATAAAATAACATTAGAAATCACTGATCAATAAATGCCAAAGGAACATGAAGTTCAAATTTAAAAGTAAAATGTACTTGAATAATCCTAACTTAAAAAATAACTTTAAAAAAGATTATCTTAGGCCAAACTTATATACGCTTATATAAATAATAGATCAAACTTGAAAGAGAAATGATGTAGAAATTAGAAATCAACTATCCTAGAACCATAAATGCCAAAAGAACCTGAAGTTCAAATTTAAAAGTAAAATGTGCTTGAATAATTGATTGCGGTTTTCGGGTTGTTCATATAATACCTAAGGTGTCGATCCCATGAGGAGAGATAATCTAGTCCTAAATCTAAGGCTAACACAATTTGTAAAATTTAAAAAGATAGCAAAACTAAAAAAAGAATACAATTCAATCACGCGATTCAATCAATGAATTAATTATGAAAATATTAACAATTTAGCTATTGCAACACACTCAAGAATTAACCTAAAGGAACTATCAATTAAGAGAAAAGAGAATTTTACTTATCTTTAACGATAACGTAATCGATTGTGATTTATCAGATTATTGGTTCTAGACGATCTTAGGATTGATTACTCTCTCTCGAGTTATAATCATTAACCCTAATTTATGAACCCTAATCAAATTATAGAAAATTGTAATTTCTTAATTAACTACCTATCCAAAACCCTAATTAGATCTGAAGTTGTCTAATAAACTATCGATAACTTATGCGAGATCTCTCTTCACACAATTACCGATTTGATTAATTTCTCGCTCTTATCAAATCACCTAACTCTTATTAGTCTAATTTAATAATTTTTCATTCAATTCACCTATCAGTTTATTACCGAATTATGCAATCGAAGAAATCAATCATAATAAATCTCATAAATATAAAAACAATTAGATTTTATTAAATCAAATATAAAAACTCGAAGATGAGTTTAGAACATCTTAACATTCACAAATCCTATCATCAAAGTGTTATTCCCAATTCTATACAACAATAAAAATAAAAAAATAACAGGAAATACTATCTTGACTAGAGACAGAAGGTAGCAATGTCGGGAAACTCCTGATCTAGAAAGTACGTCGATGTCAGCTTCTTCTCTACTTCTTTCTTCCTTCTTCTCTTTCTCAATCTCTCAACAATCCTCTTTAAGGTTTCTCTCAAAAAGTGGCTGATGCTAAAGCTCCTCCATCTTCTTTGTCTTATTCTTCATATACTTTTTGCGTTCTGGGCACCCCTAGGATTTTTCCAGGATTTGAAAGGTCTAAAAACTCCATCAAAACTTGATGTTTTTGAGTGTATGCACATCTACCTGACGCAGGCCCCTATTGTGGCCTTGAAGGCTATGATCGTGGGCCATATATGAGCCTTCTGTCACGATTGTGGCAAGCAGGCCATGATCGTGGGCCGTGTCTTGAGTTTCTGTCATGATCGTGGCATATAGGTTGACTCCAATGCTTCTATCACGATCGTGGCCTGTTGTGCTATGATCGTGAGCTGTTGTTTTGACCCGAGTGTCTCCGAAACTTCTTCATTTTTCGATGTTGACCTTAAAATACTAACAAACACATCAAAGTACCTCAAAAATATAATAATTAAGTTCAAAGACTTGCACTAACCCATGAAAACACTTAAACACAAATAATTAACAAATAAATATAATTCTAACTTAAACACATACTAAATGATTGAATTAACAATTAATTACATATCGAGTTAAGCCCTGAAACATGATGTAATTCACACTTATCAACATCCCCACACTTAAACGTTTGCTTGTTCTTAAGCAAACAAAACAACAAACACACAAAATCACACAACACATAATGTAGTAATGAGACAATGACTTCAACTTCATAAAATAAATTTAATTTAAAACACAATCATTTAAGCCATTTTAAATCATTAACAATCAAAATTTGCGTCTTGGAGATTTGAACTAAATATATATATTAATTCAAACTCAAGTGTTAAATTGTTTACCCTTACTAATTTATAACGAAGAGATCGAGCCAAATCTCTAATATGAAATTGACCTATATTGTACTACATTAGAATAGATAATGTTTTTTTTTTCTTTTCGTGTTTTGTCTGTAATAAACTATTAAAAGGGACTTGAAGAGTACCCCGTACATACAACAATGTAAAACTGCAAAAGCATGAGGAAGACAGGGTTGGACCATTGCTAGTTAACGTAATGTTCATGAGAGATTAGTAAAGAACAGTCTTTATAACTCATCTAGAGAAGAAGAATAGTTTGTACTATGATCAGAAAAGATTTCGTTCCTGCGCTTAGCTTAATCGGGGAGGTGTAGGGCTTAGTTCTGATTCTTTGAGATTGAGGAAACAGGCTTTCCTCCGAGCACTGAAACTTTTAGAGTTTGATTGATTCGTTGACCCCAAGCTATTCAGAGATGGAGGAGAGTAAAAAAAAAAAAAAAAACGTTTTGTTAAGATTCAAATTTAGTGGAACACTCCTTTAACTCTTCGACATAACAAAGTTTTCGAACATATGCACATACCCTTGCTAGCTCCATCAATATACCAGAACAATAGGCTTATGTTGAATCCAAAAGATTTATGCAATCCTCTATTGTTTCAACAAAATTAATGAATTTTGTTAAGGAAATCATGTTAAATTTAAAAGTTTATGGGATAACAAATCGACCTGAATATCACCTATGGGTTGAAGTTTGGCCTTAAAGCTAAGTATAAGGACCTGATCTAATTGCATGATAAATATAATTTGCAAGCACTGGAGAAAACTAAGCACAAGTCTCTCAGCATCGGGAAAACTGATAAAACTGAGATGCGAAATCTTGATTGCCTTCTGCATGAACTAAAATGGAGTCAAAGCAAGTAATTATATCAATAATGGGAAAAGGACAAGAAGGTCTAAAGCTCTTGAAATACTGTTAACTTTTAAAAACATTTTCTTCTTGTTAAAAAATTATATTCAATACATGTCGGGAAATACGAGAAGGACGTGCACCCCACCATCTCATGAGCACGAGGCCCCACGCCTAAAAGCCCTAATTTTCGAGGAAACCTCCAGCTTCTCATATCTCGCACTCACCAACACTCACGTTATATATATAGAGTTTACTGAATAAACTAATTTTAGATTACACAGCAACTATCGTCTAGGTATACCTTAATCTTATTTCATTTCAAGTGAAAATTCAATGCCATGACCTCCTATTTGTGGGGATCGGAGGGAGTGTGAATTTATGTACGAAGGATCAAACGGGGAAATGTAGAAACTGAACGTATAGATATGTTAATTCTAAAGCTGATTAATACGAGAAACATACAATAAAATGTCAACGAATATGTATATATGAATTATTTTTAAATCTAATTAATGAATAATTTCAAATTTAATGACTTTGAAGGTAACATAAGTATAATAATAAGAACGTGAGAGATTAAAATTAGAAAAATACATAAATAATTAAATTCAAACAGAAATATGTATGTACTTAAAGTATATACGTCATAAAATAGGGAAAGTTACAGTGTATAAGCACAACGACGCATACATTTCATTATGAAGTTAATGACATAATTACCTAGAGTAGCCTGAGTAAACTAAAAAGCTTAACTTAGCTTTTGTTGGTAAAACGCAACATAAAACAACATTTAAATGTGGTTTATATAAACCAAATGGTTTGAATTTTTTTAAATAAATCTAAATCATTGGGTTTAGATACTCTTTATAGAGAAATAAAAAGTTGTATTAAATATTCATATATTTTTTCTAATATGTATATAATTGTTTGTAGTCAACCTCGATAGTATGCATATATAAAAATAAAATCAAGTTAGTTTACAAATACAGAATTATAAATGAATTAATGTCCTAGATTATTTTATTTATTTTGTATTAAATTCTCAAAATATCGTTTTGTTCATGTCCTAAGAAAACTATGAGATAAATAAGTAACCTATGCAATTGAAAAGGAGGAAGTTGTTCATTAATTCAAGATGTTGACAAATATTTGGATATTTTACAATACCAGTTAACTTATTCTTTTCCTTATATATACGTATGAATTGAATCTCATTATATATAATCCTGTATTAGATATTATAGACAAATGTGAAAATTAAAGAGAGAAAGGACATGGAGAACAAGGGGACTAACATGATAAGGTAAAATTACAAGAAGCACAAACCCTAAATCAATGCCAAACCCAATAAAAAAAACATCCCTCCGTATATAATTATGCACAGATATAAACCTCAATAATACGCAAGACTTTGAAAAGTGATCATCTCTTCCAATTTAGTTTTCGATCTTGCTCCAATAACTCCAACTCCAAGCTAGGTTTCAAATCTTTCAATCTCCTTTATACTTGAATAATAATATTACTCTAGCTGCTTTTCTTCGTCTCCTTTTCTTTTGTAACGGAAGTCCATTTACTTATTCTGTTCTCTTTCTGTTTCCGCTATAGATCGTATCCTTGCATACATTCTTAGTTTCATCCAAAATCAACCCTTTTGTCGGATTGATGTGTGTGGTCTATGTAAAGAATCAGTTTATCTAAAATTTCCCATACCACTCAGGAGAGAAAGTTCTGATCTTACAGGCCGCCGTTGCTTATTAATCATCTACTTGCTGATTGTTAACCATGGCGAACCCGTGGTGGACGGGACAAGTGGGTCTTCAGGGAATGGATACCTCGACAAGCTCATCATCTCCATTGAAGAAGCCAGATCTAGGTATATCCATGTCCAACAGTAATAGAGAAGCAACAGAGAGTGGTATTGGAAGAGAAGAAGAGCAAGAAGAGGAGAGGGATCACAGCGATGAGCCTAAAGAAGGTGCTATAGAAATCCCAGCTCGCCGGCCACGGGGCCGACCACCGGGTTCCAAGAATAAACCTAAACCTCCCATTTTTATCACCAGAGATAGCCCTAATGCCCTCAAAAGTCATGTAATGGAAATAGCTAATGGGTCTGATATAGTTGAGAGCTTAGCTTGTTTTGCAAGGAAGAGGCAAAGAGGAGTATGTGTGGTAAGTGGAAGTGGTATGGTTACCAATGTAACCCTTAAGCAACCTTCTGCTCCTGGAGCTGTCATGGCACTCCACGGTAGGTTTGAAATTTTGTCACTGACCGGTGCTTTCTTGCCTGGACCTGCGCCTCCAGGGGCGACCGGGTTGACTATATATCTCTCGGGGGGTCAAGGGCAGGTGGTGGGTGGTAGTGTAGTGGGATCTCTTGTGGCCTCTGGATCAGTCATGCTGATTGCAGCAACATTTTCAAATGCCACTTATGAGAGGTTGCCACTGGAGGAGGAAGAGGAAGCTGGTAGTGGAGCTGGGCAAGGTCAGCTTAGTGTTGGTGGTAATGGTGGCGCTGCGGGAATGGGAGATCCGGCAACATCCATGCCAGTGTACAATTTGCCTCCAAATTTGGTGCCTAATGGGGGACAACTTAGCCATGAGGGATATGGAGGTTGGACTCATGGAAGACCACCTTATTAGGTAGCAATCAGAAACAAAAAGATGCGTCACATGAGAACATTAATATGGATTAGGACAACATTAAGAATGAAGAAGAGGCAGATTCATGATACATCTAGCTAGCTAGTTTATAATGGTGATGGTTGGGACTTGAGAGAGAGAAAGAGAAAGAGAGAGAGAGACAACCAAGTTAGGTTAGAAATAAATAAGATTTATCACCGTGTTTTTATGTTGTAAATTTCCTGTTATGCTATCACTGTGTTTCTTGGTAGTGTAATTTTCTTTCCTTCATCTTCTTCTTTAGAGAACTTTAATGAGGCTAATTGAGATTTGATGAAAACCATGACCACTTTCAGTAAATTGTCTTTCTTGAACTCGGATACTTCAATTAATCTCATGTTGATTGTTTAAAATTCAGGGTACCGTAGGATCTTCATAGTGAATCTGGTTTCTTGATGTCTGAAGAAATTAGAGGAAATAGGTACATGTATACGAATACATACATATATATATACACATACACACACACACATATATAGATATCATTAGTAAACAATAAAGCAAGGTGGAATAGACTGGTAATGCTCTATTCTCATCGTATCACCGGTATATAATAGTCTTCAAGCGTCTGCTTGCAGCCTAAAGCATCATCATCCCATTGATTTGAGTCACTACACATTTTTCCTTGTAAGTTTCTTAATGTTCTTAAGTATCATTACTAGATATCCAATGTGTGAACACAACTTCTGTTGATATTTTTTCGAAATTTTTTATCTTAAAGTGCAATAGTATATAGTTCTAAATCTCCAAATTACTATGCTTTAATAGACGTATTACAGAACATATTATCTGCCTAACTGGAGATTATTTTCTTATAAAAGTTTAGTGTTTATTAAAATTTTAAAACAACTTTCTAAATTTGAGCAATCTTAAATCTTTTTTCTATTATGAATTTTCTATTTATTTAATTACTGATATCATTACAACTAATTTAGGTTAAATTAATTAATGTCTTTAATTTTTGCTTCTCTTCTTAAATTAATTGTTGAGAGTGTATTTCAAGAGAATCTAATATAATCAAATTAGTTAGGAAAAGACGAAAAGAAGGATAACCCAATAGCTAGCTTAGACCATCTTATCATTTGCTTAACTGGTAGATGTTTCTGGTCTATATTGCTTGCATTCTCCAAGTTTGAAACCTTCAGGTCGCTTCAGAAAATTAAAGGAGACGATTTCAAGAATCACTTACATGTCTATTTTTTTTAAAATTATGCATAAAGTTTTTTTATCAGGAACTCTATGTGCCTATGTGATACGTATAATAATTGTTCTTATCCTCTACTAGATTTAGTTTGTACCGATGAAAGCATGTCTTTCTGTCCTTGGGAAAAGGTAAGGAAGTGGTAAAGAAGTTTTCTTTATTCTTTTGTATCCTCAGAATCTCAATTGAGAGTATTAGTTACTTGTGCACTACAAGGAATGATCCATGTTATTGAAATTCAATCATTGAAGACGGCACTACAGAAGCTCCTAATGCCAGGAAATACATGTATGCACTACCATTTTAAGTGAATATTGGATATCAATCCGATATCTGATTTTCATGTGAAATTTTCCATGATTTTTAAGGTTTCCTCTGATCCCTCAGCCGAACATCGCAGCAAACACGCTATCACCTATACTTTTGCTAATCGTTTATGCATTAATTTTTTTTGGGAAAATGAAAAAGAATTGTATTAGAAAACACCTTTGCAGGTCGGAACCAAAATCATCCAATACAAAAAAAGGAGTCCATAAACAACCTTGAACCAACGATTAATCTAGTAAACTTGGGGAAGATTCTATATTGTAGGCATGTCTTTACTTATGTTTGTGTTGAAGCCTTTTACTAGGATAATTTCTCCATAAGAGTGTGCTTTGACAGAATAGTTGTATTTTCATTTGTACATTTCTGAATATTTTCTGGTTTCTTTCTTTCCATAGTGAATATATAATGCACTAATGTATGCCTAAACATTAAAGAATATAATGAATCATTATCGTGAGTAAATAACTAAGGAAGAAAGTGAATTGGTCGAAGAGGAGTTATGATACTTTTTTATTTAATAATATAAGAGAAAGTTAAGGCACTGAGCATAAAGTTTCAGGTCAATATCTCCTTAATGTTGAAAAAGGATGTTTTCTGGACACTCAAAAGGATCCAAGAGTTTTAGCAACAGAAAAGAGTACACTCTTCACATGGATTCACATGCCATTGTTAATGAACACTAATTAATATATAATTGTTGCCTTATTGCCTAGTTACTTGGATACAACATTCTACGGTAAAAGAAGCAGTGCACATTGAATCCCACGTTGGCTATTAATATTCAAATGCTACTGAATAATATAATCCGAAATAGACTCGTCAGTTCTTTGAACTGTTATATTTTGAAGTGTTGTTTTACCAACATTTATGTTGAAACTTTAAGAAACAAATTAAGAAGGAATCTACGGCTAAAGATGGAACAGTTTTTAATGAAATTTGGACCACTAGAAAAAGCCCTAATTATGTATTTAATTAATAAAGCATTAACAGCCACTTAATCCAATAACAAAGATAATGCGAAATCATGCATCGCCAATTGGAATTTTTTTTCTATAAAACAAAGTTTTTGCAACTTGCATTTGTTATGGAGTACACGTCGTCTTAGGCCAGATTAGGTGCCTTTTGACTTAACATTTTGCGAAAGCTTGTGCTGCATCTTTTGCTAGGCACGCCCAGTTTTTAGTTGCTCCCACACATTTTTCAAATTGTATAACAGCTGTCTTAGGCCAAATTAAGTGCCTTTTGACCTAACATTTTCAAAAGTGTAATGCTCAAAGGGACCATTTTGTTACTTTTCACATTTAGAGGGACTACTTTTGTTAGTATATTAATGTTGTTATACCGTTATGCTGAATAGGAGTGACAGACTGTAGTCATTTCCTATATATTGTTTGTTATACTGTTATGCTGAATAGGAGTGATAGACTGTAGTCATTCCCTATTCCCTATATATTTCTGTGCCTACCTATGGAAAAGATATATCAAAAGATATTCTCAAATCTCTCTCATCTTCTTCTTGCTTTTTTCCTATCTTATAATTCTTTTCTTTCTGGCATCAGAGCTAGTTCCATCCTCGGAATTTGGCGCATAAAAAGAACATCTCAACAAAGGCAGGCCGAGCTAACTAGGAAGATCAGATCAACTCCGTGGACGAACAACTAAAAGGCTCTATCAGTGAGCTACAGGAGAACATGGATCAAAGGCTTATGAAGACTAAGGGTCTGGAGGAACGACTGCAGACTCTTAGTACTCAGGTGGGGGAATTACTCAGGATGCAGTGGGCTCAAGCAGAAAACAGAGTATAACCTGAATCAGTTGGAAAGGCAACTCGTTTGGGAGGTTTAGGAATCCTACCAGTTCCAGAAGATAAGGAAGTTAACGAGGGTCGTGGAAAAGGTATAACGACAAGCTTTGAAGAAGGTAGCAATAGTCAAATGCACGGAGGAAAGATGACTAATAGTAGGGAGAGTAGTAGCAACCATAACCCTATCCCAAAATTGGATTTTCCTTACTTTGATGGAACGAACCCTAGAAGTTGGATTAGGCATTGTGAAAAATATTTTAGAGTTTTTTGTATTGCTGAAGAGTTAAAAAGTAGAAAGAGCATCAATGCACTTGGAAGGGAATGCAGATGTCTGGCTTCAAGGATGGATGGAGCATGAACAATAAAGGGTATTCAATAGGCAGTTCCATTCTCAGGAATTTGTAAATGTCGTCAAGGAGTTCAATAAGCTGAAACAATGGGGGTTTTGAAGACCCAGATCAATAATGTTACAAAATAAACCAACCTTGACAAAAACTTATTTTATCTTCAGTTTCCTAAGTGGGCTCTCTGATACCTTGAGACCCATGGTAAAAATGTTTAAACCCCGCTCCCTTGCTGAAGCTTTTGAACAAGCTAGACTCCAAGAGATATCCATAGAAGCACTACTGAGACTTCAACCTAGGAATCAACTAACAAACACTAGTGCAGCAAGCACAAATAAAACCCTTGTAACAGCGCCTCCACCAAAAGGAGCAAATAATAACCCAAAATCTTTCACCCAACCGATGCAAAGACGTGAACCGAGAGCTTGTTTTCGATGTGGTGATAAATATAACCCTGGGCATCAGTGTGTAGAGAAAAAATTTCATTGTATAGTCGCCCAGCAAGAAGAGTCAGAAGCTGAGGATGATGACTATGGAACTTACATATCAGCTAAACAAAGAGACAGGGGATGTGGAGCCTGAATTGAGTATATAGGAGGAGCAAGTTGCTATTTCCCTTCACGCTTTAAAGGGAACAGTAGTGTACAATACAATACCAATTAAAGGGTTAGTGAATGGGAAACCATTGTTGATTTTGGTTGACACGGGTAGTACACATAGTTTCCTTGATTTTCAATTTGTTAAGAAACTACATTTACCTTTAAGATCCACACAACCCTTGAGCATGACAGTAGCCCATGGTAACAAGATTCAGATTCGTTATCATTGCCAAGGGTTCAAATGGATCATGAAAGGAATCGCATTTAAGGCAGACATGGGAGTGTTGGATCGAGGAGGTTGCGATATGGTTCTTGGAGCAGATTGGCTTAAGAAATTATGTCCGATCTTGTTCGCCTTCAATAAATTGCGGTTGTCGTTTGAATGTGAGGGCAGGAAAGTAGTTTTGTAGGGCATTTCAGAGGAAGATCAAGCTAGATTGAACAGTATTTCTTACAAAGAGCTTCAGTATTATGTCAAGAATGAAGGAGTGACTCAACTATTTGCATTATTGCTCTTAATAAAATAGGAATCGACACCAAACTCTGGTAATTCTGACTTTCCAGAACTACAAACTTTACTTACTAACTTCTAAGATCTATTTATTACTCCCACAGGACTACCACCTCATAGATTTTGTGATCACGCCATTCCCTTAAAGCCTAGATCACAACCAGTAAACTTGAGGCCATATCGATATCCTTATTTTCAAAAGCCAGAGGTAGAGAAATTGGTTAAAGAAATGCTACAAAAAGGGATTATTCAACCAAGCCGTAGCCTTTTTGCCTCATCGGTGCTTTTAATCAAAAAGAAAGATGGTTCATGGTGATTTTGCATTGATTATCGCCAGTTAAACTCCCTCACTATCAAGGATAAGTTTCCTATACCACACATAGAAGATCTCCTAGATGAGTTTTATGGAGCGTCTTATTTTTCTAAGATTTATCTCAGGGTAGGATATCTTCAAATACGTGCGAGGGAAGACGATATCCCTAAGACTGCTTTCTGTACTCTCTTGGGGCATTATGAATCTTGTGTCATGCCGTTTGGCTTAACAAATGCTCTTGTAACATTTCAATCCCTGATGAATTATGTGTTTGAGCCTTACCTGCGCAAGTTTATATTAGTGTTTTTTGATGACGTTTTAGTTTACAACACTACTTTTTCATAACATTTAGTTCATCTTAGATCAACATTACAGACGTTGAGGGATCAGTGATTGTTTGCTAAGCTTTCCAAATGTTCCTTTGCACAAAACCAGGTGGAGTATCTGGGCCATATTATTAGTCAAGACGGGGTGCGAATTGATCCATAAAAAATAGAAGCCATGAAAAATTGGGCGACACCTAGTTCAGTCAAGGAGTTAAAGGGGTTCCTTGGATTAATTGGTTACTATAGGCGTTCTGTTAAAAACTACAAATCATCACCAAGCCTCTCACTAATTTGTTGAAGAAGGACAGTTTTGCTTGGACTCTTTCTGCGCAGGAAGCTTTTGAAAAATTGAAGATGGCTATAACACTCTTGTCCTTGCATTACCTGACTTTTCTAAATCTTTTGTACTAGAGACTGACGCCAGTGACACAAGCATGGGCATAGTTTTAATGCAAGGGCAACACCCTATTGCTTATTTAAGCAAAGCCCTAACCCTGAGTTTGGTTATTGTCCTCAGGAGTGAGGACAGTGGACAAAGACGCAAAAGTTCTATCTTTCGTCCTGTTTACTTACTGTCCTTACTCATTTTTATTCCGTCTTCAGAGAAGAAGGACATAATTTTTTGTTTGTTCCAAAACTGAAGTACAGAAATTCTTGTTCGACGGACAAGATCAAGAAAAGACGAAAATAGCCTCATGTAACGTCTGAAATCTAAAACAAACAATATTTGAATTAATTAATAATTATATTTTAATTAACTAATCAATATTTTAATTAATTAATTATAATATTTTAATTATTTAATATTTTAATTAATAAATAGTTATATTTTAATTGATAATAATATTTTAATTAAATATAATGTAATTAATTATGT
>JAOQMS010000178.1:13820266-13834175 GCA_027563885.1 Erythroxylum longipes
GCGCTCCCTTATTTTAGGATATGTATCGGAATGACCGATGGGCATCCCGGTGCGTACCCTAGGGTAAAGGGGTGTTACAATTGGTGTTAATGATGTGTTGGAAAAAATGAATGAAGAATGAATTGGTTACTTTTCTATCCTATTTTTGGATGTATGAAAACATTAGCTTATGGGTTGTTGCATGGATGACTTAAGTTGGGAATTGAAGTATAATTGATGAGGAATTCATGTTAAAGATAGGTGATATAAAGGTATTTTCAATTCTGGAAAAGTTAGGACTGTAGGTGAGATTGTAAAAAGTGAATGGTCAAGAAAAAAGTGAGTAGAATTTTGTGAGCCTAAGTGTAACCAATATGGAAGTTAAATTAAATTGAAATGAAGTAACTTTACAGGATATGAAATCTGGAAAAGTTTAGGTGTTAGTGATGTCTCTAAGCTTGTAAAATTCGTGAAGTATTGAAGGAAGCAAAGTTACACACATTAGTGATGTTGATGACAAATTTTGGAACTTCAATTTTAGCCTTGTGTACATGTCAAACCAGCTGAGAAAATTCAATCTATATTAGTGTATTTGGACTTAATTAAGGCTAGGAATGAGCCTAGATTGTTTCTTAATTATTTGGTTAAGAGCATGATTACGATATGTAATTAATTGACGACATAAACTAAAGCATGGACTTTTTTGATGTGATTGTATTCAAAGCTGGAAATTATGATGTGTTAAAGGAATAAATGTGTTCTTTTAATGCAAATATGATCATAAGGACATGTGTAATATGTATGAAGTATGGATTAACAAACATGGGGTAGTTATGAATGAGAATTGGGTAAATGTATAAATACATATTGCTGGAAAAAGTTTGATTAATTAAGATATCTAGCTTGTTGAAATTTTCGTCTTTAAAGTAACAATTGTGCGTGATATAAAAGGCTATTTTATCATGAAAATGTATAAGGAGAAGTGTAATGTATGGTTGATGAATTTGGAGTAAATCAAGCTTACTTAAAAGTATAAACTTGATTGCAAAAATGATAGTATACAAGCTATAATATTTCAATGGTCTTAGGGTATATAAGCACACATTATTTGCATAGTGGAGAGATTGATTTACATTGTATAAGTGATTTGTAAGGGGATACCAAGTTGGTGCTAATTTGTAACTTATAATTGATAAAATTTGGAATTAAATAGTCAAGATCTATGCATAAGAATACATACCCAGAAAGTCAACGCATATGTGTGTGTGTGTGTGTGTGTGTGTGTCTGTGTGTGTGTGTGCATGATTGTATAATTACATGAATAAAAAACTTAGTAATTTGTGACCTATGTGTTTATGCATTGCATGATGATAGACGTGCAAGGTGATTGTCAACATCTAGATGTTGCTAGAACATCGAGGCAATAACATTTCTGGAGTGTACTGTGAATCAACTTAGATACAAACTCACGTATATATGCCTCTGTATGAATTGCATGTTTAATATGAAATGTGTGTACAATTGATTGATAAATGTTGGACTTAGGTTCGAGGAGTGAGTTATATGGCATGAGCACATAGAAATGAAAAGTAATGAAAGCATGCATATGAAATGATGCATCTCACCATATTGAAATGCATGATCAGATAAAGGAATTATGATTAGAGTGACCGATGTGTAGGGAAAAGCCTTGAGCTCAGAATTATGAAAAAGATCCTCAGGCTCTGATAGCATAGACTCAGTATCCACAGGGGGTATGGGCCAGCCATGGACTTGGTACCTACAAGGGGTACAGGATAGCAAATTGCATTGATAGGCACTTTATCATAAGAAAACAAAATAAGAATAAAATCACCAGTGTTTTTACATTTGCATCCCAACATACATAATAAGATTGAATTGAAATGATTAATTGAACTGATTTGAAATAGTGAAATACATCTGAAGTCAATGAAGAATGTGATGTGATACGCAACACTGGCTTATATGATATATTTATTGAAATGTAATAAATTGTGATATAACTTGTCATTGTGATATGACTTGTGTGAGTGCATCGATGATGGTTCACTCATAGAGTTCGCAAAATCATCAAAATTGTAACGTTATTTTCCAAGTTTGGGGGAGTTCTAACTACCAAAATGATATAATAGAATTTTGGTAATTACATTTTGGGACAAAAATGGATCAAAGGTCGGATCAACTGAATCTGCAGAGTCTAGTTAGAGTCTTTTGCATTAGCATTCCATATCATGATACACATTTTTGTACTAAGATTATGTGTAACGTATATGTTGGATTATGAATTATAATGACATATGTGACCTTTTATACGTATGAAAGAAATGAAAAGAAATGATGTATGGACCATTAACTGGTTTTAGTATATGTCTTTGTTAAAATATTTGAACAAGGAAAGCTGAGCTTTCCCTTAACTATATTTTTCACAGATGAAATGTTAATATAGATGGAAATTTTAGAATAAACTCTGTTAAATGAATGTTTTAAATGCTTATGATATGTTCGATATCTAAGAGTAAGTTTTTTTAATTTTTTTAATGTATCATTTCTGTAAAGTATAATCTGGAATATCCTCTGGTATGCTCGGGAATATGCTCTATTGGAGTGGTATGCTATAATAAAAGTTTGAAATACCTCTTTACCTAGAAAAAACTTAATCTAAAACAATGGTGTTGGTTAGAACAATTTAAAGATTATGGCTGTATTGTGGACTATCATCTTGGTAAGGCTAATGTCGTGGCTGATGCCTTAAGTCGGAAGACCATTTCGACATTGTCAGTATAGCAAGGTGAATGGGTACTTGCATCTGATGGGGCTTTAATAACTTAATTAAAAGTTAAGCCTACCTTGAGACAAGAGATCTGTCATGATCAAAAAGTTGATGATAAATTGCAACAACTTATCTTGGCAACTCAAGAAGGTAAACAACTTGACTTTTCTGTGAAAGGAGATGGTGATCTGTATTACAAAGATCGATTGTGTGTACCAGTTAGTGATGATTTGAAGAAAAACCTATTGTTTGAGGCCCATAATATTATTTTCACAATGCACCCTTGTGGAAATAAAATATATCAAGATCTGAAGTAGCATTACTGGTGGTCTGGTTTGAAACGTGATGTTGTGGATTATGTGTCCAAATGTTTGACATGTCAACAGGTTAAAGTTGAGCACTAGGTTCCATCTAGTTTATTACATCCTATTTCGATTCCTTAATGGAAATGGGATAACATTACCATGGATTTTGTCACTAGGCTTCCGCTCACTCAAAGGAAGCATGAAGCTGTATGGGTGATTGTGGATAAGTTCACCAAGTCTACTCATTTTGTGCCTGTTCGTCCTGACTATTCATTGGATAAAACTTACAGAAATATATGTGAATGAGATAGTGAGATTACCATTGTCTATTATTTATGATCGTGATCCTAGATTTACTTCGAGATTTTAGAAAAGTCTGCAAAAGCCTCTAGGTACTCAAATTAGGTTTAGTACCGCTTTCCACCCCCGGACAGATGAACAATCTGAATGGGTTATTCAAGTGTTGGAAGATATGCTTCGGGGTTGTGTGTTAGAATTCTCAGGAAGTTGGGATAAGTATCTTTCTATGATGAAGTTTGCTTATAACAACAGTTGCCAGACTAGCATTGGCATGGTGCCTCATGAAGCCTTATATGGTAAAAGGTGTAGGACTCCGATTTGTTAGATTGAATTAAGTGAAAACAAGATGATCAAGCCTCATATTGTAAAAGATACTTAAGAGAAAGTTCAAATTATCCAACAAAGATTGAAAGCTAGAAAAATCTTATGTTGATTTAAAAAGGAAAGATATTGAGTATCAGGTATGAGATAAGGTATTTTTGACAGTGTTACATGGAAAAATCTAATTTGGTTTGGGAAGAAAGGTAAATTCAGCCCACGATACATCAGTTGGTCCCTATAAGATTCTTAAGAAAATCGAACCGGTAACTTATCAGTTAGCTCTTCCAAAACAATTAGCCAAGTTGCACGATGTGTTTCATGTTTCTATGTTGAGAAGATATCGGTCTCATGATACAAATAAGGCTCCTGTGCAAGAAATTCAAGTACAACTGAATTTTTCTTATAAGGACGAACTTGTGTCTATCTTGGCTAGTGAAATCTGATAACTCAGAAATAAACAAATACCTCTGGAGAAAGTACTCTGGAAACACAAGCATTACAATTTCCTAGATGCTTACAGGAGACTTCAACTGTCTTCTTTCTCCAGCTGAGTCTATAGGGAGAAGAAGCATAAATTATGCAAACACAAAGTAGATAACTAACACAAAGGAGTTAACTAAGCTAACTTATGAGGCCCCAAACTATACCCTAGTAGGAATGTTTCTTATCCATCAAAGTATATGTAATAGGTGTTAACAATTAAGAGAGTGAGTTGTTAGTTTGAGACATAATCAGTATTAATGGAATTGTAGGGGTGTTTCACTAATTTGTGTTAATTATGTTATACATGCATAAATATACATTAATTATGGACTAAATTGCTAAATGTATTCAGATGGAATTCAATTTCATAGAATAATACAAAGGTGTGGTCATTTTTGTTATTAATGAAAAGTGAAAAGTATAAACCAATATGATGGAGCCATTTGTCATATGTCCCACACCATAACACTTAGCCATATGTTAAATGGCATGCCATTGATCTTTACCTTTGTCTAAACATGCAAATGAAGAAGGTTAGGGTCAGCGAACACAAAAACCTGCAGAAGATTGAGCTTTTCTCTCTCCATCCACCATCTTGTTAAATCTCTTTGTGCTTTTGAAGTTAAAGTATATTAATTTCATGTTTTGGTGTGAAATTTAGCTCTTTTCTCATCTCTTCTTTAGCTAGGGTTATTTTAATACATCTTTTATTGTAGTAAATGAGTAGTGAATGGGTATGTTGTGTGTAGAAGAGAAGAAGACCAAAGAAGGCAAGTAATTGGAGTAAAGAATAAGGGTTTTGAAACACTCCTTTCAAAGGTATGGAAACTTTGATATCTTGCTAGGTTTTCTAAGTGTAACATGAGGGTTTTTGTTAAGAGAAGTATCCTAGATGAAAATGGGATGTTTCTGGTTCTTTTGCATATGTCTTTAGTATTACTTTTGCATAATATGACTGAAGTGAGTTAATTGGAGTGTGTACCTCGTTAGATGGAGTGATTCCACTGAATAGGCATCGATATTTTAGCCATATCTTGACCTGTAGATATCAAAATTGGATGATTTTAATTGGAGATTAAACTAAATACATATTTCTAAAATTTTCATGAAGGAATAGAATTTTATTCCTATCTTAAAGGGTTTTGAAATTTGGCTTGAGTTAAGTTCTGGTTGTTGTCCCTGTTTGAGAATAGTCTTTAGTATTTTGAGTATAACTCTTAAAATAATGAACAAAATTGCATTACATTTATGTCATTAGAGACTTAAAACATACAGGAACATTTTTTTAGAAGAATATATTGCTTGAAAACCTCATTTTCTATGTCACAATGCCTATGCAAAACTGACCCAAAAACTTATCCTAAGAAAAGCTAGAAATTGGGTACAGTCATCCATCACTCCCATTTTTATCCCAAATATAAATTTTTCCTTACCCAAATGCTACTAAATCTCCTCTAAAACTCTTTTGGATAATATTTCATTTTAGCAAACCCAGTTATTAGGGTAAATGAGACTCATGCTTATAATGTGTAATTACTTAAATGCTTTCATTGATGCATTATTGCAAAGACTTATATTCATAGGGAATATTAAGTATGATCGGGCATGAATGAACACTTCAATTTGAGCATAAGGGAATAAATTCATATATTATAAATTATTTCTTTTACATATGGCTTTAAAATGTAATATGATTTGCTTTAACCTGCCAAGTCCTAGTTGTGGGTAAATAGGCATGCCTAAAAGGGTCTGCAGCTGCTTCTGTTCTTAGACACTATGGTGTTTTTTACTTTAGATATTTAAGTCTCTTCTGTTTCTTTAGATACCAATCATAGGTATCTTCTTTTCTATTCCTGTTACCCACTTCTGAAAAGATTAGCAGGCAATGTTGTATGTGTTTTGATATTTGTTCTGTTCTAATGTACTTAATAGTCAGATTACTCTCTAATTTGAATAATCAAAGATTGCTTTGTGATATGTCATGATTCATTTGCATGTAAATGTTACACGGCTGTAGGAAACAATCACCATCTTATATCTTGCTTTATTTATTTTCCCACTAAGCTATATGCTTAGCACGATAGTTTTTCCATCGTGTAGGTCTTGATAAAAAGGTTTAAGGCTAGGACAACCGTAGTGGCCAAAGAAGGATGTATTATGTTTTGGGAGATTTTAAGCTTAAGCTTTGAGTTATGTTCAATATTATGAGACATTTTGTGTAGTTTGTGTAAATGGCCTGTAATAACCATAACATCGGATGGGTTTGAATTTAAGGCAAGAATTTGATAAATACAATATGTATATGTGTCTTGTTTATAACTCAACAACATATAAAATGTGATGTACGTTTGCCTTATTTTCTGGAGATTATTGGAATGAATTAGCTTGTTTTAGGTTTATTTTGTATGGCATCTGTATATCATCCTAGGGGGTATTAAGGTGTTACATAACTTCTATGCTGGAATTGGTGGATCTCAATTTTCAGGGTCTTATCTACACCCGAACCAATCATCAATAGGGAGCAGTAGAGAAAACTAGACAAATGTTTAGTGAATGATTGGTGGCTTACCAAATTGACAGAGAGTTATGCATTATTTTAGGAACTGTTGTTTTTAGACCGCAGTTCCAATCAGCGTTCATATCACCAAAAGATTAATGATAAGGAGATCTCCATTCATATTTTTTGATTATTTGTTAAAACATCCATAACTAGATTCAATTATTACAGATGCTCTTGTTAAAATCAATGTTTGCAAAATTTGAAGTTCATCAAAGCTGAACGTATCGAACTACTAAGTGAAGCAACAGATCCTATGAAGGTAAATAAAGCACAAGCCACGAAGGAGCTATCACTGACTCAAAAATAGTTGGCAAATAACCCACAGATGCTACACTCATTGTGAAAGAGAGAGCAGATCTTAAGAATTATCTACAAGTTCTTAATATTTACATTTCACAACTGAAGCAAAAGTGAAGAATTTAGTGGATCTGGCAAGGAGACAAAATTCCAAGTATTTCTTCAGTGTGATACCAGGAAGAAGAAACATAAATAAAATTGCCTCTAAAAGACAATAATGGCACAGTGGTTTATAACTAAGAAGAGATTAAAGAGACAACCAGAAGCTACTTTAAAGCTATAAATGGTGAAAGTACCCATACTACTTACTTCTTTTAAAACTTGTTTAATAGAATGTCTAGTTCCATTAATTAGTCTCAACAGTCAGAACTGCCTAAACAGGTCACTAGTGAAGAGATAAGAAGGGTTTTATTCTCCTTTCATCCTGATAAGTCACTAGGACTTGATGGCTTCAATGCAAGATTATTTTAGGAAAAATGGAATGTCTTACAAACACCTGTGATCAATGCAGTGCAGGAATTTTTCATGAGTGTAAGTTGCTCATAAAGATGAAAAAGACTTATCTAGTTTTGGCTCCCAAAATTCCTAATCCTAAAGGCTTAAATGACTTCAGACCTATTACTTGTTGCAATATGGTGTATAAGATCATCGTGAAAATCCTAGCTAATTGGTTGAAGACTAATTTACTTGGCCTAATCAACCTAAATCAAGGTGTCGACATTCTTGGAAGAAGTATGAGTGACAACATCTTATTAGCTCAAGAATTGTTCAAAGATTACAATTCCAAGAAGCATATTAAAAGTTTTGATCTTAAGATAGACTTCAAAAAGCATATGACACTACTGAATGAAGCTTCATAATCAACTATTTGCATGTTTTTAGATACCCTTATAAGTTTACCAGATAGACTCAGGCTTGTATCACATATGTGTCTTTCTTAGTGATGATAAATGGAGAACCTACCTAACTTTACAAAGCTGCAAGATGAATTCATCAAGGTGATTCCCTTTCTCCCTATTTGTTCGCTATTACTATAGAATTGCTCCAAAGAATCACACAGCTTCATATAAAGGACAACATGAACTTTAGATTTCATTAACAATCTAGTGGTCTTGACATCACTTAACTTTCTTTTGTTGATGACTTGCTTATGCTTTGTCCCAATGATCTTGTATCTATTAGAACACTCTTAATAGCAATGCAGAAATTTCAAGACGTGTCAGATCTCATATTCAATCAATCTAAGCAAGAGTGCTGCTTATTTAACTTAAAAAAGTTGTGATGATTCAGTAAGAGTGATAGAAGATATGGGACTCACTAATCTCTAATTACCACTTACATATTTGGGTGTTCCAATCTTTACCAATTAGCTAAAGGAAGCTGAATGCAAGCCCCTTATTGACAAAGTACATAGGAAAATCTCTAAATAGAGCAATAAATTCGTGTTGTTTGGAGGTAAAGTGCAATTAGCTATCTCCATTCTTAACAATTTGCATATTTATTGGTTATCACACTTAGCTATTCCTAAAGGAGTTTTAAAGAAATTGATAGAAGCATTCAAGACTTCAACTGGTATGGACATAATTCTAGTGGGGAATAAATGCTAAAATGAAATGGAATGTCATATGTCTTCCTAAGCTTAGTGGGGGTGGGGGGTTGGGAATCATCTTAGTTAGTAGAATGAATAAGATTTTATTATCTAAAAGATCGTGGAGCATTTGTTGGGATAAAGAAAGCTTGTGGGTAAGGGGGTTCACATGTACCACATTAGACAGAAGAGCATTTGGTCAATTACTCAGAAATCTTCTCAATCCTAAACCTTTCAATAAATTTTTTACACAAGTTCCTTTATGCAACCTCATATCAAATGTTACATATATAATAGAGTAAGCATTGCATTTGGTTTGATCATTGGCATGACCTAGGTCCTCTTTATAACACTTATCTCTTTTCTACTTTAAAAGGTTCTTTCCTTCAAGATACTAAAGCACAGGTACTAATTCAAAACAATAACTGGCATTTCCCTTTCCACGTAAGTAGAAGAATTTAATTGATTGTAAAACACTGGCCATCATACCTTCCAAATCAAGCTCAAGAAGTTGAAATCAAATGGGAACTTCATAAGTTTCATGAATTTACTGCTCAATCCTGCAAGCAATTATTACTTGGTCCTAGAGTCAAGTTCCCTTTTCATATGCTAATATGAGAACCATGTATATCACTAACTCTCTCTTTTATCTTATGGTTAGCTGCACTGCAAAGATTGGGAACTAGAGATGGAATCAAGTTTTAACTTCTAGATCTCAATTGCCCTTTATGTTCTAGGGAGAATGACATATTAAATCACATATTCTTCAAGTGCTTTCATACCAAATAGGCATGGTATGCATTTCTCAACCTTTTTAGACTACAAAACCTAAGTCATAGCTGGATTAATTGCTTAATTTAGGCCAATGATTTGAGATGGACTAGCAGGGAGGATCATAAGGTCTTCAGAATTGGCTTTCCTATATTGATGCATTATATGGAGGATTAAAAACACTAAAATAATTGGAAAGGAAAAAGAGTTCAAGGAATATGGTTAGATGGAATTCTACACTAAGCTAAGAATGGTAATCACGGTTACTATTAATCAACAACTCATTGCCAATTATATTAAGATGCAATTGAATTTATAGAAAGTGTTGTTAATGAGTTTACCTGACATTTTAGTTAGTAGAATTTTACATTAGCTCCACTCTCTAGAATTGTAACATGAATCATCTGTAATTTCCACCTTTCTGAATGAATTTATTACTTACTTTAAAAAAAAAGAGAAGTAACATAATGTTATATAATCATCCAACTAATTAATTTTCTTTTTCATTTGGTTTCAACTGGTTAATAACCAAACCAAATAAGAAAGTGTTTAAAAAAGCCCAGTTATATAAAAATTTTGTTCAAGAAATTAAAAAAACCAAATTCATCAAGCAAACAATGATATTGGTCAAATGCAAAATATTAAGTTTAGATCAAATTTATCAATCATAAACTAATATTGATCAAGTGCAAAATATTAAGTATAGATTAATTTAGCCTTATCCTATCCTCTTGAATGATTTGTGTTTTACAAATATTGACCAGGGATATATTATCATATCTTATCCAACCTCAAATTCTTTAGAAAAAGGAAAAGCATCCATCTACAAGATATACATAAAATAGTATGTTTAGACCATCTATAAAAATAAGATTTTTTTTCTCTTCCTTTTGCTAAGCATGAAGCCTTTCTATTTTTGTTGGCCCCGGGTCTCGATACGGATTTTATGGTGACTATATGCCACCATTGGGATTTATTAGAAATAATAATAAATAGATTGGGAACATTTCAATAAAATAAAATATAACATTTAATTTAATTAAAGTCTAGACAAGGAAAATTTATGGTGGGACTTTTCTGATATAAGCAAATAATAATTAAAATGCCATAAATGATTTTAGACATGAAATTAAATTATAAGAAATCATGAATTAATATAAACAATTAATTAATAATAAAATAAATAAATAATGGATAATTATAATTATATAAATAAATAAAATTCATAGGAGAAGTAAAAACAATACCCAACAATTTATTAAAAAAATATCATAGCAAAAAGTGAACAAAGAATAAATGGATTTGGGTGTTAAGTGAATAATTTGCAATTGCATTAAGGAATGGAATAACAAAATGTAAAAGAGAAGGAGTCACAGGTGTGACTCTTCACTGTCACGCCTACGAGAGATAAAAACAAAGAGGGTGAATTCAATTTAATTTAATGGCTTGGAGAGGAAAAAGTCACGGGCGTGAGTTTCATCTCTCACGCCCGTGAGAGAGAGGGGTCATGATTGTGCTTGTGCACGATCATGACATATGGTGAACACTAGCAAAAAAAATGAGGAGAGTCAAGATCGTGCTGTGTCACGATCGCGACTTTTGAATCGCGATCGTGCTTCGTCGAGATCGCGACTTCCCAGTTGATCACCGTCACTTCCAAATAACATAACTTTCAATCCAGAAGTCCAAAAATTTCAAATTTTATATATTTGGAAAGATAAGAAAAATATCTACAACTCTTATGAAGAAAGTTTTGTCTAATTCAACTTGTATCAATATATTTTAATCATTTAAGTAAAGATTGCCATTTCAGTCAAAAAAAATTTGTGTTATTGCCTATACTAATACCAATACTGCTATCTTATAAAGATCATAACTTTTGCGTCTGAAGTCTGAAAATTTCAATCTTTATACCATTAGAAAGCTAAAATAATAATATACAACTTTTATGAAGAGCACTTAGCCTAATTCTACCTATATTAATGCAGTTTATTCCTTAAAGTTTCAGATCACATTTTATCCTATTTTCTGTTTTCATTTATCTATCAAACTACATTTCCATTTCAAATTCCAAAAGACCCGAACTAACTTTCAATTCCCTACATACAACACTTATTTGATAAAAAATTTACTTCAAACAAGTCTATCCGAAAATCTCTTAACATTCAACACAAAGCCAACTTAACAGAAGAAAAAGAATTTGCATATATATCTATACATACATATATCAGAAAAATTTTTGCTCTTTCACTGACAACTTTCAGTGTCAATTTGCAACAACAAAGTTGATACACATCTTCATACTTCATATCAAAAGGCCATATCAGTATCATAATTACAAAATGCATACAGAAATGTTTATGCTGATATGCTTCTAAGGTCACCAAAAAATGATTCTCACTAACTTAGTTACAAAAAGTCTGAAATTCTTGGAGATTACCAAAACTTTGCAAGGCTCAATAATAATCTGCTGATTCTTCACCTAAGGAGAAAAATTCATGGGGTGAGCCTGAAAGCTCAGTGGCTAATATGTTTATAGCCAGTAATAATGAACCACACACAATTCCAACACACACACACACACACCAACACACACACACACACACACACACACACACACACACACACACATATATATAGCATTAATTTGGATTTTAACATATCACAACATTCATAATCTAAATTTGACAATTTTTCATAAACATGAAATCCTTCATCTCACAAATCAGATTACAAAATCAAATTATCATCAAATTATGAAGCAACAATTCAAAATGCAATGCACAAACATAATGGCTCGAGAGTTCCGTGGAACGAAACGAAGAAACCGAAGTTTACACCGTGACACAAAATGAGTCCAATTTTTCAGGATCTCGTGGCTACAAGCGGACAGCCGGGAGAAGGCTATAGGTTATCGTGCACGTGACTAATGAAACGGATTCCTCTCTTGCCCACATAAGCAGATTTCCAATGCTCATACATTTAAGAACATATTCATGCTTTCATGCTTCTTAGATTTTCTATTTTTCATTCACGCAAAAGCAACAGAATTTTTACAAAGCAACATGATATACATTTACAGAACATTTTTCCCACATTCACAATGAGTAAAAACAAACATATTTAACATACATACACACAATTATTTCAGCTCATCATCACAAAACTATAAACATATTACCCACCTATTTATTTGATACTTCCAAGATCAAGCTTGCTCTTCTCCTTGCTCTTGACTTCGAATAGCTTGATTCCCTAAGAACACGCATATTTTCATTAATCAACACACACGCGTGAAGCTTTCCTTAAACCTAACTATCCATGAATAAACTTAAGCTTAATCTATTCTTGATTTTATCTAACTAGAAAAAGTAAGATCTAGTTAAGGTTTATAAAAATCTAAAGAAAACATTAACCTCTTGTTCTTCTTCTTTCTTGCTTCAACTTCATCATATAAGAAAAACCTAGTTTCTCTACTTCCTTCTTCTACTAAAACAAGAAGAAAGAATAGGAAATACCTAAAAATAATTTTTGCTAAACCCTTTTCTCTCTTCTTCTTTCTCCTTGCTCTTTCCTTCTTCTTTCTCTTTGCTTCGGTTTCTCCTTCTCTTCGTCTAAGCTCTTCTACGACTTTCGCCTTCTTTTTTTTCCTTAACACACACGACTCTTCTTCTCTTTTGTTTTATTTGTTTAAAACAAAATTTTTAATTTCCCATCTTACCCTTCCTTATTACCTCTAATTGCTACTATCTCCCTATCTTCATTTTTATTCTACCTTTCATCCATGCTAACATACAAAATTAATAATAAAGCATATTAACTCCAAAAATTTTCAAATTCATAAATTCTAACTTATATACATGCTTGCTAATTTAATAAAATAAATTCTAAGAAAAATTCGGGGTCTAACATTTCTCTCCCCCTTAAATAATTTCGTCATCAAAATTCTTACCTAAATTCACGAATAGGTGTGGGTATTTCTCCTTTATGGATTCCAAAGATTCCCATGTTGCTTCCTCTCTTGCATGGTTCTTCCACAAAACTTTTACCAGCTTCACAGTCTTATTTTGCAGGACCTTTTTCGTTTGTAGGATCGCCAGTGGTTGTTCTTCATAAGTTAAATCTTCCCTTAATTGAACTTCTGAAGGTTGGACTATGTGTGATGGATCCGATCTATATCTCCTTAGCATTGATACATAGAAGACATTATGAATTTTGGATAACTCTGACGGCAAAGCTAATTTGTAGGCGATAGGCCCAACCGTCTCAATAATTTCATAAGGACCTATATATCTTGGACTGAGTTTACCCTTTTTACCAAATCTTAAAACTCCTTTCCATGGTGAAGCTTGAAGAAACACTTTATCTCCCACTTCATATTCCATCTCCTTCCTTTGTGCCTCTGTATAACTCTTCATCCTATCTTGAACCGCTTTGAGCCTCTGCTTCACCAATTTAATCTTGTCGACTGTAGCTTGTACCAACTCAGGTCCTAAAAGTTTCCTTTCACCTTC
>JAOQMS010000178.1:13843872-13864497 GCA_027563885.1 Erythroxylum longipes
ACAAAAAGGCCCACTTAAATAATGTTTAACTCTTCCTCCTAAGCTGTTAAATTAGCTTAAAACGTCAAATAAAAACGCGGGTCTAGTTGTCTAAGTAGTTTCAACCCGTCACTCTGTCCCTGGTAGTTAGACTTGGGCAAGGCTAACTCCTGGCAGCGTAAAAAATGTCCAAGAAAACTTCAGCATTAGCCCCTATGATAAAAAAAACTCCTCAAATATGCTCAAAATGGTTCATTCTCATCACATCTAGCAATCCCTAAACAAAATATATAAAAATAAGTAAAAGCTCACATTTAAGCACAATAAACCACCAAATAAGCATAGAATTAGGAACTAAAACATGCTAGATTTACACACTATCAGAATTCCAGCGTTCCAACTCAGTTCATGTCTGTTTGGAGGGATATATGTCTGCTAAGTAGACATTCTCGGGACAGTTACATAAATGTGCAATTTTGACCATCTAGATGGAAAAATCTCTCTTTTAGGTCTTCATGAAAGTTGTAGAAGTCGAAGTCCCCTTTGAAACCATACTTAAATGACATTCATCTAACATCTATAGTGAAAGTTATGCCTATTGTCCCAAATCATGTACATGTATAAATTTTGGACTTATCAATGCTTTCCTAAGATACATTTAGGCTTGAATGGAGCTTGAAATGTACTTAGTTTAATGTGAAAATAAGAGATAAAATAAGTGATATGTTTAAGGTGATGATTGAGGATATAAACATAAGAATGGATTGTCGTATATCAAGTGCTCAATTATGGAATTTTGGGATGTTATGAGAATGAAGATGAACCTCTGATGGCTAATGAGATTCCATTATAAGAACCCTACAGTGTGTTGTGCTCATGTTTTATTCACGATTTAGACTCCAGAAACGGGTCTGACAACTACATTCCCCACGTTCCTTGTAATTTTCCTTTCCTCGTCTTCTCATTCGCGAGCACTTCTTCCTAAAAGCATTCCCAGGATCTTCTATGTCCTCCCATTCACCTCTAGGTTTGGGTTAAGATCCATTGGAGGTGAAGGAAATCTGTACTCTCTTATAGTTATCTTGAATGTCAATTTCTCCTTCCCTATTTGCATAGTAAATTCACCCCATCAACATCAATAATTAAGCACACAATGGCCAAGAACAGGCATCCAAGAATTATCAGGGTGTCCCCATCTTCACTGATGTCCAAAATATAGAAGTCCATGGGAAAGATAAATTTACCCACTTTTACTGGCACATCTTGTATAATTCCCATCGATCTATGTGATTTTCTATTGGCCGTCTTAACCAAAAACTTGGTGGGCACTAACTCTCTTAACCCCAATTTTAGACTGAAGATGTAGGGCATCATATTTATACTTGCGCCTAAATCCGTGAATGCCCTATCTATGATAATCCTGTTGATACCAAAGGGGATGAAAAAGTCCCATGGGTCCTCTTTCTTCTTAGCTATGTTAGGGTCATCTTCCAGTGGTTGCTACTTAACCTTCTTTTTGACAGACTCCTATAAATTGAGCTTTTTCTATACTAGTCTTGTCACTTCCTCGACCTTGTTTTGCTCAATCTCCCGTAATTTTTTCACTTCCTTGTTTGCATATAACTCTCACTGCTGCACAATAGGGAATGGAAATACACGTCGAGTTGCACTGAGAGATTCGATTAGGGGCTCAGTCGAAAGGTCATCTTTAACCACTTGACCTTCTTCTTTATCTTCTATCTTTCCTAGTTCCTCATCCTAGGTCTGACTTATAACCATGATATGTTCCTTCGGATTTGACTCGGTGTTGCTTAGAAGAGTTCCAACATTTTAAGTTGACATGTCCTCGGCTAACTGGCCCACTTATACTTCTAAATTGTGTATAAAGGAGGCATGATTCTTTGTTACTTGCTCAAATTTGCTCTCGAGTGTCCTACGTGTTTCCTCCATGGCTCCAATCTTATCCAAAATTCTATCCAAATTTGACTCCATCGAGCTTGTCGTATCTTATTGGAAGCTCAATTGCCCCTAAGGTCTGAACTGTCCTCCATTGTTGTTTGACCAGGAAACGTTAGGGGGATTCTTCTACCCAGGGTTGTAAGTGTTAGAGTAGGGATTTTTTTTCTCCTCGTCCAAACTAGGCTCCCATATAGTTTATTTACTCCTGGTTATCCTCTCTCATCAAGTAGCAATCCATAGTATCATGGTCTGTCTGACCACAGAGCTCACACTTCAGTTGTACAATTTTAACTTAAGCTGAGGACGACACCTTCATATTGCTTAGTTGTTGCGTCAAATTGTCGATCTTCGCTTACATCTCAGTTTGATCGACTGCGACGATTCCCTTTTGCTCTTAAAAAGTCGTAGGCTACCTACCTCACTCACTCGTCCATAGGTAGTTGTTGTTGACCATCTCTTTGATCAACTCCTCTACCTCATCTACCGTCTTTCACATCAAAGATCCTTCTGATGTTGCATCGACCGTACTTCCGGTAGTTGTGGTATGGGCACTTCCTTTGTAGATCCTTGTATCTCTCCCACGCTTCGTAAATTGACTCCGTCACCTTATTGGAAATTGGTTATTTCCTTTATTATCTTCGTGGTCTTTGTAAGCGGGTAGTACTTGTCTAACAAGGCATGCATAAGCTGCTCCCACATTATGATGTTGGTGGGGCTCAGTGAATGATATCAAGCCTTCGCTCTATTTCTAAGTGTAAAAGGGAACAACCTAATCCTAACAGCATCCTCCGACATCTGGTGATATTGAAAAGTATCACAGATCTCGAGGAATTTCATGATATTGGTATTTGGGTCCTCATTCGCCAATCTTTAAAATTGGACATTCTACTGAAGCATGTTCAATAGGGCTGGCTTGATTTCGAATGAGGCCGGTTGAATAGGTGGCCTAGCCACTCCTTAACCCTAGCCTCATAAAGTCCATAAAGTTCCTCTGCTGCCTTCCTTGAGTTACTTCTTGATCCATATTTCTCTGAAATTCCTCGGCCATTTGCGATTTTCCTAACCCTTCTTCTTCTTCTCGCCGAGCTTTCTTAAGGATTTGTTCTAATCATGTGATATCTAGATCTATTGTCTCTACTGCACGACTTGAAACTCTCGTGACTCTTGTGTTCATGCAAGAGCACGCTTCCTAAAATGAACGAAAGAAACTAAAAAAAAATTAAAAGCTATTATAATACCTTAAACTATAAGACTTAATTACCTTCCCCGGTAAAAACACCAAAAACTTGATCGCAAGGTTACACATGCTAAGTTTTAATATTTATTAAAATTGGTAAATTCCCCAAGCGCACGGGTCGTTCGCATAGTACCTAAGTTATCGATCCCACGAGGAGGGCTAAACTAGTCCTAAAATCTAAGGGAGCACTAAGTAACAATAATCTAAAATAAACAATTAATGCAAAAAATCAATAAATCAAACTGAATTAAGTTTCGGAAATAATAAACAATAACAAATCACACAGCCCAATCCAAAATCAACCTAGGAGCTACCAATTGAGAGAAAGGGGGTTTTAATTCAAAATTAATGACAATCTAATCAATTATGCAATTATTCAGTTATTAGGTCTAAACGGTCCTAGGGTGGATTACTCTCTCTCGAGTTATAATCCTTGAACCCCAATTAATAATCTATAATTTAAATTATGGAATTGTGATCTCTCGATTCACAATTGACCCAAAACCTAAATTAGTTCTAAAGTTGTCAATTAACCTACCGGGAACCTATGCTCGATCTCTCGTTATATGATTACACCAGTTTGATCCAATTCTTATCTATCAATTCACCTAACTCTCGTTAGCCCAAATTGATTATGTTCACTCAGCTTACCCTCTTAGTTAGTTGCCAAATTATTACAAACAAGTATTGAATCACGAAAATAACCCAATTAAAACACAACTAATCAAATTGTATAAATCTCAAGAATTAAAAACCCGAAGGTGAGTTTAGACAGAATCAACATTCACAACACTATCCTCAATAAATATCCCAATTTCATACATCAATAAAAATTGAAATAAAAATTAGAAATACTATCTAATGGACTCATAGAGGCAACAACTGTGGGAAACTACCTGTTCTGGGAAGTACTTCGCATCAAGCTTCGTCTCCATATCTCTCTTCCTTCTTCTCCTTCCTCGAATCTCTCGATAGCTCACTAGGGTTTTTTGAATTTTGCTGAAGTGAGTGCTCTATCAAAAGGCTGTCCTAGGCTGTTGCATCTGTCTCATAATGTTATATTTATACTTTGGATGCTCTAGTTTAAAGTTGAGGTTGAGACGGTTTGAAAAATCTTGCAAAATTTGAGTTTTTGCTTTAGCCTGACATAGGCCATGATCGTGAAAGGAAGGTTTAGGCCCCTGCCACGATCGTGGCCAGCACCTAAACCTTTCTTTCACGATCGTGGCCTGAATGGAAACTCTCTGTCACGACCGTGCCCCTATGTGCACAATCGTGGCCTGGCTGCTCTAGCTCGTCCTTGTTTGTTAAGATCATAGCCTGCTGTGCCACAATCGTGCGCTGCGTATTTAGCCCAAAAACTCATCGCAACTTCTCCGTTCTTCACCGTTTACCCTGAAACACTAGCACACACATCAAGGTACCTAAAAAATATAACAATTATGCTCAAAGACTTATACTAACCCATAAAAACACTTAAACACACAAACTAACACAATTAAAACCTAAATACACACTCAACTCTCAAATTCACACTAAATACATAACAAATTAAACAGTAAAACACAATGTAGTTAACAACTATCATCCACTACGGACGAATAAAAAAACCCACAAATTTCATGCAGAGTCTCATAATTAAGCTCATAAGGTTGTCCTCGTAACCTAAACCATAATTCCCTAGGTTTGTTGGATTTGAACTGAATGGATTTAAAAAATTATAAGGTAAGTTCTTCGTAGACTGGGTATTAAAATTGAATGAATTGTCCCCATTGAATTCTCTCTGCGAAATTTTCAACCTTGTCTCGCAATCCTAATAATCTATGTAAAGTTTCAAAATGAAAACACTTTGGAACCATAGTTTGCTTATTGCGAAGAGAAAGAAAATTGGTAGCTTCTTCATCTAACAAGACCAGGAAAGGTGCTCCGTCATCAACTACTCTATTCCTTTTCCCTTATCCCAAGACTTGGTTTTGTGTCAATGATTGATCCCGCTTTGCTGATTGTTTAATGTGTGGCATACTGGCTTCTGAGTAGGTAGAAGTTGGAAGAGACTGGAGGTTTGAAATTTAGGTAGAGAGAAGTGAGAGTGTTTGGAGGTTTTAAACTTAGAGAGATAAAGTAAAAATGAAAGTGAGTGAAAAAGTGAAGTTAAAAATGAATATATAGGTGGAGGTTAAAATGGTTAAAAATTAATCTAAAATTTGTGTGTCCCCTTTTTACCTTACTGCAGGCTATAATCGTGACTTGTAATTTTTTCACCAATTTTTAATTTTTTCTTTTCTTTTGTCCTTATTCACTTTTCCAAAATCACTTATTAACTCTTTATGGCCCTTTCACCTCTCTTTTGCTCACTTCTTTAATCATCAAATTCATGTCGAGTCCCATGCCTTCTCGATTTTATTTAAAAACGAAATAACCTAACTACGGAATCCAATTATCTAAAACTCAAGGGAAATAACATCAAATTAACAGAACATGGGTTGCCTCCTATGCAGCTCTTCTTTTATCGTCTGTAGCTCAACGTTGTTCTTATGCTCAAGGTGGTTCGAATAAATCATATAATAGTAGCACAATCATCGATCTTACAATTTGCACATGAGTTACCATGCCCTGAATTCCACTCTCCCGATGATTCTCCTTTCTTCTCCTTTTTCTTCTTGATCGTTTCTTTCTAGATGCATTTCCAGGATCCTTAATATCTTCCCATTGTCCTCGAGGTTTGTTTTCCTTGATATTAGTTGGAGGTAAGGGAGAACCGTTGTCTTTCTTCAACACTTTGAAGGTTATTTGATGTTTACCGACCCTCAGAGTTAGTTCACCTCCATCAACATCAATTATGGAGCGTACAGTAGCCAAGAATGGTCGTCCAAGGACCATAAGGGTTTCAACATCTACTCCAATATCCAATAGATAGAAGTTTGTGGGGAAGGTAAATGAATCAATTTGTGCTTACAAATCCTTAATAATCCCCTTTGGTCGATGAACTATTCTGTCTGCCATCTTCACTAGCATCTTTGTGGGTTCTAACTCTCCTAACCCCAATTTTTAACTAAAGGTATAGGGGATCATATTGATACTTGCTCCCAAATCTGTGAATACCCTTTCTATGTCAACTCCATTGATACTACAAGGAACGTAAAAATCCCCTGGGTCTTCTTTCTTCTGTGTTATGTTAAGGTTTTCTTCCAATATACACTCCTTAACCTTCTTCTTGTTTGATTCCTTTAGTGTGAGCTTCGTTTATAGATGTTCTGTTATGTCTTAAACCTTGTTTAATTCAACCTCCTTACAATATCTCAACGACCTACTTGAAATTGACTTCTACTGAGCTAGAATAGGGTACAAAAATTCAGGTTGAGATTCCTCAATTTACTCAATTATACACTCACTTTGAAGGAATTCCATAATTATTTGTCCTTCTCCCTTAGCTCTGTCTTCCTTCGCATGTTCGAGTTTCTTTTCCTGGGTTTAAGTGATGGACATGATCCATTCCTTTGGGTTAAACTCAACATTTCTTAGAAGGGTCCTACATTTTGAGTAGAAATTGCCTCCACTAGTTGACCTATTTGGACCTCCATAGTGTGTATTGAAGAGGCGTGGTTTTTAATGACTTGCTCAAATTTGTTTTCAAGTCTCCTATATGCATCCTTCATGCCTCCAATTTTATGTAAAATCCTATCCAACTTGGATTTCATTGAGCTTGATTTATCTTGTTGAAAGCCTGGTTGTCCTTGGGGTCTAAACTGTCCTGCAGCATTGTTTGTCTATGAGAAGTTAGGGTGATTCTTCCACCCAGGGTTCTAAGTGTTGGAGTAAAGATTGTTTCCCCCTCCTCATCCATATTGAGCTCCCATATAATTCATTTGCTCTAGATCACTTTCCTTTTTCAAGAAACAATCCACCGTATCATCGTCCATTTGTCCACAAAGTTCACACTTTAATTGCATGACTTTTATCAAAGCTGAGGACGATGCCTTCATATTGTTGGGCTGTTACGTTAAGTTGTCAATTTTAGCTTGCATCCCTGTCATTTGATCGACAGCGACAATTCCTTATTGTTCTCAGAAAGTAGTGGTTTGTCTATTTCACTCGTTCCTCCATAGGCAGTTGTTACTTTTCATCTCCTCTATCATCTCTTCTGCTTCATCTACCATCTTTCTCATTAATGATCCTCTTGAAACTGCATCAATTGTGCCTCTCGTATATGGGGTTACTCCGTTATAGAATGTCTTTAACAAGAATTTCTTGGGTAAATTATGTTTTGGGCATTTCTATTTCAAATCCTTGTATCTTTCCCACGCTTTCATAGATCGATTCCCCACCACTTTGATAGAAGTTAGTAATCTCCTTGATGATCTTAGTGGTCATAGGAAGGGGAAAATACTCATATAAAAAGGCACGAACTAGCTAATCCCAAGTTCTGACATTGGCTGGGTTGAGGGAATGATACCAAGCCTTTGCTCTATCTCTAAAGGTAAAAGGGAAAAGCCTAATTCTGACCGCATCTTCCGACATCTGATGGTACCGAAAAGTATCACAGGTTATCAAAGAAGTTCACTATTTGTGCGTTAGGATCTTCATTCTTTAGTCCATAAAACTGCACATTCCGTTGAAGCATGTTTAGGAGGGATAGTTTAATTTCAAAAGATGCTATTTATACAGGTGGCCTAGCTACTCCTTTGTTAGTCGCATTGAAACCTGGTCTCATAAAGTCTATAAGGGTCCATTATTAACATCCTTGGTTTGCTCCATGGTCTAAATCTTGCTAAAATTCCTTGTCCATTGTTGCTTTCATGATTTCCTCTTCTTCTTTACACTGAGCTTTCCTAATGGATCATTTTAATCGAGTTATGTCTAAATTTAAGGTTTTAGCTGCACGACTCGATCTTCTCGTGACTCTTGTGTTTGTGCAAGAGTATAATTTCAGAAATAGCAAGAAAGAAAGAAAGAAAACAAAAACTAACTAAACGCCTTAAATTAAAGAATTAAACTAATTGCCTCCCCGGCAATGATGCCAAAAAATTGAACGGGCTTTTTCGATGTGAGTAAGTTTTAATCTATTACCCTTGATAATCCACAAGTGCATGGGTCATTCATGTAGTACCTAAACCAAGTAACCACCATATTGTGATTGATAATAATTTATAGCAAGATTGATTAAAGAAGTGACCATTGGAATTCAAAGTCTAGATGTTGGCATCCTTACCGTGGGTTGTAATCAAATAAGGGAGATGATCAACAAGAGACTAAAAACCCTTGAATGTTCCATGCCAATTACCTTGAACAATCAATTAAGCAAATTTGAGATGAAGTGGCATCTTATTTCTAAGATGCTGAAGGTCATTCGATTAGATTAAACGACTAATATTTAACTAATAATCAAACCGAATGCATGCACTCTCCCTATTCCCAATACGATGTTTAATACAATGATAGATAAGATTCTATAGTTTTATGATTTGTTTAAGAATCTATGGGCCTTCTCTTGAAAAATTAGTTTTCCATATTTTGTGTGCTTCAAATAAAATTCATGCACCCATTTTACCCAGAGAGCTTTCTGATTAGTAATTAATCACCATATCCTTTTACATATTAAGACATTTTGCATATTAGAGATAGAAATGATACCTAGGCCTCTAAATTTCTTTTGTATGGTAACCTCACCCCAGTTAAGTCTAGCTTTCCTAGAATTGATCGGGCTTTTTCGATTTGTGTAAGTTTTAATTAATTAACCTTGATAATCTGCAAGCACACGGGTTGTTTACATAGTACCTAAAGTGTCGATCTTATGAGGAGGGATAATCTAATCCTAAAATCTAAGTCTAAAATAAATCGCAGAAATTCAAAATGTAACAAAACTAAAACAAGAATTTAATTCAATCAATTAAATAAATTCAAGAATCAATAATGAAAATATTAACAATTTAACAGTTGCAACACATACTCAAGACTCAATTAAGGAATTATCAATTGACAGAAAGGAAATTTTACCTATCTTTAATGTTAACCTAATCGTTTATCAATTATTGGATTATTAGTTCTAGATGATCCTAAGGTTAATTGCTCTCTTTTGAGTTATAACCATTACCCTAATTCATAAACCCTAATCATATTATGGGAGTTGCAATTTCTCAATTAATAACCTATCCAAAACCCTAATTAGATCTGAAGTTGTCTACTAAACTATCAGAAACCTACGTAAGATCTCTCTTCGCATAATTTACCGAATTGATTTAGTTCTTGTTCTATTAAATCACCTAACTCTCGTTAGCCTGATTTAATTATTTTTCACTTGATTCACCCTCTCAGTTTATTATCGAATTATGCATGTCCAGAATTGAATCATAATAAATCCAAATAACACATAAGGAGTCAGATTTCGTTAAATCAAAGATAAAACCTTAAAGGTGAGTTTAGAAGCAACATCAACATCTAAAAATCCTATCATCAACTGTTATTCCAATTCTATACAATAATAAAACTAAAAATAGCAGGAAATATGAAATTGAATGAATGGCGGGATATAATAACCTCGGGAAACTCCTGATCTGGGAAGCACATCGAGTCGACTTCTTCTCCTCTCCTCTCTTCCTTCTTCTCTTTCTTTATCTCTAGATAATTCTCTCTAGGGTTTCTCTAAAAGAGGCTGATGCAAAAGCTCTTCTTTTTCTTCTTTTTCTTATTCTTTAAATACCTTTTATGTTATGAGTAGCCCTAAGGTTTTTCTGGGATCTAAAAGGTCCGAAAAATCCCTCAAAGCTTGACATTTTTTAGTGTCTGTGTGTTTGCCTAACACAAGCCACGATCGTGTGCCATGTCCTGGGCTTCTGTCATGATCGTGGCATATGGGCCACGATCGTGGGCTAAATCCAATGCTTCTGTCACAATTTTAGCCTATTGTGCTGTGATCTTTGGCCGTTGTTTCAACCTTGGTGTCTTTGAAACTTCTTCGTTCTTCAATGTTAACCGTGAAACATTAACAAATACATCAAGATATCTCAAAAACATAACAATTAAACTCAAAGACTTGTACTAACCTATAAAACACTTAAAACATAAATAATTAACAAATTAACACTATTCTAACCTAAATATATACTAAACGATTGAATTAACAATTAAATACATATCAAACTAAGCCCTAAAACACAATGCAATTCAGACTTATAAGGAATCATCAAGTCTACCATTCTATAAAAAAAGCTTTCATGACTCTATCCATCTCTTAAATGACCCTTTTTGGAAGAGCAATATGGGAATTCCAGTGGATGTGTATACTTGAGAGAACCGAAATGATGACTATAAGTCTGCTTATATAGGATAAGAACTAATCTTGCTATGCTAGCACCTTAGATTTTAGTCTTTCAATTGAAGGTAAACAATTAACATATTTTGTTTTAAAACAAGTAATAGGAATACCCAAGTAGAAAAAGGGAAAGGATGCATATTCAGTCCAGTGAGATCTTGTATAACAATTAGGTTTCTCACATCAACTGAGAAACAGGTAAAGTTAACTCTTAGCAAGGTTCTGTTTCAAACCTGACTAGCTAGCAAACAAGTCTAGCACTTGCACAAACATGGTGACAGAATGAGGATCAGCTCCATACATCAAGATCAAGTCATCCGTATATATGAGATGTGTCAAATTGACTACTTGAAGTTAAGAGTGAAATTTAAAGCTAACATTGTAAAGGAAAATTTTGTTTAAGAGCCGTGAGAGTCCTTCCATGCTAAGGGTGAACAGATAAGGGGATAAATGGTCCACTTGTCTGATTCCCTTAGATGTTTTAAAAACCTTTGAAGGTACACCATTATCAAGCACATTGAAAGTAAGAGATTGAATGTAAGTAAGTATCCACTTTGTGAATTGAGTAGGAAAATCTAACGCTTAAATACAAAATTGAATATATCACCAGTTGATAGTGTCAAAAACCTTGAAGAAGTTAATTTTGATTGAACAATTGTTGATCCTTTTTCCCAAAGTATAATCCTTCAATAACTCTTTAATAAATGGTACATTATCACCAAGATATTTGTCAACGAGAAAAGCACTTTGAACAATATTAATTATTCAAGAAATTGCCAATTTGGGTCTTTCAGCAAGAATCTTAGAAATTAGTTTTTAAACAGTATTACAATAGGAGATAGGCCTAAAGTCACTCATTGTGCAAAGGTTATGCTTTTTTGGGACTAACCAAATGTGTTTGTGATTAATTTCTTGAAGCAATCATGAGGAGCCAAAGAATTCAAGAACCATAGTAATGAACAACTGATTAGTGATATCCCATGTTTGCAAAAATACAAAGGAGAAAACCCATCAGGAACAGGAGATTTGGAAGGGTGCAAACTGAAGAGAATTCGCTTAACATCATGCTCAGTAACTAGAGAGGCTAGAATACACTTGATGTCTTAAGCAACTTAATAGTCAAACAACATCTATACATTAAAACTTGGAGCTAAGGAATTTTCTGTGCCTATCTGGTCAATAAAATAATTTTTTGCTAAGTCCAATAAGTCATTCTACTCAACATATCCCTTCCACTATTGTCTTGTAATATGGAAATCTGGTTGATGTTCATTTAGGCAAATAATGAAGAGGGAAAACTTTTTGTATTAGAATCCCCGTCCTTCAACCAATTAAGTCTAACTTTTTGTCTCAATACCAAATTTTTAAAAATGAAGGGCTGGCTAGTGCTGTTGTATTAGAATCTCCATCTTTCAATTGGCTAAGTCTAGCTTTTGTCTCAATACCAAATTTCTGCCTACTTGAATTCAGCTTAGTGAGGATACAAATAACAACTGTGTTGTGCCAGCTTAAGTTTGTCTTTAAGAGTCTACAAATGGACATTTATGTCAAGCACAATGACATAGTGCGTCATAACAGAACTCAAAATAAACTAGACCTAAAACTATAACAGTGGTGAGTCTAGTTTGATCCCACAGAGAGTATTCGATTAGCTTTTGTTATGAAATCAATCAATGTTCAGGTTATAGGGGGTTTTAGTTTAGGTTAACATAAAATAAAATGAAACAAAACTAATGAAAAAAATGAAAAAATGATGAAAGTGATGAATTTATTAGGGAACCGATTTTTTGGTTCAATCTCAGCCCCCAATCAGACATATTTCATTAAATTGTTGTCTTCACACCTTTCTTTAAACTATTGGTTGTAGATTAACAACAAGCTCTCTTAATCCCAGTTTTCCCTTAGGTCATGTTTAATTAAGAGACACTTGTTAATTAATCCTAGCTATTGAACAACCTAGAACAAGCTCTCTAGATTTAATTGGATAGTTGCTTTATGAATTAGGTAAACAGACCAATCTAAGTAACAATCACATACTCTCGGGTCATTTAACCTAAGTTATGTTATCCCTAATGATTTGAAATCATTAGTTGCCGCAAACGAATCTCAACATAATAATTACATATTATATTGAACTTTTGGTAATAGGTTTTTAATGAAACGATCCAATGAATGCATTAAAATCATCTTTGTACAATACTCAAACAATAAACATAGGATAACACAATCAGTCCCTAAAGAGAGTAAGAACAACAAAGATAATGAAAAATATGCTTAATCAGGCTCATCCCTGTTGATGTCACCTCCGAACCCATGTATGGAAGTCTAGCCCTCTATGGGTCTCTCCATATGTGAGAGATTCATTGCCCTCTTCATTTTTGTCTCCCGAACACTCCTCTGATTTTTCCCATATGAAAAAATCAACATTTATAACCCTTAGTCGTCACATGTTCTGTTCATTTATATTAAAGATGTAGGATTAAATGGGACAGCTGTCCCTCTTCTCAAGCCCGTGAGTGACCACTCACTGGTGTGAGAGGTGTCCCATGCCCGTGAGACACCTTAGAGGCATAAAAGATGTCTTATACCCATGCACACTGTGGTGTGGCCAAGAGTGTTCCTATTCCTTATTCTTCACTCTTTATTCTTTATATTCTTCATTTTCTTGTCGTCTTCTTGCTTTTAATCTTCTTCTTTTTTCTCCAAGTACACAAGTGAGTGTTAATCTTTGAAAAACGACCCAAATATATTGCTTTCGACTCACTTTAGCTGCTTCTCTTCTGAATTGTGCCTAAAACCATATATGAACAAAAGTGAGTATCTTAAGCATTTTTGTATCATTAATCACTAAGTTTTATTGAATAAATATACAATCAACAGTTATCTTTTGACCATCCTCGGGAAAAACATCAAAATTAAGATCATAGAACTAAAAACATGTACTCATTTTCTATATTTTTCGAGAATACATAATTATAAACAAAGATGAATGACTTTCAAAAACCATAGCAAAAACTTAACATTCTACACTTCTACTTATGATCAGTTAACAAGTATCACCTTCAGAATCTGAACAATCTACTGGTAGGCTTAGAAAATGTGTTTAACTAACATATACATAGGTATACTCAAATACCATTCATGATCATGTCATTCCACAACTTTGTATACCATTTCATTTCTCCACCACTAAGGTTCACATTCAAAATCATGAATTAAAGGAATTTATAGGGTTGTAATGTGGGCAAAGGTTAAGGTGAGATATATTTGGATAACGTAGCATAAAAGCCATCAAAGAAGTGAAACAAAAGTAACACTCAATATAACATCAAGCGCAAAAATCAACATTCACTCCCAATTTTGTACATAAACTTTAATGAATGCAAAAACCAAGTTTCTTAGCTTAAATTCAAGCTTTCATACCACAAACCACATCAAGCATATATCACTAGCAAAAGTTGATAATAAACAAGATTTTGTAACCATAGGGAGTGACCCTTAAGAACAAGATCTCCCTCATTCCCATTATACTCAAGTAACCCTTTCATTACAACTTTAAGAGGAAAAACTAATAATGAGTAACTTTGCTAGACATATACATTTCCTCCTTGATACTTTTATTTAAACATTTTGTTCTTCTCTTTTTTCCCCTTTTTCTTTTTCTTTTCGCTTTTTTCTTTCTTTTTTCTTTTTCTTTTTTTCCATTCAAAGAAGCTTCATCACCATAGAAATTTCATTGATATGACATAAAATAATATCCCAACATTATAACCAACCCACTCATATGTATACCCCTACACTTATACTTTTGTACATCCACAAACTTAACAATCAATAAATGTTCCACTAGCTTTAAGGTTTAAAGGAAATTTTGTTAGGTTCAAAGCATGTAATGTGGTTAGTACATAAAGAAAAGGTAAATAAAGCTCAAGGGGTCTTAATAAAGGAAAAATCATGTCAATAGGGTAGGCCATTTGGCTACTGTATCTTATGAAACAAAGAATGCCTATTCATCTCCATGTTAATGCATGTGATAAAAATGTGGTCTCGAATAGAAAATCAAAACAAAGTCAGGATGTCATGAAGGTTACACATTATTAAAAGAAAATGAGACTGATATGGATGTGTCAGTCTAATAAGGCTCAAAAGCTAACAGGCTTTGTCTACCACTAGTCATTACTCTTCTAAAGATAATGCACATTGACCAATCAGAAGAGTAAAAGTGCATCCTAAATTTGCTATGGATTCTCTTAGTCAATTCATTCTCTAATCATGACTATATAATCCTAGAAGCAATAGAAAAAGAGAAATTACTTAATTTTTTTTATTCTCTCTCTCATTTTTATTGAAAACTTAAAAAAACAAGAAACAAATAAACTTAAAAACACACATGTGTATAAGAACTAAATGCGAAAATTTAAAGAAAAGAAGTAAACTTCCCTTGGGTTGCCTCCTAAGCAGCACCTTTGTTTAATATCACTGGTTTGACTCCATACTTTTTCTTACGTGACAAAATTATGATCTTCAGGTGTCACATGCGCTTCCTCCATATGAGGTTATTTAGGATAAGGCCTAAGTTGATGATCATTCACATTCATCATGTTCCCTATCTTCAAAATCTTAATCTCGACTAAGTTTATACACTCTAGAAATATCTCAAATGTCTCTTCACCATTTTCTTCCTTATCCAATTTCTCTAATCTTCTACATAAATGTGAAGGGTTAGTATTAACAATAATCAGAAATTCAATACTCACCTTCGAGCTAAAAGATATTTCTTTTTCTGATTTGAGCTCCTTCTCCACTTCTTGGACATAAGCAACTCCTTGAGTCATTATCTCAAGATTCTCAAGCTCCTCTTCAATTTGTAACGTCTCAGCACTAATGTCCCTTAGGTAAACCTCAGGTTGAGATGATTACTTCTCTTTGCTTTGTAATTCAAGGTAGTTGAGAGCTTCCTCCACCTGACCCATCTGGTTTACTACATTCTGGAGTCTAGACATCATATCTTGGTAGACTTGTCTCATTTCTTACTAGAACTATTGTATACTCTGTTGAATACTTTGTTGAAGTTGAATATCGTTAGCGGTCATAAGATTAAGCAAATCTTCCAGAGATTTATCTGAGTCATGATCAAAAACTTCTAGTCTATATAGGAATTATTGTGCATCCTACAAATTGTCATGGAAGTAATTTTGCTGATTATCCCATCCATAACTAAAATTTATATGATCACTCCAAATATGGTTATAGGATTAAGAATACGAGTTATAAAAGAAATTACTTCTGTCTATGTAAATGTTTTTTTCATAAACATGAAAAGTGAAAAGATAAAGAAATAACTGAAAAAAGGTTTACACAGATATAGCGTGTCGTAACACTACTCAAAATAAACTAGACCTGCAACTATAACAGTGGTGAGTTTAAGTCAATCCTACAGAGAGTGTTTAGTCAGTTCTTTTTATGAAATCATTCAGTGGTTAGGTTATAGGGGTTTTGTTTTGGGCTAAAATAAAATAAAATGAAACTAAACTAATAAAAATAAATTAAAAATGCAAAAATGATGAAAGTGATGAATTTGTTAGGGACCCAACTTTTTGGTTCAATCTCAGCCTATACCTAATTAGACATATTTCATTGAATTGTTATCTTCACACCTATCTTTGAACTATTGGTCATATAGAACAAGCTCTATTAACCACCAATGTCCCTTAAGTCATGTTTAATTAAGAGATGCTCTTTAATTAAACCTAGCTATCAAATAACCTAGAGCAAACTCTTTGAATTTAGTTAGATAGCCGCATTACGAATTAGGAAAATAGACTAATCTAAGCAACAACCATATGCGCTTGGGTCATTTAAACTAGGTTATGTTGTCCCTAATGGTTTGAAACCATTAGCTGCCACAAACTAATTTCATCATAACAATTACAGATTTTATTGGAATTCTAACATTGGGTTTGTAATAAAACATTCCAATGAACCCATTAAAATCATCTTGTCACAATACACAAATAATAAACATAGGATATCACAATCAATCACTAAGAGAGTAAGAACAACAAACATAATGAAAAATATGCTTAATAGGGTTTGCCAGCGTCGATGTCACCTCCAAACTGGCTTCAAGAAGTCTAGCCTTCCATGAGTCTCTCCATTTGTGAGAGCTTTGTCGCCCTCTTCATTTTTGACTCTTGAAAGCTCCTCTTATTTTTCCCAGATGAAAACATCAACATTCATAACCCTCAGTCGTCACATGTTTTGTGCATTTATATTAAAGATGTAGGGTTAAATGGGACAACTGTCTCTCTTCTCACACCCATAAGTGACCACTCATAGGTGTGAGAGTTGTCTTACGCCTGTGAGACACCTTGCATAGGCGTGAGAAAATGTCTTATGCCCATACACACTATTATATGGCCGAGAGTGTTCTTATGCCTTGTTCTTCACTCTTTATATTCTTCATTTCTGGTCTTCTTCTGGCTTTTAATCTTCATAATTTTGCTTCATGAAGACAGGTGAGTGTGAATCTTTGGAAAATGGTCCAACTATAGTTCTTTTGCCTTACTTTAGCTCCTTGCTTCTGAATTATGCCTAAAACTATATATGAACTAAAGTGAGTATCTTAAACATTTTCGTATAATTAATGACTAAGTTTTATTAAATAAATATACAATTAATTAAGAACATAACACATAAATTGTTTCAACGCAACTTTCACCAAACTTAGCTTGGTTATAAGCTGATACAACTTATATCCTACCACTTTAATGTGCCAACATTTGTATATGACTTCATAAAATCCTTCCATACTTGTAAAAGCATTGAACAACCTGAAGGGTGCTCGTCTTAATTTAAGACCATCAATTCTTTGTTTCAATATAAATGAGTGATAAGATATCATAGACTCACCAAAGTGTACAAAGGAAGCTAGGAATTGTGTGAGACACAAGGAGTTCACTATTGATCTATCAAGTTTTTTCCTAACCAGCCATCTACCTCGTTGATGATTTGACCAAGTGAGGAGTTGGCCTATGAAATTAAGGCCTACCAAGTCAACATTCATTTAGAAAGTAGATAGTTATCTTCCTCCCTCAATTTTTGATAAAGTAAGAGAACAATTGAAATCCCCTGCAAGCTAAGGGAATCAAATTGGTATGTTCAATATGTTGCAAATTTGTCCAAAATTTATCTCCTTGGGAGCTGAAATTAGAGGCATATATAAGAGAAACATCAAAACATGTTATTCCAGTTTTTAATTGGCAGTGGAGATGAAGTAACTAATCAGATTCTTCCATAGGATGAATTGTAATCATATCAGAATTATAAAGATAGATGATCTAACCACTATAGTAGGAATTTATATTAAAAAACATCAACCAATTAGCAACTAAAAATTTTGATCCAAAAATGGAAGAGGGATTTCTTATTCTAGTCTCAAGCAAACCGATTAAAAAAGTTTTTTTGTTTCCTTTTCACCTTCTTCATGACATATTATTTTTGAGGGTCATTAAGCCCTCTAATGTTCCATACTGGAATTGACATGGGAGGGGTGTTTCCCTATTGCTTTTGGCTTACCCTTTTTCCTAGCGGATCTAATCCTACATGTTAGTAAAGTTCTCAGTTTTCAAGGGACTAATAGTAAGGTTTAAAGAACTTGTAGTTGTTGTAGTAGAGCCCAATATTTGTCTCTCACCAGTAACATTTTGCTCATTGACCATCATAGTTTCTACTTGAGGCAATGAATCAATCTCTTACACACTAACACCTATAGGTAAACTACAGACTTCAGATCTAGGTTAAAAACTAGTCGCTATAATTATGTCAATCTAATGTTCTATCCCATCAGGTAACAGCATACTAGGGGAACCAGGTAATACTTCATTTTCATTAACCTCAAATGGCATAAGCTATTCCTTAACTAGGGTGTCTGGTTCCATAGCAGAAACATTTGAAATAATCCCAACATTTTCTTCAAGTTGCTAATCCATCAACTTAGTTTGTAACATACTAGAGGAACTAGGCAAGGCCACATTTTCTTAGACCACTATCGACATAGTTTGCTTATTAATAATTAGATCTTGATCCTTAACAACATCATTTTGATCAGTCACAAATTTAACTTCAGTAGGTTGGGCTATCAGTTTAGTTGGTAGTACATCAGATGAGCTAGGCAATACCATATTTTCATTTACCACCATCTAAATAGGCTGTCCATTAACTAGTGCATCTTGTTCTATAATAGAAACATCCATATCTATAACCTTAACTTCATCATACCAATCATATTTGAATAATTTTCCGGTAGGAATTCATTTTTTAGAGACATTCTAGGCCTCCATGGATAGGAGAGGACTATCTCAGCTTCTTCAAGTTCACCTGATATGTGCTTAAATGTTGATTCGTTTGATCTACTACACGTAGTGATTAATGCCTTAAAATGCTTAGGATACTCACTTTTGCTCATAAATGGTTTTAGGTATAATTCAGAAGTAAAAGAGCTAAAGTGAGTCGAAAGCACTATATTTGGGTTGTTTTTCAAAGAATCACACTGACTTGTCCTCATGAAGTGATAAGAAGAAGATTAGAGCAAGAATAATACAAGAAGAAAACAAGAAAATTCCAAGAAAGATGAGATATATGTTGAAAATACGAAGAAAATGAAGAATGAAGAGCATAAAAATCACTCACAACTTGCTAGAATTTTGTCACAGTCATGAGTGAAGTCTCACTTACAGCAGCCATAGATTACAAGATGAAGACACCCAATGCAACTAAAGGAGCCAACTGTCTCATGCATTTGGAGAATAAAACAAATGTGGAAAATGGAGAGTGCATTGGGAGGGCCAACTGGTAAAACAATGGCGGATGGCTAGACTTGGAGGCCTAGAAAGCATCATTCACTCACAACTGCATGGATTGCATAAGACTGCATATGTATCACATGAGTTTTGACGTGAAGAGGTTTATATTTATGAGCTACCATTCCATGTTTAATGTATAAAGAAGAGATGTTGTGTTATGTGAAGAGGGTTCCAGGGAAGAAAACTCATGGCCATGCCAACTTATTGTATAATAGTGAGTTTTAACTCATAGCTGTGAAATATAATGCAAGGTCATGAGTCACTCTTAGGCCCATGCAATGTTAAGTCACGAGTATGACACAAATTCACACCCATGACAACCTTATGCAGCATCGTGAACTATTGACAGCTAACCCCATTTAACCCTACATTTTAATAAATACAGAGGGACATATGACGACAAAAACATACATTCAGGGGGACAGACCTAAAAACACATTCGGGACGTAACCTAGCCGATAGTTCTCTCTTCATTTTCTCTTCATCTTGCAACCCCGACGGTGGCGATGAAGATGATGGCTGATGTTGAGAGCTTGAAATTTGAATCTAGTGATCGTATCCTAGGTTATTCGGTAATTAGGTTTAATTAACAATCGTATATTAATTAAACACAACCTAAAGGAAAACTAGGATTATCAGAGTGTACTGTTAGTCTCAGATCAATAGCCCGAAGAGAGGTGTAAAGACATTAGGATGATGGAATATGTTTGATTATGCTTAGGCCGAGATTTATCTTAAAGCCAAACCTTACCCATATTTGTCACTTTAATTATTTTCAATTGCTTGCTTTAATTTTCATCAATTAATTTCTTTACAAAATTAATTAAACATTCTCTATGAATTCGATCCTTACTTACCATAATTATAAATTTTAGTGTGCAGAGTTAAGTAAATTTTGTAATGTACTCAACACAAGTTGTCATCACCTATTTCTCCTAACCGTAAGACCGATAGTTTCTCAGATAAGGAAGCAGACTTTGGGATTTCAATACAGATTTTGGCATAGCGAATCCTCTGCATTGTTGTCGTCTGAGTATCAATACAAATTAGCTTCCTTAAGGAGCTAGCTAGAAAAATAAGACCTTCTATGGTCTAAAACTTTATAAGTAGATTATGGAAATTCACCCATATTGGCAAAACCTCAATTTTGTTATGATTAAGTTCTATAACTGTAACACCCCACTCCCGCTGGACCCGAATCCGATATCGACGGTGATATCCAAATCCGTGCCCCGCGAGGGTGGTGTGCCACATCACTAAACAATCAAACAGTCGGT
>JAOQMS010000178.1:13864597-13885295 GCA_027563885.1 Erythroxylum longipes
TTACATGCCAAAAATGCCCTCAATTCATTCCTATGCATTTATTCTATAAACTGTTATGCTTAATTTAACGAAAAAAAATTCAGGGGGCCAACACCATGCTTGCAATATTATCACAATTTCAGGGTACATTTGAGTTAATTTTTTAGCAAAGATGGAAGATAACTGTTAGTTGGTTCTTCTACTATCTTGTAAAAGATAAAAGGCTAGCTTTGAAGTAGCAATTAAGCAAGGATTAGATCAAAATACAAAGAAGGAAGCTTGGAGTGATTTTCGATAGAGAGCAAGGAAGAAAGTGAAGATGGTTCTAGTAGAAGGTTTGCCACCTTAGCTTTATGCAATGTAAGATGTCTTCATCCTTCATTGACACATGTCATTTGGCATGTCGTCCATTTGTCCATATTCTACCATTTGTCTCCTAGCTATTGGTTCACTTGTCACACATTAATCCACTTGTCACTCTATAATTGTTCCATTTGTCAATTAATTACTAGTCTAAGTGACACTAATTTATCTATGCTAAATGTCACTCAATTTTAAGCTTAGTCATCCTAATTTTTCATGTATCAAATAGTCTTGCCACTTGGCATTTTTCCAAGACAAAATGTACATATTAATTTATCAATCTCTCAATTATGACAATTAATTCCAAGTTGCTAATTATAATCCATCAGTTCTTGTCATTGGTAAAGCAAAGTACAAGACATTGGAAAACACCTTCATACCTCATATCATATTCAATTTCATACCCTGGAATATGTTAATTAAGTGCCATTTTTCTAATTCACAATTTAAGTGTATATGCTCTTATTATACATTTGAACAAAATTATAAAATCATGTCATGGATGTAACAATTTCCTTCGATATGCTGACACTCGTATGACTCATTAGTCTAATTCTTTAAATCTCTCAATCATTTAGGAGATGGGATGCTACAATTCTCCCCCTATTTAAGACATTTTATTATCGAAATGTTTAACTAACTGATTCCACAGATGGGATAATGTTGTCTCATATTTTTCTCAATTTTCCAGTTAACTTCTTTTCTCGAATGATCTTCTCTAATCCTTTGATTTCCTCATTTTTTTATCGACTTATCCTGATGTTTAACCATTATTATTGGTTTCTCCACACATTTCAAATCATCTTAACTTCTTGAGTTGGTAACACATTCATCAAATTTAATTTATATCTTCTGAACATAATAGCATAGATTATAATGTGGATCTAAATTCTTCTCGTAGTGGCAATACGGTTATCTCAAATTCAAGAATCTAATAACGTAGTTGGATACTTTACAACAGATAAAACACATACACTCTCTATAATATGTTCATTTTTCTCATGCCTAAGTTTCATAGTTATCCGACTCCAATATTCATTTCTAATTCTTACCATATTCATTCATTCATAGCAGTGGAACTTTTGGTCAACTTGATACAATTAAATGTAATTCTTCATCAAAAGAAGATTTCTCTCTACAATCATCTATATTGTTCACATAATCCTTATCAATCAACTATTTTCATCTTTGCTTTTCAAACATATTACTATAACAAGATCAATTATTATCATATCTCACATGACCAGGATGTTCTATATATTAAAATTCAATGAAGCAGTAGGCATGTTCATATACTTTTATGCTTTAGTACGTACCATCAATATCGTTACTTCTTATTTAGAGATTTATTTTCAATTAGTTACTAATTAATATCTTAAGCTAATGATACCTTGATCTTAGTTGATTCTGGGTAACATTCCAGTATTCTATGACTATACAAAAGTTACTTCTTCATAGTTATTATCATTTTAATGCATTCATATAATTCCATACTTCCAACTGTACTACTCTGAGTCATCGCAGAATTTTAACTATGGGGACCATGACTTAAAAACATTCAATATATCATAGACCACTCCCTGTACCATATCCAAGTATATAATAAAAATGCACTTAGTAACATCATTTGCCAAGGTAATCATATTATCGAATATGCATTCACAATAACTGGTCAACTTAATCTTAATGACTTCTACATATATATCACTACCATTTATTTCACCTTCCATAAATATGTTTGTCATTAATTCAACACTATAAGTTATGTAATCATCATGAAATTCTGATCTCAGTCCACTGGTTTAACCTTATACTAAATCATAAACTCTGAATACAATAATCAAACAACCATTTCAGTTCCAAGTTCAACTTCTCGAGGTCATAATGAATTTTGATTTCTTCTGACTTTACTTATTAACTTTCAGTCTTGTCATTTATATTTATATCTCTATTTTTTTCTCAGTCAACCCACAAAAATGCTTTCATATTTATATCAATTCAAAGTATATAACCACAACACAATATCGATTTCATCTTCCCTGATAAAATCACAATTACGAATACATTGAGTCTTTGTCTAACATATCGAATCATGTAGCATCTCTTATGTCAAAATATTCATAAACTTTCATTTTCTTACATTCTAACAGATCATCATTCTTCTCATTGTTTCTAATAACTCAGACTCTTAGCAAATGTTCATGCATGTGACTTATGTAAATGTGACTCAGACTGGGGATCAATTGCCACTGCATGCAATGACATGTTCAAAATGTGTGTATCTTAACAAATATGCCCATGTAAGATACTAAATCTAGGCTCTGATACTAAAATATAACACACCACTCTCATTGGGCATATTCATGAACACATTGAAGATATTCGAGAATATACTCTATGAGGGTGGCACGTTAAGACGATGGAAAAAACACGTTATAAAATTTTCAGACACCAAACACATATTAAGCAAATCATATTTCATTTTTGCCCATTTCATTACAAACATGTACAGTCATAAATGTCATTACATTTCATAATTCATTTATACAATATACAACAGTTGCGGAATACAATGCTTAATATAACTTGTGCTTAATATAACTTGACTGAAGACATATGCAGTGCAAACTAATCCCGACCCCTAACTCATGTTCAATTGCAGTGGCTATACTCCAATTGATCTAACTGGATATCTCCTCTAAACTTGAAAAGCCACGTTACAATTTTGATGAGTAATGCGAACTCAGTGAGCTAACCATCATTAATGGGCTCACTCATTTCAAATACAAAAATATTTCACATATATTCAATTTCATTACATTCCTCATCTCAATAAGACATAATGAATGTCACACATTCCATATACTCTTTTCAGGCATAATTTGATCATGCATTTCTCATTCAATCACATTATCAACAAATGCATAATTATGGCATATCACTTTATCATCACAATTTTAGAAATGGATTCATAATCATATACGTACAAATGTAGATGCATATGAGACTCAACTTTTGTTATTATTTTATTGTGACTAAGCACCTTTTAGATACAGATACAAATACTATCCCATATAGGGCTCATTCAGATACAAAAATCACAGAGTCAGGCTCTATAAGCAGATTACAGATTTTTGAGCTTAAAGCTCTTTTAGACTGGCTACTCAGGTCACAACGCCTTTATCTGATCATACATTTAATATAATGCATCAAATCACAGAATATGCTATGAATAATATTTTTTTATGATGCACATCTAGAGTCTCAAATTCGTTGGACCTCAGTCCGACATTCAACTTTCGTTGAGTATATAGAAATCATTAAGAATTTATATGCAAACAAAAAACTTCCAATACATTCCTAAATATCAAACTCCTCGGACTATTAATGTCAGGAATTCACATACAAATCATTAAAAGTTGAATAATTGGAAGTTAAACAAATCTAAATCAATCCTATTAAGATCATCTAGGTTGAGTCATAGTATGCTCTAGATTAGTGTTTGCCTTTATGATCCAGAAGCGTCTTGATGCTGACGTTCACTCTTGTGTACTTATCTTCATACATATACACATATTTCATATATTATTACATTGATCATTCGTATGAGTATTTTGTCATAGACATATATATAAGTGTCATGTATAATGCATACTCAATATGACTATTTTCGGGTATGTATCCTTATTCACAATTCTTGATCATTCAAACATCATAACTTGTACATAGCTAGTTTGCAATTAAATTAATACCTTAAGTTCACTTGATCATGCTCAATTCATTAGCCGTATATTTACTAACTATTTTCTAGCATTATAAGTATTCATATAATTCCCAATTCCCAATTCATTCATTCATAATGCAATATTCATAACCCTTGGAATACATTTACATTGATAAGAACATATTCATTCATTTAACATTCCTTCATTTCAAACTTAGATACATTGTTATCAAACATTCTTTTCCTTAAAGTATAACATTAATTATCAATCAAAACTTATCACACATTTAACCAACTTTTCCAACATCAAATTGGGTTCATTTTAAAACCCAATCAAGTTCAAATGCATCATAGTTAAGTTCCTTGTCCTTAATTGGTTCAAGAATCACGTAAAAGAACATTTTATTTACTTCCATACAATTCCCACGATCGTGTATGGTTTCCCACAATTGTGGGATGGGCTATTCGAAAGTCCCTATCCATTTCCTTCATTAGTGTTCCAGATTTTGACATCTTTATACTAAAGTTTGAATTAAATCACTTGTTATTATAGAAATCACGTAATATGTAAGAATACACAAGAAGGGGGTTGAATTGTGATAAATCATCTTAAATTGATATCTTTAAGAAGCTTCTTAATTTTCTTGGAAGATTCAAAAAATTTACAAAACAACATACTTAAAACGTTTGAGTAATGCAACAGCAGAAATAGTATCTATTCTACTAACAATATGAAATTAAAATGATAAGGGTTAGAGAATATGACACTGCGATTTATACTGGTTCACCCTTAACCTTAGGGTTACGTCTAGTCCTCAGAGTATATCTGAGATTTCACGATCTCTTTCAACTTTTATAAGTATTATTTCGCACTTCCAAAGCCTCTTCAAGTCTCTTTCACAAAGTATTCTTTATCTGCTATCTTAGCCTCTTCAGGCTGTAGCCTTCCCTTCCCACTAAAAGATTTTGAGTTTTCTAAACTCAAATTATAGGTCGACTTGATCTCTCTTCTTTCTTCTTTTCATTCAAGCTATGTTTACAATAAAGAATTGAGAATTGAAGGTTCAGAGTTGTAAGATTGTCATATTTGTTCACTATACTTTTCTCTATGATTATAAGTGATATTTATAGTCTAAAACTTCAACGATCTTCTTGATAACTGCTTGTAGAATCTTTAGAGATCAGTTGTTAGTTGAGTCATATAACTAACTCCAACTAACTAATTAATTGATGTTGTAAGTTGTTCTTCAATAATAACGTCTTGATTTGTTTTGTATAATTCGTCTTATGTCATTGCTTCGTCTGATGTCTTCACATTGTTATGACTTCGCATCGTCTGATGGCTCCGCATCGTCTGATGACTTTACATCGTCTAATGACTCGGCATCGTCTAATGACTTTGTATCGTCTAATGACTTCACATCGTTTGATGACTTCGCATCTTCTGATGACTCTGCATCGTCTCATGACTCTGCATCGTCTAATGACTTTGCATCGTCTGATGACTTCGCATCTTCTGATGACTTCGCATCTTCTGATGACTTTGCATCGTCTAATGACTTCACATCTTCTAAAATTGATATCTTTAATAAGCTTCTTGATTTTCTTAGAAGATTCAGAAAATTTACAAAATAGCATATTTAAAACGTTTGAGTAATGCAACAGCAGAAATAGTATCTATTCTACAAACAATATGAAATCAAAAAGATAAGGTTTAGAGAAAATGACATCGCGATTTATACTGGTTCACCCTTAACCTTAGGGTTACGTCCAGTCCTCAGAGTATATATAAGATTTCACTATCTCTTTTAACTTTTACAAGTATTATTTCACACTTCCAGAGCCTCTTCAGGTCTCTTTTACAAAGTATTCTTTATCTGCTATCTTAGCCTCTTTAGGCTGTAGCCTTCCCTTCCCACTGAAAGATTTTGAGTTTTCTAAACTCAAATTACAAGTTAACTTGATCTCTCTTCTTTCTTCTTTTCACTCAAGCTATATTTACAGTAAAGAATTGAGAATTGAAGGTTCAGAGTTATAGGATTGTCTTATTTCTTCACTATACTTTTCTCTATGATTATAAGTGATATTTATAGTCTAAAACTTCAATGGTCTTCTTGATAACTGCTTGTAGAATATTCAGAGATCAGTTGTTAGTTGAGTCCTGTAACCAACTCCAACTAGCTAACTAACTGACGTTGTAAGTTGTTCTTTAATAATAACGTCTTGATTTGTTTTGTATAATTCGTCTTATGTCATTACTTCGTCTGATGTCTTCACATCTTCTAATGACTTCGCATCATTTGATGACTCCGCATTGTATGATGACTTTGCATCGTCGAATGAATCCGCATCGTCTAATGAATTCGCATCGTCTAGTGACTCCGCAATGTCTAATGACTTTTTATCGTCTAATGACTTCGCATCGTCTGATGACTTCGGATCTTCTGATGACTTTGCATCGTCTAATGACTTTGCATCTTTTGATGTCTTGGCTTCGTTGCTCACTCGAATTAGTGGGAAGTTTTCTAGATAGACATTATCGAATAGCACCTTTTGATGAGAGATATGAACAAGAGGCTTCGAGAAAACTAGTGTTTTCTGAATTATATGAAGCCAGTAAGCAAACAGCAAATCCATGATTACAGTAAAGAATTGAGAATTGAAGGTTTAGAGTTGTAAGATTGTCTTATTTCTTCACTGTACTTTTCTCTATGATTATAAGTGATATTTATAGTCTAAAACTTCAACGGTCTTCTTGATAACTGCTTGTAGAATATTCAGAGATCAGTTGTTAGTTGAGTCCTGTAACCAACTCCAACTAACTAACTAACTGAAGTTGTAAGTTGTTCTTCAATAATAATGTCTTGATTTGTTTTGCATAATTTGTCTTATGTCATTGCTTCGTCTGATGTCTTCACATTGTCTAATGACTTCGTATCATTTGATGACTCCGTATTGTCTGATGACTTTGCATCGTCTAATGACTCCGCATCGTCTAATGACTTTTTATCGTCTAATGACTTCGCATCGTCTGATGACTTCGGATCTTCTGATGACTTTGCATCATCTAATGACTTTGCATTTTTTGATGACTTGGCTTCGTCTGATGACTTTGTGATTTGTGCCTCTTACATCTATCTTCACACTTAACAAACTCATCAAAATAGTTACACACACTTCTATTATTATTATTATTTGACTTTCATTAAAATCAATAGAAGAAGTGAAGTCTTCTTGACTTAACAAAGTTAAAACATCTTCTTTATAGTTCATCAATTATACCTTATTAGGCCTAAATTATACTTCAATTCCTTACCAATATCATCTCCAATTCTAACTCAAACTTATTCAATTAACAATCCATAAATCATTTTCTTACATGCATCAAAACTAAACCAAAAGCTATCATTTTCTAGCACTTATTTCATCATCAATATCATATATATTTCATTCCAGTTCTTTCATCATCATTATACTATTAAACCATGTCATAAAGATAAGATATCTACTTACTTTTTAAGCTCTAATTACACCTCAAAACATCAAGATAATCAAGCCGGCCATGCTTGCAAAATTATCATAATTTTAGGGTACATTTGAGTTACATTTTCAGCAAAGATGGAAGATAACTGTTAGTTGGTTCTTCAGCTATCTTGTAAAAGATAAAAGGCTAGCTTTGATGTAGCAATTAAGCAAATATTAGATCAAAATATAGAGAAGGAAGCTCAGAGTGATTTTTGATAGAGAGCGGGGAAGAAAGTGAAGATGGTTCCAGCAGAAAGTTTGCCACCTTATCTTCATGCAATGCAAGATGTCTTCATCCTTCATTGACACATGTCATTTAGCATGTCCTCCACTTGTCCATATTCTACCATTTGTCTCCTAGCTATTGGTCCACATGTCACACATTAATTGGTCCACTTGTCACTCTATAATTTTTCCATTTGTCAATTAAGTACTAGTCTATGTATCACTCATTTATCTATACCAAATGTCACTCAATTTTAGGCTTAGTCATCCTAATTTTTCATGTATCAAATAGTCTTGCCACTTGGCATTTTTGGAAGACTAAATGTACATATTAATTTATCAATCTCCCAATTATGTCAATTAATTGCAAGTTGCTAATTATAATCCATCAATTCTTATCATTGGTAAATCAAAGTACAAGATATTGGAAAACACATTCATATCTCATATCATATTCAATTTCATACCTTGGAATATGTCAATTGAGCGTCAATTGTCTAACTCACAATTTATGTGTATATGCTCTTATTATGCATTTGAACACAATTATAAAATCATGTCATGGATGTAGCAATTTCGTTCTATATGCTGACACTTATATGACTCAGCAGTTTAATACTTTAAATCTCTTAATCGCTTGAGAGACAGGATGCTACAGCTCGTGCATGACAAGACCAAAGTTAGTTGATTTGGGATGTGTACCTAGCTGAGTGGATAGGTTCCACTAAATAGGATTCTGTAATTTGGATAATTCCAATTGGAGATTAAACTAAAGACATAAGCCTAAAACTTTCATGAAGTAATAGAAATTTTATTCTACATCTAAAATTTTTTAATTCTGGCTTGAAGTTGAGTTCTGGTTACTGTCCCTATTTTAAAACAACCTGTAGTGTTTTGAGTATATCTCTAGGAACAATTACCCAAATTGCATGAAATTTATGTAATTCGAAAATTAGGACATAGCGAAACATTTTTCTAGAAGACTATTTTGCCTAAAAGCCCCAGTTTCTTAGTTAAAATGGTTATACAAAATGGACCTAGAAACTTATTTCGAGAAAGCTGGAAATTGGCCAAGCACAACTGCGAGTGTAAGGGTGTAACCATGCATGACCCCATTTTAACCCAAACATGAATTTTCTTCACCCATATGCTACTGAAATTCATTAAAACATTTTCAAATGTCAATGAAACTTAGCAAACCTATTTATAAGGGTAATATGAGACTCATCATACATGTAATTTGTATATACCTTAATAATTTCATTTTTTCATTATTGAGAAGGAAAATGATCATAAAGCATATTAAATAAAATTAGGCATGATAAACATTTTCAAATTATAATGTAAGAAAAAGGGAATGAATTTGTATGTTATGAATTTGTTACTTTAATATGTGATTCTGAAATGTAATTATAATGTTTTAATGATTAGTTTTACCTTGCCAAGTCCTAGTTGTGGGTAAATAGGCATGTCTAGAAGGGTTTGCAGTTGCTTATGTTCCGAGACACTATGGTGTCTTCTGTTTTAGAGACTTAAATCTCTTCTTTTTTAGAGACTTGCGTCTCTTCTATTTTAGATGTTATTGCCTCTTTTGTAGAAATCAACCATAAGTATCTTCTATTATGTTCCTGTTACCCATGTTTGAAGGAATTAATAGACAATTCTATATATGTTCTGATATTTGTTCTATTTTGATGCAAAATTATACCTTGAACAATCTTTGAATTTCATTTCAAATATTGTTATTCCTATTAATAAATTTCATGACTTTTATTTTATGATGTATTTTCCACCACTTAAATGTCAATAATTATATGTATGTGGATGTTAGGCGAATGTTGTTAGTCCACTGCTTATGTTTTATCTACAAGTGTATAGTGTTACAGACAAATACAAGTCGATCCCGCAAAGATCTTCAGTTAATTACAAACTACCTATAAACTTAGATAGACTAATAGCTTAAGATCAATTGAAGATAAAAATAAAGTAAATAACAAATATAGACACTAAAGCTAAGCAATAATTAAGAAATAAATTAATCAACAAACTAGATTAGGTAAGTTTTTCCCAAGGACTTCATTGTATTCAACTTCAACTTGATTTAATAAATGATTCTAGTTTCTTTATATTTTCTCTTAAGACATATAACTCATATTCTTAGATTAATCAATTGAAATCTCTTTCAAATCAAGACAACCTAAGAATGTTTTAATCTATTCTGTGAAATCTCTTGATAGCTTTTACCCGAACCTAGGAAGATCTTGCAGCTTTATCTAAGATAGCTCACAATTAATCCACTTTATCTACATTTTGATCTAATCACACACCTCTTCTCTTGAATCTTGATGTATAAATCAAATAATTAAATATTCACTTTCATGCATTCAATTTAATCAATTACAAAAACATAGATAAATTTTAAAAAAAACTAGAACTTCATTAAATCAAAGCTCAATTCAATACATAAACCCTATGGTCCATCCCCCTTAGATGTATAACCTAATTTGTTAATAATCAGACAAAAAATAACAACTAAAAAATAAGAGTAAGAGATCATTATGATGAGTCTTTAATCTTGAATCTTTGATGCATCTTTATTGAAATCTGGTTTATATTTCAAGGTTGACTTAATCTTTATCAAAAACCAATTTAGAATGGCCTACAATTGCTTTTAAACTATCTTCCAATAATTGATGTGTGTAGGACAGTGAAGGGGAAACAATAGCATTTTGTAACATAGGCCACCTATATGTTCTTCTTCTAATTCTTCCATGTTTACCTCAAATTGGCCCAATTATTCTCCAAATTTACTTATTTTTCTTGAAGAGGAAAAAAATAAGACTTGAAATAAAAAAAAATTCTTACTTAGTATCAAATCCCTCAAAAGTATCCAAAATATAAGCAACTTTCCTATACTTAAACAGTTGCTCGTCCTCAAGCAAACCAATTTTATTATTAAGTCTTAAATAGAAGTCAATCCTAAAAGAAGTGTCAAACAAATTATACATACGGATGAATGTTCTTCATTATTTATCCAATCATAAAGGTTATTAAAATGCTATGTAACTAACTACTTATAAAAATTTATAAATTGATTCAATTTACTTCAAGACCCTTCAAACTTCAACCCAAATCAAAAAAATTATTTCTATTCAAAAAATAAACATACATAGGATAATATTATTTAACTTCCAAACATATTCACACCTTTATTAATAACACATAAACTTAAACAAAACAAAATAACAACATTAGAAGGTTGTTTGAAAAGTCACCTATCCTTTCTATGCAAAAGTAACTACCTTATCACAAATTCCCCCGATTACTTAACTAGGTTACTATCTCAAGTGAATACTAACACCACTCTTGGTCTTCAACCTTTTTATAGGTTTAAAGACAATAGATTGAGCCTAAATACTTATTTTTTACTACATGCTGATATAAGTTAACGACAATTCTCAAAGAAGTCACAATTACTTCATATATGTGCATTTAGTACAAAGAACATTATAATGCTCATTAAAAAGTTTTCATTCTCCAAATTCATAAAGCAAATTAGACTCACTTATTCACCAATACTCATAACTGGTTAGAAAGATAATCTAAATCACAAAATTAATCAAAATCATAATTAATTGTCGCTAAATTGCATACTTTCAAAGAAAAAGAAAATCCAAAAAATTACTCCCTATTGATATAAAAGAGTTTGATAAGCTTAAGCTTAGTTTATAATTGTATAATCCTACAATCCCTCCCCCATACTTAAAATCAATGTTATCTTCAATGTTTCAAACACATAGAAATTATAAAGAATAATGAAAAGGGAAAAAAGAGATATAGTAGAGGACTTGAACTTCCCTAATGTTTGACATATGATCTAGATCATAGACAAAATTCCTTACCAAAAATAATTTAAAAGGAAAAAGAACATGAAAATATATGTACATATGATCTAGAGTATTATGAAAAATAAAAAACGTAAGTAAAAAATAGAGAAATCAATCTTATAAAGGAGGTGGAAGTATCCATGGTGGCACGTAAGGTACTATCACCCATTGGTATTCTAAGTCATTAAAAGAAATCATCTTTATTAATCACGTAAGGTACTATCACACTTTCTTTTAGTTTGATTCTTAGCATTGTAGAGGTCCTCTCTATAGCCTAATAGAGTTGTAGTCTTTGAAATCCATAATTCCACTAACTCTAAGATTTAACCATTAATAAAAAAGTAGCACTTAGTACTGTCCCTTTTACTTTTCTATAGACAGAGATGACTTTCTAAACTTTTTGCTCTCTATCACTCTTGATTCCTCCTCATAGGACATTGTGAAATGGACCCTTGATAAGTCCTCTAAATTCACCATAATTTTCCTTTACAATTGATAGGTGTGCATTAGGATATGTTTTTATAGGTAATTGGCATGTGTTTTCTTACATAAATGTTATTTATTGTTCTAGTTTAGGATTCATTTTGCATGTTTTCATTAAGTTTGATTTTCAGTGTTGTTCTTGCATGTTTGATGCTAATTAATGGTAAGAATTAATTATTTTTGTGTAGGAAATAAGAGGGAGCAACTTGGAGGATGAATAGGAGATTAAAGAAGAGAAGACAAGAGGAGTTCATCTGGGCCAAATTCCCACGTTCATGGGAATCAGGCAAATTCTCACGGATGTGGGAAATCACAATAGAAAATGAAGAGTGTTTTTGTCTATAATTCCCATGCTCATGGGAATCATGCAGATTCCCACGGATGTGGGAATTGTAATCCGAAGGCAATTTATGAGGCTTCATTAAACGTAGGATTTTTGGACTATAAAAATATCATTAAGCCTCCATCTTCGAAGGAGAAAACAACCCACCAGTAGAAACACAATCCTTGAGTGGAGAACACACGTTTGGGGCATCGAGGAAGGATTGAAGACAAGGATCATCATCAAGATTGGGCAAAATAGTACATCAACACCAAAATTCCAGATTTTGGCAAAGAAGAGAAAGAGCCTTAATTATATCTAATTTTCTGTCACTTTGATTTCTTCCTTTCTTTGTAAAATTGGTTTATTTGATTGTTGATGATGTTATGGAGACCATGTTAGGCTAATTTCATATTCGGGATTACTTTTGAATTATTTTGTGAAAACTCATATTTTATTGGATTGAATGAAGTGTCTTTGATGATTGTTGTTCTTATTTGTCATCTTGCAACAAATCTAGAGAGTGAGTAAGATGAGATAAGATATTATACAACGAGAGTTGGCGACCTATAGAATAGTAATCATTTTGCCAATTGAATAATTAGAAGAGAGATGTAAATTAGTCAATTGATCACCCATAGGATAGCTTAATTACTAGTTGAATCGGTAGAGTCATTGGGTAGGTTGAGAGATCATTCAATCATCATTTAATCGATTCCTGTTAATTCGATTAGGGCAAAATAGTTACACCTTGAGAGAGGGTAATGAGTACATTCGAAAATCTAGGATGGGACACAATTCAATAAATAAAATAGGAGGGAGACAAAATAAGGAAAAAGTAATCTCTAGCATTTAGATTCTTGAATTCAGATTTTCTGTAATTGTGGTATTGTCCATTGTTTATATAAGTCTCTTTTAATTTTAACTTAATTTTCAGATTATTTGCTGTTTATGATTTAGTTTCTTAAACAAATCTGTTTCTAAATTAAGCGGTATCTAGGCATCAATCCCTATGGGATCGATATCCACTCCTTTTACTACAGGTCAAGACCCGTGTAATTGCAGTTTTTGAGCGTAAAACAAGTAAATAGGTTTTATCATCAACAAGTTTTTGGCGCCATTGCCGGGGATTAATTGTTGAGCATCGTGTTTAATTTAGATTACTTTTATTTAAGAGTATTTGATACTTTTCCTTGTGTATTTGCAGGTGCATAAACATAAGGAGTACGTGAAAATCGACAGAAATTAGTAAAGAAGAAGTTTGGGGCGTAAAGTAGAGATACATCAAGACATCTTAGAATAAGGAATGAGAAATCTACAGAGCTATATGCCAAGAAGAAATAGAAAGAACAATGATGGAAGATAATTATTATAGGGAGCAAGGAACTTTTGCAAATTACAATGGAGTGTAGTATGGTTGGGGGAGTACCGATTCTTATTAGAACATGTACACTGCAGGATGGTAGAACACCCAGATTTTCATTGGTCCAACAATACAAGTACTCACATAGGACATCAAGACCTATTTGAATTTCAATAAGATCGAATTGGAGCGATAAAGAGTAAGTTGGACAAGTTTATGGAGATGTTTGGTTTCAAACTGGCAGCCTAGGAAGAGAAATAAAAGAGGATATTTTCCTACCAGGAGGAAAGTCAGAAGAGACTGGAAAAGAAATTCGATCAAATTCTTGAAAATCATGCCACTTCTATTCACAACCTGAAGATTCAAGTAAGATAATTTTTCCGTGAAATTTGTAAGAGAAGTGTGAAAGAATCTCTGACAAATATGGAATTACATCAACTAGAGCAATAGGAGACTATCACACTTAAGAATGAGGAAGAGCTAGAAGAACTAGTAGAACACCTTACTGAACCCTAGTTTATTGAAAAACAAGAGATGAAAAAAGAGACTGAAGAAAAGAATGCTAACCCTCCCTATTATTTACCAGTTCTTAATATACCAAAGGTGAACATCGAAAAAGCTTTGGTAGATGTTCATGAAAATAACTATATCTTTTGGATTGATGATGATCAAGAGAAATTTAACATAAATTATTCTTCTAAAGAACAAACAGACGAAGAACAGATGACAACAGACATCAAGTTTGAAGAAGTTATGAAAGTCTCTGTTCGTGAATAGCAAGAAGCAGAGGAGATGAAGGTGATTAAGGAAGAAAGAGAGCAACTCACCTTCGTACAGAACAAATTGTTTGATTCAATGGAAGATTCAGGGAGTTTTATTATTCCCTATTTTATTGACAGTTTGTTAATGAAAAAGACATTGATGAAATTAATTAGTTTGCTTAACTTTATCAATATTGTCCTTCTGTTCATTTTGCAATTTGTAGCTTACTTACAGGCTCCAAAACTGATGTTGAATGAAAAAGGTGGAAGCAAGCCGCTTATAATTGATCCTGGATGAGTTTCTAATGAAAGAAGAGCATCAAGCTACTGACGTTAAAAGAAGTGCTCTATGGGAGGCAACCCATGGAATTCTATTTCCTTTTGATTGTTTTGTTTACCTATTTGTTTGTTTGCTTTCACTAGTTATGATCATTTTTTAATTGAGTTTGATTGATGTTCATATTGATTTTGTTTGAATTTTAATTTGTTTTCTTTTCAAAATTCTTATTGATGGTATTATCTTAATGTGCTTGTAGGTTTTAAGATCATGGAGAATTCATTTAAGCTTGAAAGAAGGTTTGGAATTATAAGGATCACCAGTTCCCACATTCAAAGGAATTGAAGTGATTCCACGAGGGTGGAAAATCTCTCCAGAAAGTTTCTGAAGAGAAAACCCATGTCCGTGGGAGTTTCTGGAGAGGAATCCCACGCTCATGGGAATTGTGGTGATTCCTACGAATGTGGCAATCCTCTCTAGAAATTTTATGGAGAGGAATCCCATGCTAGAGGGAAACTTTACCTCCCATTTTCTCTCTCACCTTATCTTCAAATTTTCATACTCTCTTTCTCCTACCCACGAAATTCTCTCCTCTCACTCTCTAAAATTCTTCAATCTCCCTTTAGATTCTTGGTATTTTCTTTAATTCTTTCATTATTCTTACATTCTTTTCATTTTCATGCATTAATCTCTACAAACAATAAGGATTTTGGTAAGTTTTGTTTGTTCTCTCTCTCCAAAGCTTGAATTTCACTTTCTCTCTCTTGTTCTTGCAAGTTTTTCTATAACAATGACACCGAAGAAGATGATGTCTTGAAAACTGGGTGACGAAGTGCGCCGTCAAGTTTCTGGTGAAGACAAAAGCAATTTGGCGGCAACTTACCGATCTCCCTTCCCGATTTACTCGAAAAATGAAGGTACGCTTCCATGATTTTAAGGATAGGGGAATAATCACTCCTAGGTATTTCGATTTTGCATTGTTAGAGGACATAAGAGTGAGGACAAAGATTGAGAAACTAGCTAACAACATAGGGTGGAATAGGTTCATTTGGTGTGACATGCATAGTCACCATATGATGACAACTGAATTTTTCACTATTGTTAGTCATACCCCAAAAAGGATGTGTTTTGGTTTATATTATTCGATGTTGTGTATAAATTGGATTATAATGTCATGTGTCATATTTTCGATTTCCAAAATACGAAAGTTTTAGATGAAAAACCTGAATTTGATGTGGATGCTTATTGGAAAGTTTTAATTGGAGAGGATAGTTTTGATTCACGCAATGCACCGAATGCTTTAATACGTAGTGCCGAACATTTGCTGTTTTATAAATTCATATTTTTAATTGTTTTCAACAAAACCGAAAGTAGCAAATGTTCGGCTAAAGAACTTTTCTTCTTATGGAGCATGGATCGGAAGGTGAAAATCAACACATCCTTTAGAATTTTTAGATCAATCGTTAGTGCTGTCAATAAATAGAGTTCAAACTTTGGAATGTGACATATTATTACTGCTTTAGCTCATTTTTATAACCATAATTTGGAAAAGTTGAGTACAATGCCACACGATATGTTTAACATATTATTTTTGAGGCGTCTCGAGATTGTGGAGGTTTATTTAATGGAACTTCGTAATCCTCAGACATGTACTGCAGTGAAAATAGGAGAAGCATTAGTACAACCACGTCCCGACCTTCTACATCTTGTGCAACTCAGGATCCAGAGGACGAACCGGGAGCAGCAGAACCTGGCGGAAACCCTGGAACAAATAGCGTCCAATTAACAACGTATGACCTCTCAACTAAATGAGCTCAGCACACAAATGAGGATAGTGCATAAGGAGCAACGTAGTTTGAAGAAGAGGTTCCTCAACTTCTGTCGGAGGAATAATTTTGAAGCTCCTACACCGTCACCGTCATCTTCAGAATAAGATTTTCTTATCCCTTAAACTTTTAAATTTTGTTGTTTCTTATGTGTAAGTGCATTTTCTTTCATGTGTATTTGGTTTCATATTAATTTTTTGCATGCTAGTTTTGACTCATAGTTCTTCCATGTATGAAGAAAAAGAACGAAAAATGAAAAAAAAGGAAAAAGAAAAGAAAAGAAGAAGGAAGAACAAATGAATAGCATCAACAAGTGCAAAATATTAGTTATATTTGTATGTCTCGTAGTTATGTTTAGTTATCCCATTTTTATCCACTTTGTACTTTACTTATGCTTGTGCCTAACTCTTTTCCATTTCTTTTGAATCACTTTAACCCTTACCACATTACAACCCTAAACAAGTCCTTTTGATCTATTTATGTATGCAATCATTGTAGAGGAGAATTGGTGTATTAGTAAACCTATGGTAGCGTAGTTCCTTTTAGGAAGTTTGATCGAAACACTAACCCTTAAACACTTGAGCGAAATGAGTGAAAACCGTGAGGAAGATTTGTTTGTGCATCTTTATTTATCTTTAAGTGATTGTGTCGACTGTGAGTTTGCTTATGTACACCAATGAAAAAGTAGTCATGATATGAGCATTAACTTGATATTTGAGTTGGCTTTAATTTGAGGGATTGTATGTTTTGATCTATGCAAAAATGAAGTGGTAGAATGGATTGGTTGTTTTTATTTTGGTTGAGGACAAACAAAGATTCAAGTGTGGGGATGTTGATAGGTGTGCATTAGGATATGTTTTTATAGGTAATTGACATGTGTTTTCTTACATAAGTGTTGTTTATTGTTCTAGTTTAGGATTCATTTTGTATGTTTTCATTAAGTTTGATTTTCAGTGTTGTCCTTGTGTGTTTGATGCTAATTGAGGGAATTGATCATTTTTGTGTAGGAAATAAGAGGGAGCAACTTGGAGGATGAACAAGAGATTAAAGAAAAGAAGACAAAAGGAGTTCATCTGGGACAAATTCCTATGTTCATGGGAATCAGTCAAATTCCTACAGACATGGGAAATCACAACAAAAAATGAAAAGTTTTTCTGTCAGTAATTCCCACGCTCGTGGGAATCATGCAGATTCCCACGGATGTGGGAATTGTAATCCGAAGGTAATCTATGAGGCTTCATTAAATCTAGGATTTTTAGACTATAAAAACATCATTAAGCCTCCATCTTTAAGGGATACGACACCCACTTGTAGAAACACCATCCTTGAGTGGAGAACACACGTTTGGAGCATCAAGAAAGGATTGAAGACAAGGATAATCATCAAGGTTAGGCAAAATAGCACATCAACACCAAAAGTTCAGATTTTGGCAAAGAAGAGGAGTCTTATATCCAATTTTCTGTCACTTTCATTTCTTCCTTTCTTTGTAAAAATGGTCTATTTGATTGTTGATGATGTTATGGAGACCATAGTAGGCTAATTTCATATTAGGGATTGCTTTTAAATTTTTTTGTCAAAACTCATATTTTATTGGATTGAATGAAGTGTCTTTGATGATTGTTGTTCTTATTTGTCATCTTGCAAAAAATTGAGAGAGTGAGTGAGATGAGATTCGTGTAGGATTGTACAACGAGAGTTGGCAATCTATAGACTAGCAATCATTATGTCAATTGAATAATTAGAAGAGAGATGTCGATTAGTCAATTGATCACCCATAGGATAGCTTAATTACTAGTTGAATCGATAGAGTCATTGGGTAGGTTGAGAGATTGTTCAATTGATTCATGTTAATTCGATTAGGGCAAAATAGTTACACCTTGAGAGAGGGTAATTTGTACATTTGAAAATCTAGTATGAGATACAATTCAATAAATAAAATAGGAGTGAGAAAAAATAAGGAAAAAATAATCTCTATCATTTAGATTCTTGAATTCAGATTTTCTGCAATTGCGGTATTGTCCATTTTTTATATTAGTCTCTTTTAATTTAATTTAATTTTTTAGATTATTTGTATTTCACAATTTAGTTTCTTAAACAAAGTTGTGTCTAAATTAAGCGGTGTCTAGGCATCAATCCATGTGGTATCGATATACGCTCCTTTTACTACATGTCATGACTCATGCACTTGTGATCATAATATATTATTTTATACTATTAAACAACAAATACATCTTAAGACTCCTTGTGGTCATTGGATCACAGTTAATAAAATAAAAAAATGCCTATGCTAGATCTACCCTGATCAACTTTAAACTTCGCATAGCCCAACGTGGTGTAGGATATAAAGAAAAACCGATCTTTCTGAAAAGAAAACCTTTATTAAAAATAGAAAGTATTATACAAAATAAATATCCACAGGTAAAACTATCAAAGATGGATTAGAATTAGTAAAAAAAGGAAAGAAAAATTACTCTAATAACCTATTATAATTTTGGTATAAAAATATAAAAGAAGCAAACTTATAAATGATAGATAAATAAATGATTTTTAGAGTTACTGCTATGAGATATAATTTAGAAGATCAAGAAGAAATTAAAAAATAAATTCTTGAACTAGAAAATCTAAAAATTATTAGGCCTAGTAAATCCCTTCATTGTTCTCCAGCTTTTATGATTAGAAACCATACACAACTAATTAGAAATAAGGCTATAATGGTAGTAAATTATAAGAAATTAAATGATAATATAGTATTTGATGGATACTTCTTACCCAATAAAGAAACATTAATAAACTTGATAAGAGGAAAACAAATATTCTCTAAATTTTATTGTTAGAGTTACTGCTATAAGATATAATTTAGAAGATTAAGAAAAAAAAAACAACTTCTTGAACTAGAAAATCTAAAAATTAATAGGCCTAGTAAATCCCCTCATTCTTCTCTAGCTTTTATGGTTAGAAACCATGCAGAGCTAATTAAAAAAAGGCTAGAATGGTAGTAAATTACAAGAAATTAAATGATAATACCGTATTTGATGGATACTTCTTACCCCATAAAGAAACACTAATAAACTTGAGAAGACGAAAAGAAATCTTATCTAAATTTGTGGATTTTGGCAGATAAAAATGAACAAAGATAGCATTTCATATACTGCTGCTCTACTTTACAAGGTCATTATGAATTGTTAGTTATGCCTTTTGGTTTAAAAAATTCCCCATAAATATTTCAAAGAAAAATTGATAATATCTTTAAGTATCATAATTTCATACATTATTATGATATTTTAATAGCTAGTAATAATATTGCTCAATATATGGTCTAGCTCTTTCTGAGAAAAAGCTAAGATATGTCAAATTGAAATAAAATTTCTTAGTATGGAAATAAATGGCAGGGGAATTACACTTCAACCTCATATCCTAAAAAAATTTCCAATTTCTTGATAGGTTACAAGATAAAAAACAAGTTCAAAGTTTCGTAGGAGTATTAAATATGCTTATGATCTTATTCAAAACCTAGATGAAATAAGAAAACCTTTTCAAATGCTTTTAAAGAAGAATCAAAGATTTGAAATTTCACCTTATTAATTGACTAGGTAATGAAAATTAAGATTTTGCATACCACCTACCAAAAGCATACCACCTACCAAAACTCTCTTTACCATCAGATAATGATGATTTAATCCTTAAAACTGAGACTTCTGATCATGTCTAGAGTGGAGTATTAAATAAGATAGATTATGATGATTTTAATATTAAGATGAATGAGTCTCATTGTAAGTATACTTTTGGAACCTTTACGGACACTCAACAAAGATATCATATAAACGAAAATGAATTATTAGTAGCAATGTTGTGAATACTGTATCGGACTCGGTACCGGATTGAGTTATGGAACGGTACTGTACCGGTACCGGTCAATACCGGGTACCATTTCGGGCAATTTTTTATATTTATGAAATAGTCCCT
>JAOQMS010000178.1:13885395-13903124 GCA_027563885.1 Erythroxylum longipes
CGGTACCGAAGGCGAGAATACCGTTCCGTTTACCGGCCGGTACGGAACGTTCCGGCCGGTACCGGCTGGAACGGAACGGTATTCGTTCCACTGATTAGTAGTAGTAAAAAGTTGTCAAATTTTATTATTTTCTATTACCTAAAAGGTTTTTATTATGAACTAATAACACTCAAATTAAGGCTTTTATTCAGAATAATTTACCTTCTAAACCTGAATATAAAAGATATATAAAATGACATACTTTATTAGTAGAATATACTTTTGATATTGAAAGTATCAAATCCAATAATAATGTTCTTGCAGACTTTTTAAGATGGTCAGCCTCAAAGAAGATATTTATTGAATCAATGTCTAAAGATGTCGATATATGTTAGGTGTAAATCAAAGATTTATTAGATATTGCAAATTTTAACTTGATACCAAAAGAATTTGCTAAGTTACTTATTTCATTTTGTCATATATAGCAAGCCGAGATAAATCAGTATGCATTTTAAATTCATTAAAATTTGTCATTTGATATAATTAATTAAAATAACTTATCAAACTATTACAACTTCGGATTAAAATCAAGTTAGATATAAATATTTTCAAACCACATAGTTGAATTCTGATAAACAGAAAGTTTGCTTCTAGAAAGAGAAAAAAGAAGTTGAGATAGATTCGGAACATAGATACAAATTTTTCAAGGAATTGTGTATAATAAAATTGATTGAAGATAACAAGAAGACCACCTGTTAATATTTGTAAATTAAATTGAAAATTTCTAAAATCAATAAAGTCAACAAACGGAGCAAGCGGTATGCACCTAAGGTTGGAAGCCAACGAGCCTCCTTGGTGGTAAACTCAACAAATTAAAATTTTAAAGGTCGAGGGAAGGGTGAGGTGAAATTGAATTAATCTCGTGCTCAAATGTATTACCAAGTAAAGGGTATGCTAATATTCTAATTACAGAGTTACTGTAGGAAACGCACCAAGGTTGAGAAAAGAATCTAACTCCCGTTCCATGAGACTGGAGTTGCTGATGATAATCCATATAAAAGAGAACGTATCAATCACTATGAGATACTACTATCTTGCCATTACCAGAACTAAAATCACAATACTCCGTCACCTTACATTATTGAGTTGAAATAACATGTAGGAGAACAGACACTAAGGTCAATTTACTAAATTGTCAACAAGAATAAACAATGCATGCTACTTGCTTATCTGATAACAATTACAAACCCAAAGAGACAAAACAACAAAATGAAAATTTGAAAATTACAATCCTAGGAAAATGTTTTTGCACAGATTCATACCCACATACCCCAAAGATAACAACAGTTAACCATCTTGAGTGCCAATTTAGATGGGTGCCGCGCATGTAGTTCTAAAGTGGCCTGTCTGATTGCAACGGCTACAATGCACAACTCGCTTAACACGGCCACGGTCTTCAGCCCGGACTCGCTTTTTCCTTGGTCGACCAGGTGGCCTAAGTGATTTTGGTGGATTAATAATGACCTCAACAACCTTGCTAGCATTTGGATCTCCCTCAGAAAACTCCTTCCACAGGCTCTTATCTGGAATTGGATGAATGGTTTGTGAATAGGTTTTCCGATAAGTTGCTACAGTGAAGCAGCTTTCAGTAAACCGGTGCACATTCTGCCTGCAAGAGAGAAGAGCTGCGACAGCATGTGCACAGGGTAACCCATAAAGTTGCCAGCCACGACAAAGACAACAGCGGTTTCTGATGTCCACAATATTTGTTCCTTCATGAGATATAACTTCAAATTCAGCTTCATTGGCACGAAGAACCTGATATGTACGTGCACGTTCAAGTGCCTCCGCAACACGTCTCTCAGCAGAAGGCACAAGTATTGATGTCCATTGCATACTAGTCTCTCGGCGTTCATTGAACCAGGTCATAAGCTGCCTCCTAATGCATTCCATCATCTGGATTATAGGAAGCCCGGAAGCTTCCAAAATCCAAGAGTTTAATGCTTCAACTATGTTAGCTGTCAAATGACCAAAACGAGTTCCTTCAAAATAAGCTGTAGCCCATAATCTAGGGGGAATCCTCCTTATCCAATATGCAGCATCTTGTGATATCTCCTCAATCTCAAGAATTTTTGCTTCAAATTCAATGACGGTCAAAGCATGAGCAGCCTCCCACAGAAGGTTGACAAGCATTGTATTGTTAAATTCTTTACGGAAGCTTTCACTCAAATGACGCATGCAAAATCCATGAAAAGCAGTGGGAAAATTTGCTTCCACGCCATCTACAATGCCCTTCTGCCGGTCTGACAAAATAGTAAGCCTCGGCATGTTTTCTGTATTTGTCTCGAGGAGATTATGAAGTTCAGACAAAAACCACATCCAATTCTCATCGTTCTCCTCATCAACAACACCAAATGCCAGTGGAAACAAAGCACCATCCCCATCAAAGCCAGTAGCAAGAAGTAGTGTGCCAAGATACTTGCTCTTCAAATATGTCCTATCAAGCCCAAGCAGAGTCCGACAAGCATTCAGAAAACCATAAATTGAAGCCTGAAAAGATATGAAAAGACGCTGGAAGCAATTATCTGATGGGTTTCCATAAACTGTTGCAATACTCCCAGGATTTGTTCGCTTAACTTGTTCGCAGTACTGTGGAAGTAGACGATATCCTTCTTCAAAGGATCCACGCATTGCAGCCATGATCCGTTCTTTGCCCCTCCAGGCCTGCTTGTAAGACAAAGTAATACCATGTACACGATGAATCTCTTCCAAAATCTCCTTAGGCTTGTAATTAGGATTCTCTCTAAGCCGTTGTTCCACAGAGTTAGCAACCCATTGAACAGAGGCTTGCTGATGACCAAGATGAGCAATCCCTCCACATGTATGGGTCTCATGGACGGTTCTGATTGTGAAAGTTGGAACACCAGGTAGCTTCGCTGCATGTATGCGCCAAGGACATCCCTCACTTGCACATTTAGCAGTGAACCGAGTCTTATCTGATTTTATTGTCTGCATTTCAAAATGAAGGGCAATGGCTGTATCCCTCAAAGCCCTACGGCAGCTGATGACATCAGGGAACTCTTGCCCTACTGAAAGCTCATAGTTAGGACTTATAGCAAGAGTACGAGCCTGAAGGACAGGAGTATGGACTGCAAGCTGAGAGTCATCAACAACTAAATCATGAGTAGGGTCCAATGACATGTCCTGACTCTGGTCCACAGTCAGCTCAAGATTCTCATCCAGTTCTTGGTTTCCTGAAACAACCAGTTCATGGCTTTCTGATAAAGCTAAGTCATGGTTCTGTGTAGGATGAGACAATTCTTGATGAATCTGTTCAGGTTTTTGATCCATAACCAAATCATTTTCATGATCAAAACTGTGATCTCCCTCATGGTCATGGGTCTGACCTAAACCTAATTCATGTTCATTATGATGACCTAAACCTAGGTCATGGGTTTGGTCCAAACCTAAATGATGCTCTTGTGCTTGACGCAACTCCAAATCATGGTTCTGCAATCCCAAATTGTGATTGTGGCCTAAGACCAACTGCTGATTCTGTCCAAGCCCCAGAGTGTGACTTTGCCCAAGTACCAAGTCATGATTAGCCATTGAATAAAACCACTATACATAAACTGCAGCAAATTTTCACATGAAGAACTATGAAAACCTCGAATAGGTTATCAGTAGCATCTCGTGCCTGTCAAAAAAGGAAAAGGAAAATACAATTGTAAACTCTGGAGTATATCTCGTATGTAAGAGAGTAAACTTAAAGCCAGTATTAAAACATGTCTCAAAAGAATTACCACAGAAAGAAATGTAGAAACAATCTTATTTTATTCAACTGAGAATCCACCAAATTTGTGATTGGTGATTTTTTTTCCTCTCAGAATCAACAAGTGCAATCAGCTTAAAAGAACAATCACATGCAACGCATTCAAGGAAAAAGGAAGTATTTTCAAAATAAGAGACGGAATGCTCAGCCCTTAATCATACACAAAAACTAGAAAAAACTGTCTAAATACACATACATGAATAAAAAATCCACCCTAAGCTGATGCCTCACTCTTTCACTTGTTCAATTCCCATTCTGTACCAAAATAGACCAAATTTGTCGCAGAAATATTCATCTAATCTAGTAATAACAATCAAATGCGTGAAGTAAAATCATCTGCATTTAAAAAAGTAGGACGTACTCAAACCAAAGAACAACCAAAATTGCGCGGAAAATAATCACTACTTTAGCAACAAAGCTCTCCCAAATCATCCAAAATTTAGAAATTTCCCTTTGCAAGTTTAATTCAGAAATATTGAGCGAAGCCATGCACAGCAGGACATCAAACAGAACGACCATTTAACCATCAACCAAAATATCCAAATATTAGATAGTAAACTAAAAAAGAAAGAAATGAAAGATTAAATCCCACTAAAATCCTCCAAGGTGTAAAGTTCTCAAAGGTAAGGTCCAAAAAAATGCGGAACTACAACAATTGTATCTCAAAAAGGATAACCAGAAAAAAAGCCCTAAACTTGAAAACACAGTACATTCCGAAGCCCAAAAACAGAACATCTAAACAAAGCAAAACTAAGAACTTGAAATGGATCAAAACAACAAATGATAGAACTTTGATGGAGAATACTCAGTTCTGTAACCAAAAGAGATTCAACTTCGAAGCGTCAGTTCCAAAAGAAAAAAGAAACTCGAATAGAGTAAATACTCATTCAGGAGCAACAGGGGGGAAAAAAAACTACCTCCCAAACAGGAACAAATATCCAGAAAATCTAACTTTTTCAAACAAGCGAAAGCAACCCAGGAAACGAAGTGGGTATTGATCAAAAGAGCCTCAAATGGAGTTAAGACATGGAACACAACGGGTGACGGACCAACAGCAAAGAAATCAAGCGGTAATGGTCATGAATAATCTTGGTTAGGGTATAAAGAGTGAAGATTAAAAACGAGAATTTGAAAAAATGGCGGGTAGTTGGAAAGGAGAAGATCGGAAAACAAGGGCAAAAAAGTCGGAAATTGGGGAGGGAGAAGATTGGGAAATTAGAGAGAAGGGCAGAAGAGGGAGTGTGTGGGCGGTGAGGGCTGAGAAGGGAAATCCAGGGCTTGATGATTAGAGAGCGATGGGGTTATTTTCGTCTTTCTAAATTTTTAAGGGTGCGTCTCTTGTCTGGGTGTTTTAGGAATTACTGTATTTGACGGACTTCTTTTGATTTAGAGGTCTATGCTTTGGGTATTTAAATTTCGGTCTTATTCAATTGACAGCATAATATAATGGAGCTCATATTTTCAACCAAAAAAATTACATTATTTAGTGTACCATTTAGTGAGTTATTCCCTTATATTTTTATCAAAAATATTTTTCTAAAAATATTTTCCACAAAATAAATAAATTTATAAGGCTTATTAGTGCACCATTTAGTGATTTATTCCCTTATATTTTTCTCAAAAAATGTTTTTTTAAATATTTTTCACAAAATAAATAAATTTATAAGGCTTACAAGATTAAGCATAATATCTTAGTTGGTTGACTCAATAAGTGATAAGCTAAAACCTAATTCTTCCTATAAGATTTTTAAAAAGTGCATCCCTATGTATTATCTAGTTTTCAAATAACCTTTTATTTCTTTCATTCCATATTTTATATACTAAGTTACCAGGAGAGATTTTGAATACTGGATTATCCCCTTCACGAGCAATTTGGTTTTCAATCGAGTATATCTAGCAAATCCAGCAAAGATTAAGTTGCAGATTTTGAGAAGACCTTTATAAATGTAGGAGGTGAAAGTTTTCAATCAAGTATATCCAGTAAATCCAGCAAGGATTAAGTTGCAGATTTTGAGAAGACCTTTATAAATGTAGGAGGTGAAAGTTTTCAATCAAGTATATCCTGCAAATCCAGCAAAGATTAAGTTGCAGATTTCGAGAAGACCTTTATAAATGTAGGAGGTGAATTCACAATTCAAGAGTAAGTGGTTTAAGGTCTCTTGCTCTTGTTTGCATAAAACACATACGTTTTGAATATATAAGAATCTAGATACTCTATCTAAGGTGTTGATCTTCCCTTTAATTGCCAACCACAGGATGAAATAAGTATGAGGATGAGCTTGTTTAAACCAAACCAGATCATTCCACTTTACCTTAGCAACTCGATTCTTTCATAAGTCTCTACAATACCAATTGGAGAATAAACCTAAGGTGGTTCGAGTTTATTGAATTGCATCATCTTTATTAGTTCCAACCTAATGCTCACTAGATGAGTAACCAATGGAGTCTTTTGAAGATTATTAATAATGCTTGTCCTTTTTTTGTAACGTCTTTATAGTTACATTAAGAGCAACTGAAGCCTTCAATGAAGAAAGCTCTATAACTATGTCAAGTGGTCCTTACTGGATTCAAGAAGGATGTTGTTTGTCGATTACAAATCCTGTATAAGAATTCCAGTCTTACATTTTCTTTTAGATTTGAGGATATGTATCATAGTTCAACAAGAGTTGTACTTAGGCTACATCTTCCAAAAAGTTTTATCCTTTAAATAGTAAGCATGAATCCATTTCATCCAGAGTACTTGTTTTTCTTTAAGTAGCCTCCATATCCTTTTAATCATCATCTCCTTCCCTTGATAAACAAATTTACTTCTACTTGACTTTACCCATTAAATCCTTAGTGGAGTTCCCTGTCTAGATTAATCTCCTTAATAATTTATCAATAATTTTAACATTGCTAGAGGGAAACATTAGGCAAGACGCCTAATAAACATGAATTTTGTTTAAAATAGGATTATGAGCGAAGCTCTTCCAGCAAGAGTAAAGCCTGTATTGCATCAATTTGGAATTATTTTATAGATTTTCTCAATTAGAGGAAGGAAATCACTAAATTAAGGCTTTCTTAGAGAAATGGTAATGCACAAATACGTAAAGGGAATCTTCAAGAGATTCATACTAGTTATGGAAGAAAACTAAATTGCATTATGTTATAAACTTGCTAAAAGATATATGCCACTCTTCTTTTCTTTTAATGGCTAAATGAAATGTTCTTAAATATGTTAAGCCCATTTATTAAGACACTTAATGAATCTGTATTAGCTTTTGTAAAAAGGATCAAGTCATCTGTAGATTACAAACTTATAATCTTCTTGAGCTTAGAGTGAAGCTTAAAATGATTTTCTTGTCTAATGTTCCACTTTGAAAGCATGTCTATGACCTTCATGCTCAAGGGGAAAAAGTAAGGAGATATAGGTTTACTTGCCTCAATCTCCTGACTCCCTTGATAAGATTAGTTGGCTCACCATTCACTTAAACATTGTAAGACACATTTATGATTAATGTTGTAACTAGCTATAGGTCTAAAATCCTTAAAAGAATTAGGTATTTTCATTTAGGAATGAGACAAATAAATTTCTTATTTAACTCCTTCAATATTTTCCCATTCTTTTGTCATGTTTGTGTAAAAACAATGCATTCATGCTATTTGGACCTAGTGCTTTAAAAGTATTAAGAGAGAATAAAGTTCTATCCTTACCACTCTCACTAAAAGATTTAGGGGCAATTATGCTTCTAGAGGAGAGATTCACTCCTGAATAATAGAGCTGAGAAGATGAAATAATGATATCCCAATAGTGGGGTTTCCTAAAATGTTGGAGAAGTAAGAGAAAGCTTCTTAAAGAATAAACCATTATCCAAAGCCACTTTTTTATTAGACTTATATCGTGAGAGTACTAATTTATGAAAATAAATATAATTTTTCTTCATATTTTGGATAAAAGGATCCTTGATCTCTACATCAAGAGAGAATGATTGAAATTTAGAGCTTGAATATTGTCTTTAAGATCAAATTTCTCTTCTACTCGGGTAATTTAGAGTCATATAGAGTGAAGATTGAGCTTTATCAAGCCTCTCATTTATATTAATAACAAGTTGATGAGTGTCACCAACTTTCTCCTAATTGAGGATCTTAAGCTCTTCCTTTATTAGAAGAAGTTTTCTCATGATGACAAAGAGCTTGTGACCATAAACTTCTACTTTGAGGCTCTGAAGACCATCTTCTTAAAACATATCCAAATCTACAAGAAAGTTATTAAACCTGAAGGGAAACTTTCTTTTAGAAGAAATCTTAGAAATTTGAACAATAATAGTGAATGATAAAAAATAAAAGAATAATAGAAGAGGCCTTATTATCAGGGAATGTTTGGATTCAATTTTCATTAGTTAGTGCCCTATTTAAATATTTCCTCAAAAACCACCACCATTTTTTGTTATTAAATGCTTAAATCTGTAACTTGTATGTTTGCAATGCAATTCTTGAAGTCCCTAAAACAATTTCTATAACATAAGTTTCCTTTAGTTTTATAAGGGTGCAACATGATGTTGAAATCCTTTAGGATGATCAAACAAAACTTGTTAAAAGAACCTAGATCCCTCGACTTATACTAAAGAGAGATTCTCTAAATTAAGAGAACATAGGCACAGAAAAAAGTTGATTAGAATAGAAATTATTATTGGCGTAACTTAACTAAAAGGTGAATTAGTTGATAATCAATTAAGAAGTTAAGAATAAATTTTCTCCTCCTTATAGACAACTAAAATTATGTCATTTTAATGGAATAGGTGATTGGTTGTCACATTCCATTACTTATTTAAGAATTTCAAATGTTTCTAATTATCCTTTTTCAATTTAGTTTCTAAACTACCAAAAAGAAATGGATTATTGTTAAAAGTAAAATTCTTAAGTACTGATTGCTTTGAGGGATAATTAATACCTCTAACATTCTAAGATATTATTGTTATGTTAAGTGAGAGGAAGAGGAGTCCTTTTTGTTCCTATTAGAGTTCATTCTATTAATTGTCATGAACTTATTAACCTAATATAGTTCTTGGTAAATTCTAGGAGCATTGGAGCTAAATGGACCCTAATTAATATAGTTACCTTCGAGCTCATTCTTCTTCTCACTTATAAAAGTTTCTAAAAAAGGATATTTTAGATCTTGTGAACCTTGCTCTAAAGAAGATCCATTTAGTGCATCTAAAGGGGGGCTTGTAGGATTAAAATTACCTATGTTTATACAAATGGTGCCAATTCAAACACTAAATTGGTATCTAAGGTGACATTTTGTGAGGGAGGGACTTCCAATGCTTTCACAGTTTTTACTTTATAGTTCTTATTGTTTTCCTACATAAGCTCATTTAAATCACCATTGATAAGTTTCCTACCTATAAGTCTCCATATTTTTCTCTAGAATGAATGCACTAGCCACAAAGCATATGTAACCTTAACTAAGTCTTCCTTCATCTCATAATTATCACTCAACCTAAGTATAGGTATTTCATCATGTAATTCATGAAAAGTTTCCACCAACACATAAAATATAGCAAAGTTAAATCATTTTAATATTAGTAGTGGCTTTATGAAAATATAGGGGCTTTCCGACTTAGCTCGCAAGATAACTTTAGCCTTTTGTTGTCCAATATTATAGGGGAATAATAAGAAATTGGTTAAACATAAGATCATGTATCAATTAGCTCCAAATTTAAATGAAATGAGGCTTATTGTTAAGGTGCCAAGGGCCTACCCCATAAACCTTCTTGAGAAGAGCCTCCAAAGAGAAAGATCATATCCTCATTTACTAGCTCCTATTCAAATTGTCTCCAATAAAGTTGTGTTCAAGCTTTCACTGATAAAAAGGTGTTCTTTTTTCCATAGTGAATGCTACAAGGGTCTCATCCCACCTCTTCACTCCCTCCTTCTTAATCTCAGTGAGAAATGAATCTATAACAATCTATTCTTCTCATTTTGTGGATATTATTTGAGCTTTAAGTTACACTTTACATCTCTCACTATCTAAAGGGAAAAGGTAAGAACTCAACTAGTAGTTAGTGAAAGAAGGAGAGTGAAAGATGAAAAAAAAGCAAGAACTAGGAACGAAAAAGAGAAAAGAAAGAGGTGGAATTCCCATGCAAGAAAAAATAAGAGTAGCATGAGAAAAGGTGGGATTGTAGTTGTAAAATGCACAAATAATAAGCAAGGAAGGCAAACTGAGAATGGGTGGATAAGAGATATATCAAATAAATGGAGTAAAGAATCAAAGTAAATGATTTATGGAAATAAGAGGTCAAATAGGGAAGGAGGCCCACAAGCCATGAAAAACCATACACTCAAGAACAAATATAGATAAAAGCAAGGCCTTCTCTATCTTTATAACATCTATTAAAAGTTTTCTTTAGTGATTTAGTTAATATATACAAAAAGATTAAATTTTAATAGCAACTCCATTTGATTGGAATTACATTTCAAGTGTCTATTATTCAAAATTATGTTTTTTATTTTTGACATTTTGAAATGGTTTACCTCTTGCCAAAACATAATACTTTGATGAAGTTGGAACCTAAAAAAATAGTTTCCAAAAAATTACTGACGTGTGCTTAATTGTTTATACATTCACTTTTTAACACTTAGTAACTATTTTTATGAAAGGCTTAAGATACTCATTTTAGTTCATATTTGATTTTAGGTACAATTTGGAAACATAAAAGCTAAAATTAGTTAATAGCACATTCTTTAAGCTAACATTTTGATGTTCATACTCAATTGCCCTTATGGAGCAAGAAGGAAATGAATTAGGGTGAGGATTGGAAAAGAAATCACAAGAAGCACAACATTTCAGAAAGAACTGGAAGATACACAAATGTGTATATACTTACACAGCTGTGTAAACATTTAAAAGACAATTTGGACTTATATGGTTGGACACACGGTCGTTTATCTAACCGCATATCTTCACGATGTTCCCATTTTTTGACTGATATAATTTGATACATGGCTATGTATGAAACCGTGTGTATGACTAGAAACATAATTTTCATATCAACAGAACATTTTGATGGAAAAATAAAGATGAATTGTTTTGGGATAGAAATGAGGGTCAGAGCGTGCATATTTTGGAGACCTATGGAGGGCTAAGCTTACCCAACTTGGTTTGAAGGTGAAATTGACGTCAAAGAACACATTTGGGCGTATTTACATTGTGTTTGTTGTTCTTTGTCTCTATAGGGATTGTTTAGGTTATCCTATGCTTATTGGTTTGGCTATTCATGTATGAGTGATCATTATTCTCATTCTCGTTAGATTGTTTATGTATAAACCCATTGCTAGAATCTTAAATATAATATGTAATAGTTGTGTTTGGATTCATTTGTGGGGACTAATGGTTTTGAATCATTAAGGATAACTCAACCTAGGTTAAATGACATGAGTTTTTTTGTAGTTATTGCTTATATTAGTCTGCTTTCCTTATTTGTAATGCAGCTATCCAACTAAATCTAGAAAGCTTATTCTAGGTTATTCAATAGCTAAGTTTAATTAAAAAGCTTGTTTTAATTAAGCACATCCTAATGGAAAGCCGAGATTAACAGAGCTTGTTATTAATCTACGATCAATAATTGCTAGGAGAGGTATAAGAATAACAGAATAATGAAATATGCTTATTCGTGTGTAGGCTGAGATTGAATCAAAGATCAGATCCTTAACGCATTCATCATTTTATCACTTTTTGATTGTTTGTTTTAATTTGTTTTCATTAAAATAATTTAATTTAATTATTCAAAAACCAAAAATAGCTTTACACACACTCCCTACGGGATCGAACTAGACTTATTACTAGCTATAGTTTTAATTTTAGTTATTTGTGTAGTGTTGTGCTTCTTGTAATTTCTTCTCCAATTCTCACCCTAATTTATCTCCTTCTTAGTCCACAAGGGTAATTGATTTTAAACATCAAAATGAGTGTAAATAGCATTTATCCATAGGTACACTCAAACACCATTCATGATCACGACATTCTACAACTTGGCATATCATTTCATTTTTTTACCACTAGGATTCACATGCATAATCACGAATCAAAGGACTTTTTAAGGTTGTAATGTAGGCAAGGTTTAAGTTGAGATGTATTTGGATAGTGTATTGTAAAAGCCATCAAAGCTAATAAGTAAGAAAAACACTCATTGTAACATCAATCGCAAAATAATAACATTCACTCAAAACTGGGTACCATCAACTATGATGAATGCAAAAACTATGTTTTACAGCTCAAATTCAAGCTCTCACACCACAAGCCACATAAAGCATAAATCACTCACAACAATTGATGATAAACAATACATTTTAACTATAAGTGGTGATCCTTCAAAACAAAATCTACCTCATCAGCATTATACTCAAATCACCCATTCCATACAACTTTAGGATGAGAAACTAACAGTGAATAACTTTTTAGAGCAATTCCATTTCCTTTTTGATACTTTTATTTAAATACATATTTTTTCTTTTTCTTTTTTCTTTTCGCTTTTTTTAACAAAAATTGAAAGAAGCTACATCAACATTGGAACTCATTGATAAGACATAAAATGACATTCCAACAATTATAACCAACTCGCACATATGCACACCCCTACACTTATACTTTTGTGCATCCACAGTCATCAATAATTAACAAATGCTCTACTTGCTTAAAGGATTAGGTAGGACATTTTTTTAGGTTTAAAGAATGTAAAATGGTTAGATAAAGCTCAAGGGGGCTTATTAAAAGGAAAATTCATATCAACAGGTGGGCTATTTGGCTAATGTATCTTATAAAACAAAGAATGCCTATATCATCTCCATATTAACAGATATGATAAAAATGTGGTCTTGAATAGAAAATCAAAGCAAAGTCAGGATGTACATGTCATGAAGTTCAAAAAAAAACAATGAGACTGATATGATGTGTCAGTCTATAAAGGCTTAAAATCTGACTGGCTTGTGTCTACCACTAGTCTCTACTTTTCTAAAGATAATGTATATTGACCAATCACAGGAGTAAAAGTACATGCTCAAATTGCCACGAATTTTTCTAGTTAATTCACTCTCTAGTTATGACTATTGATAGGTGTGCATTAGTCTATGTTTTTCTATGTAATTGGCATGTGTTTTCTTGCATACTTGTTGATTATTGTTGTAGTTTAGGATTCATTTTGTATTTTTTTTAGTTTTATTTCCATTGTTGTTCTTTTATGTTTGATGTTAATTTAAGGTAAGAATTGACTATTTTTATGTAGGAAGGAAGATGGAGCAACTTGGAGATTGAGCTAGAACTCAAGACGAAAAGAAAGGAGGAAGTGCTTTGTGGCCAATTCCCATGATCGTGGGAATCATAATCTGAGACAATATGTAGGGCTTCATTAAACTTAGGGTTTTTGGGACTATTTAAGCATCATTAAACCTCCATATTAAAGGAGGATGAAACCCTTCTTTAGAAACACCATCTTTGGAGTAAAGAACACATGTTTGGAGCCTTAAGGAAGGATTGAAGTTAAGGATCATCATAAAAAATTTAGGAAAATAGCACATCAACACCAAAATTTCCAGATTTTGGCAAAGAAGAGAAGGAATCTTTTTATACAATTTTCTATCAATATTACTTCTTTTATTCTTTGTAAAATGGTTTATTTGAATGTTGATAATGTTATGGGATTGTTTTAGGGATTGTTTTTGAACTATTTTGTTAGAACTCCTATTTTATTGAATTGAATGAAGTTGTCTTTGATGATCGTTGATTTTATTTGTTATCTTGCAAAAAATCGAGAGAGTGAGTAAGTAAATTTATGTAGGATTGTACAATGAGAGTTGGCGACCTATAGACTTACAATCATCACATTAATTGAATAGTTAGAAAAGAGATCTCGGCTAATCAATTGATCACCCATAGGATAATTTAATAACTAGTTGAATAGGTCAAGTCATTGGGTACGTTGAGAGATTGTCCAATTGATTCCTTTAACTCAATTAGGGATAATTAATTACACCTTGAGAGATGGTAGTAATACATTTGAAAATCTAGGGTGAGACACAATTCAATCAATAAAATAAGAGGGAGAAAAAATAGGGAAAAAAGTAATCTCTAGTCTTTAGATTCTTGAATTCTGATTTTTCTGCATGTTGGTATTGTCTATTGTTTTGAGTTAGTCTTTTACTTTTTATTTAAATTTTCCAGATCATTTTTTAAAACATTTTCATTTCATAAACAAAGTTTTATCTAAATTACGTGGTTTCTAGACATCAATCTCTGTGGGATTGATATCTGCTCTTTTAAGCTACAAGTCATGACCCGTTCATTTGCAGTTTTTGAGCATAAAACAAGTAGATAGGTTTTACCATCAACAAGTTTTTGGGGTCGTTGCTAGGGATTGATTGTTTGGCATCTTGTTTAATTTAGATTATTTTGATTTAAGAGTTTTTGATACTTTTCTTTGTGTAATTGCAGGTGTATGAACACAAGGAGCACACAAAGAACAAAAGCAGACGAATTTCCTGACATGAAGAGGCACGAAAGAGAATTATGAAGGGCAAAGTGCCTTAACTTTTCACAACAAGATATGGCTGAAGAAGGAGAGCAAGGAGGACTGGAGAGAACCTTGATGGATTTTATGAGGCCAGGTTTTAGTCCTCAAGGAGTGGTGAGACTGGTGGTCCAAGCAAATAATTTTGAGATAAAGTTGGCGCTACTCAACATTCTACAAAACAGTGTGCAGTTCTACAGGCTATCCAATGAGGATCCAAATGCATTCCGATTCAATGAAATATTCGAAGATGCGGTGAAGTTGAGACTATTTTCATTCACATTGAAGGATCGGGATAAAGAGTGGTACAACTCGTTAAATTTAGGCCAGATTATGACTTGGGAGTAGCTAGCCTAAGCATTCCTTGCCAAGTATTTCCCGTTGACAAAGACGACAAGGATTATCAAGGAGATAACAAATTTCTAGCAAAATAAAGGGAGTCTCTCTACAAAGCTTGGGAGAGATTCAAGGAAATTCAGAGAAGTTGTCCCCATCAAAACCTAGTAAGAGAGTTCCTGCTTCAGATGTTCTATAATAGAGTGAATCCAAGCACTAGAGGAACCATCGACGCAGTAGTAGGAGGTTCATTAATGAGTAAAATGATAGAAGCAACTCACGATTTGTTAGAGGAGTTAGTGAGCAACAGCTGCATATGGTCGAGCTAGAGGAGCAGACAAGGACAGAAGGAACAAAAAGGTATGATTCCCATTGACTCTGTTACTACCTTGCAGGCTCAGATCACGGCTCTTACGAAGCAGTTGACCAACATGGAAGGAGCATCTACCTCAATAGCTAATGTGATACAAGTTCAGTGTGAGTTGTGTGGGCAGAGAGACCATAACTCAGCAGAGTGTTTCCTATTAGGAGTCGGTTGTACTGAATAGATAAGTTACTTGGTCCAGCCACAGAAAGGTAATAACCCTTACTCTAATACCTATAATCCAAGTTGGCAAAACCATCCAAATTTTTCTTGGAGTAATAATAATGTAGGTGGCCAACAAAGACCACAAGGACTACTAGGATTTCAACAAGATCAAATCGGAGCATTGGAAAGAAAAATGGACAAGATGATGGAAGTCTTGAGGTCCAAAATGGCAGCTTAAGAGGAGAATCAGAAGAGGAAGGAAAATTCGACCAAATCATGAAGAATCATACCTCTTCCATCCACAATCTGGAGGTTCAGGTAAGGCAACTCGCTAATGCGTTATCTTCTCGAAGTGCAGGTATTATATCAAGCAATACTGAGGTCATTCTAAGGGAGCAACTTAAAGCCATTATGCTTCGAAGTGGCAAACAGATGGAAGAGACAAGTGTGAAAAGGGATAGCCATGAAAAAGAGAAAAGTACAAAGATAGAAGGAGAAAAGGAAGAAGGCAGGCCGTATGTTTCACCACCACCATACAAACCCAAACTCCCGTATCCATAAAGAGTGAAACAACGTCAGGTGGATATTTAGTTTTCCAAATTTTTAGAGAAATTGAAGAAACTACAGATTAATTTGTCATTGGTGGAAGCTTTGGAGTGTATGCCCAAGTATGTGAAGTTTTTGAAGGATATAATCACGCACAAACACACTTAGGAATACAATCAAATGGTTACATTGACAGAGAATTGCAGTTCCATTATTTCAAGTCAAATGCCTTCAAAATTGCAAGATCTGTGGAGTTTCACTATTCCATGTGTTGTTGGTGATTTTGAATTTTCTAAATGTTTATGTGATTTAGGTGCAAGTATTAATTGATGCCTTTATCTATTTTGAAGAAACTGGGATTAGGAGAGGTCAAGCCAACTTCCATGCTGATTCAACTTGTAGATCAATCAATAAAAAGGCCATTTGGAGTCGTGGAAGACGTATTGGTAAAAGTGGACAAATTTATATTTCCTGTTGATTTTGTTGTGTTGGATTTTGAAGCTGATAAGAATTGTTCATTGATTTTGGTTAGGCCCTTTATGAATACTGGTAGGGCATTAGTTGATGTGCATGAAGGAAAACTCGTGTTGAGAATTGGTGATGAATAGGTTGAGTTTAATATGACAAAATCTTTGAAGAAACTGAAAGATGGAAATGTGTGTATGAAAATTGATGTTGTAGATGAGTGTGTAAAGGAGATTAAAGAAGGAGTCGATGAAGTGAATGAAGTACATAAGGATGAAGGTATAAAGGAAGAAGATTTATGTGAGGAAGTAGAGTTAGAAAGTTTAGAGAGAGAGGGTGCACCTACACCACCGTCTACTATTAAACCACCCATTTTAGAGCTTAAACCTTTACCATCTTAATTGAGATATACCTTTTTAGGGAAGAACCACAGTTTACCTACCATTATCTCTAATGAATTAAATTGTGAGCAAGAAGAGAAAGTGGTGGAAACTATTAGGAAAAGGATGAGAGTTGTAGGGTGGCAAATCTTTGATATCGGGGAATTAGCCCTAATATGGTGATACATAGGATTAGCCTAGAAGATGGATGTATAATCTTGCAGAAAAGACAGAGAAGGTTAAATCCGAATATGTAAGAGGTTGTAAAGAAAGAGTTGGTGAAACTTCTAGATGCTGGTATAATTTACCCCATTTTAGATAGTGAGTGGTTGAATCTAGGACAGTGTGTGCAAAAGAAGGGTGGCATGATGGTGACAAAAAATGAAAAAGCGGAAAATATTTCCACTAAGACTGTCACAGGTTGGAGATTGTGTATTGATTATAGGAAGTTAAATTTGCCCACCAAGAAGGATCATTTCCCTTTACCTTTTGTGGACTAAATGATTAAGAGAGTGGCTGACCATTCTTTTTATTACTTTCTGGATGTATATTCAGGGTACAATCAAATATTTATACCTAGAAGATTAAGAGAAGACCACTTTCACATGTCCATATGGAACTTTTGCGTACTGAAGGATGCCATTTGGTTTATGTAATGCACCTGCCACATTTCAAAGGTGCATGATGGCCATATTTGCAGACATGAATGAAAATTTTGTGGAGGTATTTATGGATGATTTTTATATTTTTGGAGAGTCTTTTGATCATTGTTTACTCAACTTAGACAAAGTGCTTCAAAGATATGAGGAATCGTATTCAGTTTTAAATTGGAAAAAATGTCACTTCATAGTCTAAGAGGGAATTCTATTAGGCCATAAGATTTCATACAAAGGGATTAAAGTGGATTGCGCTAAGATAGAATAATGGAAAAGTTACCATCTCCTTTCATGTAGCTGAGTGGTGATGGATTGTAAAACCTATCTACTTGTTTTATGCTAAAAATCGCAAGTGAATGGGTCGTGACTTATAGTTAGAAAGAGTGGATATCGATCCCACAGGGATTGATGCCCAGACACTACTTAATTTAGAAAAGACTTTGTTTAAGAAATAAAATTGTT
>JAOQMS010000178.1:13918644-13932414 GCA_027563885.1 Erythroxylum longipes
ATTCGGAACTTCTTGTATACTCAACAATGTATATATTTTGTTAATATAATAAAGTGAATGTTCAAGAGAAAATGATATCGATTTCGTGTATGTTAGACAATGCCATGTGTAAGTTAGATTTGTATTGCTCTAACATGCCATTATCGTAGGTTATGTGCCTAAAAGCTTAGGTACGTACCCTATGGTTGTGGGATGTTACAAGTTACGTCTCATGAAGAGAGTTTTTGATGACACATAGAGTAATGAGATCCCATGTAATATCCTGTTCCCATATTTAGGGTTAGAGCCTATGAATACCGTACATGAGAAGTAACAATGAGGGTAGAGAAATGCACTCCATGCCCATGCATACTATAACATACATACATGTGAATTTGATTATTGCACATATTATAATGATTTGTTCATTGCACTCATTTAACAATTTTTAGGTATAAATGATTGCTTTAATGTTATTATGGTATGGATAGTGAATATTTTGTCTTAAAAATTGATTTGGTTAATTAAAGTATTGATTAACAATTTTTGGTGAAAATTTAGGAAAGTTATGAATTTCTGGATATTTTTGGACTAGGAAAAATGTCAAGTGGCAGGATAATTGATTAATGGTAGTAGAATTTGGTGTCAACTAAAAGTAGAAATTATTAATAAAAGACACTGAGACTTAATGACAAGTGTCATTGAAAATTGTGAGACAATTAGATTAGAAATTCGAAGACATTAGTTAGCTTAAGAAATTGATTTATTAAATTAGTTATTTAAGTGGTAAGTGTCATGACACTCACCAAGCAATTGTTACCTTGCTTTTCATGATACTTATCAAAAATGAAAGACCTTTACATGCTTTCTTAATTTTCTTCTTCTTCTTCTTCACGTTTTTTCTTCACAAAACTTCATTAACATTGCACCTTACTTTCATTCATCATTTACTCCTATTTTTCTTTGTCTTCTTCACCTTGCTACAAAAAAACCCAACCTATTCCTCCATGAGAGTTGATGATTATGTGATACATGGGAAAGCTAGAGTTAGGTGATTTTTGAAGAATCTTAGAGCCTAATCAAGGAAGTAGCCCTCTATTCTTTATGGGTTATTGTAAAACAGATAAATATGGTGATTATTTTGAGATTGTTGATCATGGTCATGAAGCAATATATATGTTCTGTAATGTAGGTGTAAAAATAGGTTATGTTTTAGTGCAATTAATGATATTCATGGGTTATTTAAATGAAAATATGTACAATGATCATTTATGATCGACTTATAGCATAAATGATGTGAGGAAATTATGGAACAAATGCATGTGATGAATGTGTGTATATGATATGTTCTATTTTAGTGTGAATGATCAATAATAGAATATAGGTTGTTTGTGATTGATATTGAGCTGAAATGGATGTAGGAATGAAGAGGAAATAATGAGGACATAAGCTAGAAATTATAAACAAAGTAAAAGAGGTGAACTAGGATGAAAATGATGATGATGTGTGCTGGAGTACATTAGATGGAGTGTTTTCACTGAACGTGCATCTGCATTTTGGCCATATATTGACCTGTAGATATCCAAATGGGCTGATTGTTTATGTAGATTGAACTACAGAGATATGGCTACAATTTCATGTAGTAATTCAATTTTAATTATGTCCTTAAAGGTCTTGAAATTTGGCTTAAATTTGAGAACTATGTACTATCCTGGTATGAGAACATTTTTATAGTATTTTAGATATAACTTGCAGAATTCTGAACTAAAATGAATAAATATGATTTCATTAGAAACTTAAGACATATAGGAACATGTTTTTAGAAGAAGGTGTTGACTAAATACCTTGTTTTCAAGGTCATACTATGATGCATTTTGGTTTGAATGAAGCTTGAAATGAACCTATTAAGATGCTTGAATAAGTGATTAAATATTTGATTGCTTGAGGTGATAATTGAGGTTATAATTAAGGAAATAGATTAAGATTAATAGGATTAATTAAATGGATAGATTTTGGGAAAAGGGATATAAATTTCTTTGTGGATGTCGAATTAAGATCATGTAAGTATTCTTTCAAAGAGGACTCTGAGTTCTATAACTTTCGTGAAGACTTTGAGGAGAGATTATGCTATTTAAAAGGTCAAAATTTCACATTTCTATAAGTGTCCAGTGAATGTCCACCCAGTGGATATGATGTCGCTCCGAACAAACATAAGCAGAGCTGGAAAGTTGGAAAACCCGAGAATGTATACCCAGCAGACATGAAGTCTGCCTAACAGACATTTACTGGCAATTTGGACTGAAATTGCTCTAAAAGACAATATATATATATAAGTATAGGTCTACCCTACGAGCATAAGATCTATCTAACGGACATAGATTTGATGAAATTATGAGAATGACAATATGAAATGAATGAAAGTGATCTTATGAATGGTAATGAAATTCAAAGGAGATGAATGACGAGTATTAAGTAAGGATGAATGAAAAATTGGATATAATGTGATCTTATAATGCCAGAATAACTTTAGTGACTGATTGAGTGATGAACTTAAAATAATCTTGTATAATTGAGGTGTAAACCTAAGTTTAAATTAAGCATATATGAGTTATGAAGTATGAATGATTACAAGATGTGAATTAAGGAAATATACCCAAAATAGTCAATATGAGCATGCATGATACATTACATATATATATATATGCATATAACTAAATGTTTATATGATGTTCAATTAGTAATGTGTGTACAACGTGTATTGTATGAAGTTGATGCACAGGGTTGAAAGTTAGCATCCAAACGTATCCACATCATTGAAGCTAATGCTAATCTGGAGCGTACTATGAGTCGACCTCGATGGTCTCACTTTCATTGTTTGTTCTATTTTAAAATTCTGTATTGAATTATGTGTTCTGTTTTAAAATTATGTATTTAATTATGTGATGTGAATGTGTTGATTTAGGACAATAAATGTCTAAGGTGTTTGATGCATGTAAAAATCATTAGAAGTGCTCCTTGAATATGAATTTAAATGAAAAGTGATTCTGAACTTAATTGTTGAATGTCGGACCAAGGTCTGATAATAAAAGTGAATGAGAATGTGACCACGAATGTGATTGTGAATGATTGAGCACAAGTAATTGATTGAATATATGTGAATGTGATGCATTTCATTACATGAATGTATGAATAGATAAAGGTTTTTGTGACCAGAGTAGCCACCGCAAAAGAGCTTATAGCTCGAAATGTCTTAAGAGCCTCTGGCTCACTATGTATAATGAGCCCCATATTGCTAATGGATAAGAAACATTTATTAATGAGCCTGGTATCCACAATAGATATGGGACAGTTGCAGGCACTTGTTCACAATAATAACAATTGGAAGTGAGTCTCATAAGCATTGCATATATACCTGATATGTATGATTGAAATGATTGAAATAAATAGTTTGCATGATTTCTGAATGTGAAATATGAATTAAGCTAATACAAAGCGTATGTGATTCAGCATGTTGATTAGTGAAATGGGGTGAATTACATGATTACATGAATTGAAGTGTTATGTTAATTAAGTGAGCCATCAAGGATGGTCCACTCACTGAGTTCACAAAACCCACCCCAATTTGTAACATATTTTTCAAGCTCAGAAGAGACACCCAGTTAGACCAACTAGAGTCTAACCATTGCTTTTGAGTAAGAGATAGAGGTCGGGATAAGTTGGCATCTGTATATATTTGCTATAAATTTAGTATTTAATATTGTTTTCTACAAGCTTCATTTATTATAAAAACGAATTATATTTGTAATAACAATTATGATCAAATACATTTTGTTTTTGTAATGGGCCTAAAAGATTATTAAAATTCTGACAATGTGTTTAATGTTTCATCAAATGTAGGTATGTAATGAAAATTGTAATTAGTGATGTTTTAAATAAAATGATGTTAAAAAAAATTGTATTATGTCTGATTGACCGTCTTAGCACACCACCCTTGTAGAGTGTATTCTCGAATACCATCTGTGTGTTTGGGAATATGCCCTATAGGAGTGGGGTGCTACATCCTAGGACAAGAACTAAAATCACTTGGACTAGATAAGACATAGTCAGTCGAGTGGTAATTGACACATAACTCATACTTCAAACCAAGTGGGGTACAGTATGATGAAATTATGGATTCTATGGTAATTGTCTGTAGATAGGTTCACAAATTAGAGAATTAACTACCAAAGAGTTCGTGTGTTAATACACTTATATTCTAGCAAATTAGCATCATAAAATCCTTCATAATTTTCTTGAATTAAGAGTTAATTCAAGTGCTTAAAAGAACTAGGAACCTAAGGGTGACATGCATTAAAGATCAGAAGAAAAACATGGTGTGTATGGCTACGAGCCTAATTTTAAGTGAGCCATGATGGTGACAGAAGGTACGAATGAGTACATAAGTGACCTCTTCACTTATATACACATGAGTCTAACCACTTCTTACATTCTTAGGTGAGAACACAAGGGTATTAGAAGAGTTCTAAAATGAGAGATAGGTGTCAAGAGTCTTGTTCTTGCAATTTATGTAATTGTTGCATGAATCAAAGTGCATGCAACAAAAGTCTTGATCTTTCTTTTCATTTTGAGCATCTACTAGAACTAATCTAATTTGGTGTTCAAATCACCCTTATGCATTGTTTCTTTTGAAGCTTTGCATTTTCTTGGATGATCAAGGAAGGGTTTGGTGTTTGTAACAATCCAAATAAGGAGAATAAACAACAAAGGAGGAGAAACAAAAGGTAAAAGTTTTATATTTCATATTCTTTCATATCCATGCATATATGTATGATTATGTTTTTCTTGGGTTGTCATGGTTTCAAAATTTAGATTTTGACACTTCTACTTCATTCTCATACATGGGATGCGTATATGTATGGCAAACCCAATAGTGGTATCAGAGCAAGTTTATGCATATATTAGATGACATATTGAACACGTACAAAGTGTTTGTTGGTTTATGCCTGACATGCATGTTGATTTAGAATAATTCATGTAAATTGTAGAATTTTTTTCTTTCTCAGAAATTTTTATAAAATTTTATATCATATTTTTGTCAAAGGAAATTTCAATTGAATGTCATTTGCTATTTTATTTTGATTTAATATCCAAAATTTTCATATATTGGTTTCTGAGAATTTCTGGAAAACTGAATGCATATGCTGATTTTGAAAATTTTGAAATAATTCTAGAATTTTTTTTAGATTTTATTTTACATAAATTTTTATTAGTTTTTTTTGAGGTTTTTATTAAAGTAAATTGCAATTGAATGTCATTTGCTATTTTATTATGAATTTAGTTTTAGCCTGATGCATATATGAAGTTCCAGGAAGTTCTGGAAATCTGATGAACAATCATGCTTGTAAATTACATATTAATTTTTATAAAAAAAATTAATAAATTATATGCCTATAAAAATAAGATGAGATGTTGCCACATATATAAGATGCATGACACTTATTGTTAAAGTGATTGTCTTATGCATTTATGATGTAAAGTTTGATTAGTGTTAGAAGTAATATGACAAGTGTTATACACATATGATGTGCTGGGTAATTGCTATTTATTAATAAATAATTAATAAGAATTAGGTGTAGGGTATCCATGGTTTCATGCATGACATGCATGCGTAAGCAGCAGAGGTGTTCAAACCATGACAACCAAAAAATCACAAAATCATATATGCATGCAAGGATATGTAAAGAATATGAAATAAAAAATTACCTTTTATTTCTCTTCCTTTCTTGCATCTTCTCCTTGTTTCAAACACCAAACCCTTCCTTAATCACCCAAGAACATGCAAAGAAGATGAAGAAACAATGTACAAGGGTGATTTGAGCACCAAACTAGATGATTTCTAGTGGATGCTCAAAATGAGGGAAGATAAGTCAAGAATCCTATTGCATGCACTTTGATTCATGCAACAATTGCATGAAATGCAAGAACAAGACTCAAGACACCTCATTCTCAATCTATAACTCTTCCAGAACCTTTCTCCATCACTTGAGTATGTAAGAAGTGGAAGAAGCTCATGTACATAAATGAAGAACTCACTTATATATCATTTCGTGGCCTCTGTCACGATCTTTCATACGTGTGACCCTTCGGTTCCTGGTTTTTTAAGGCACTTGAATTAACTATTAATTCAATCAAATCATGAAGGGTTTCATGAAGCCATTTTGCCAAAATATATGTGGATTAACACATAAACTCTTCGATAGTTAATTTTCCACCTTATGAACCTTTTCATAGACAATTACTGTGTAATTCGTCCTTTCACCATACTATACCCTAATTAGTTAAAAGTATGGGCTAAGCATCAACTCCCATTAGACTGACTACGTAACATCTAGTCCAAGTGATGTTAGTTCTTGTCCTGGGCTCTCATTACTCTTATATTTCATTGAAGACTCTCTTCATAACACATAACTGCTCTGGCAGAGACTCCCGAGTAATGACCCTAACAAGAGGCCGTGGGTATCATCTCCTTCTATAAGAAGTTGTGAATCCTTCATTGGCTACCTAATTACCTTTGCATACTAATAGCTATGCCCAATCACCACCCTAAGAGTGACCTCATCTTGAGATAACAAGGAATTATGTCAAAGCATAGGATTAGTATCCAAGATATCCTTGAGTACCTTAACTTTAAGGATATTTACACCATTGCTATGATGAGATTAATCATTGATATTGGATAGATCATCCACATGATAATCTCATTGTGGGTTATCTGCTATACTTACTACTCTTAGTAGGCATCCATATGTTAACTCTAAACATCTCATGCTTACAGCTTGTGAGATCCACTGCTTGATAAAATCAAAGAATATAACATGTGTTAGTCTTTTTAAACTAATAATGTCCTATCTTATGGATCCTACGAATAGGGATTATTTAGATACTAACATAATTGCACATAATAGGAATCTCATTATCATGATCTCATCATGATTTCCTTTAGGCTATATTTTATATCATGGACTTCATTAATTCGATTTAAGATCATTATCAATTCATATATATAACTGAATATCAAATTAATGAAAAATTCCTTTCACTTTATTAATCCAAATAAAGTTTGTACAAAAGTGCTAAAGGTGATTCCCTTTAAAACACTACTCTAACAATCTCCCACTTGTACTAAAGCTTATTGATAGTTGTGAACAGCATGATGTTTTAGGGTATAATTTGTCATGTATTTAATGTGAATTTGAGTGTTGAGTGTGCATTTAGGGTTTACTTATGATAGTTTGTGTGTTTAGGTGTTTTAATGGGTTAGTTTGAATCTTTGAGCTTAATTGTTATATTTTTGAGGTATTTTGATGCGTTTGTTAGTGTTTCAGAGTGAACGGTGAAGAATGGATAAGATTTGAAGAGTTTTTGAGCCAAGGACATAACACATGATCGTGACAAATAGGCCACAATCGTGACAGAGAAGGATGGGCCAGCAACAGCCAAGTGCACGATAGTGATAGAGAACATCCAGTTAGTACACAAACATGCATATCAGGCCATGATTGTGATAGAAAGGTTAAAGTGTTAGCCACAATCATTGTAGGTAGGGCCACAATCATGCCCTGCGTCGGGCTGATGCTAAAACCTAAGTTTTGCAAGACTTTTTGGGACCATTTCAACCCCGAATTTGACCTAGGGCTTCCACAGAATAAATAGAACATTATTGGATAAAAACAGTAGTCTTTGGAGAGGCTAGAGAGTTGTACAAGAGAGCTTGATTCATCCAATTCTGAGAGAAACCTAGAGAGAGATCAAGAGATTGAGGAAGGAGACGAAGGAAGAGAGACACAGAGATGAGCTAAACGTGACGTACTTCCCAGAATAGGTGGTTTCCCGCTGTTGCTGCTTCCGAGATTCTATTCCCGACAGTATTTTCCATTTATTTCAGTTTTATTCATGTATAGAATTGAAATAGTTGTTAAGAATCGTTGTATTGATTGTTGAGTTTATGTTTATACTCATCTTCAGATTTTAACTCTTGAGATTAATGAAATTTAGCTGATTGTATTTTTATTAATTTGATTGTGATTTCAATTATGCTCTTAATAATTCAGCAACAATTTGAGAGGGTGAGCCAAGTGAAAATAATCAATATAGGCTAATGAGAGTTAGGTGAATTGATAAGTAGAGAATTGAATCAAACCGGTGGAGTCGTAAAACGAGAGATCGAGCAAAGATTCCCGGTAGGTTAGTAGACAATTTTAGAACTAATGTAGGTTTTTGGTCAATTGAAAATTGAGAGATCATAATTCCATAATTTGAATTAGGGATCATCAATTAGGGCGAAGAATTATAACTAGAGAGAGTAATCCACCTTAGGACCATCTAGACCCATTAATTTAGTGATTGCATAATTGGTTAGGTTTTGATTAGTTTCAAATTAAAATCCCCTTTCTCTCACTTGGTGACTTCTAGGTTGATTTCTAGTTTGTGTGATTGCTATTTTGTTACTCTTTGGCGCTTTAAATTTTTGTAATTGATTTTTGATTGATTTAATTTTTGTATTAGTTATTTATTTAAAATTATTATAGTTTAGAGCGACCTTAGATTTTAGGACTAGATTAGGCTTCCTCGTGGGATTGAGACCTTACATACTACACGAACGACCCGTGTGTTTACGAAATTTACCAAGGTCAATAATTAGTAAAACTTAGTATGTATAACCTTGCAAACAAGTTTTTGGCACCGTTGTCAGGGAAGGCAATTTAGTTCTACAGTATAAGGTGTTAGATTAGTTTTAATTTTTTTCATTTTTAGTTGTTTTATTTTGTAATTGTTCTTTTGTATGAACACTAAAGTCACAAAACGTTCGAGTCATGTAGCATAGGTGATAGATTTAGATATAACATGATTAGAACGAACCTTTAGAAAAGCTCGGCGAGAGGGAGAAGAGGAGATAGGAAAATCGTAAATGGAAAAGGAATTTTAGAGGAACATGGATCAAGAAGTGAACCTTGGATGTCAATAAAGGACCTTCATGGACTTTGTGAGGCTAGGGCTTTAACCCATCAAACCAAGGAGTGGTTAGACCGCCTGTTCAAGTGGTCTCATTCGAAATCAAACCGGCCCTCCTAAACAAGCTTCAACAGATCGTCCAATTTTATAGACTAGCGAATGAAGATCCGAGCGCACATATCGAGAGTTTCTTTGAGATTTTTGATACTTTTCAGTATCGCCAGATGTCAGAGGATGCTATTAAGATTAGGTTGTTCCCTTTCACACTTAGAGATAGAGCGAAGGCTTATACCATTTACTGAGCCCCGCTAACATCAAAATGTGGGAGCAGCTTTGCCTGCCTTTCTAGATAAATACTTTCCATTAACAAAGATCACAAAGATAATTAAGGAAATCACTAATTTCCAACAAGGACATAGGGAGTCCATTTACGAAGTGTGGGAGCATTACAAGGACCTGTAGAGGAGATGCCCACACCACAACTTACCCAAGGAGTCTTCCTACAAAATTTTAACAACAGAGTGAACTCACCTACTAGAGGCACAATCAATGCAGCATTAGGAGGATCTTTAAAGCGGAAGATGATCGATGAAGCAGAGGAGCTAATACAGGAGATGGCAAGCAATAGCTACTTATGGGCAAGTGAGAGATGTGGGCAACCTACTACCTTTAGAGAGTAGAAGGGAGTTGTTACAGTCGATCAGATCATGGAGATGCAAGCTAAGATCGACAATTTGGTACGAACACTTAGCAACATGGAGGCATCATCCTCAGCTCCATTTAAGGCAATGCAATTGAAGTGTGAGCTATGCGACCAATTGGATCATGATACTATAGACTGCTATCAGATGAGAGAGGATAACTAAGAGCAAGTAAATTATATGGGGCATAATTTGGACAAGGAGGGGGCAACAATCCCTAATCCAAGACATACAACCCCTGGTGGAAGAATCACCTCAACTTTTCCTAGTCGAACAACAACAATGAAAGGTAGGTTAGGCCTTAAAGGCAATCGAGCTTTTACTAGGATTAAACAAGCTTGTTGGAGTTAAATTTGGATAAAATTTTGTACAAGATCAGAGGAATGTAGGAAGCTCATAGGAGGCTCGAGATAAAATTTGAACAAGTAACGATGAATCATGCTTTGTCTATACACATTCAGGAAGTTCAAGTGGGGTAGCTCGCAGAGGCAATGTCTACTCGACATACTGGAAACCTTCCAATATACACCGAGTCAAACCCAAAAGAGCATATCATGGTTATAAGTCAGAATCAGGACGAGGAACTAGAAAAGGTAGGGGACAAAGGAGAAGGTCAAGTGGTTAAATAAGATCTTCTAAGTGAGACTGTGAGCAAGTCAATTAAAGTAACCCGACGGATATTTCTGCATCAATTTTTTACTTAGAAGGAATTACATACAAAGATAGAAGCAAAGAAGTTACTGGAGATTGAGCAAAATAAGATTCAGGACGTGGTGGAACTAGTACAGTTGAAGCTTAAATACAGAAGTCCGTCAAGAATAAAGCTCAGGAGCGACCACTGAAGTTGACCCTAATATAGCTACAAAGAAAAATGATCGGGGGGCTTTTTCATCCCCTGTAGTATCAATAAGATCATTATAGATAGGGAATTCACAAATTTAGGCATGAGCATAAATATGATTCCTTACACTTTTAGTCTTAAATAAGGGTTATAAGAGTTAGTGCCTACTAAGTTTTTGGTTAAGACGATCAATAGAACTTCGCATAGACTGATGGGAATTATGTAAGATGTGCCGGTAAAGGTCTTAAAATTTATCAATTTTCTATATTTTGGACATCAACGAAGATGAGGACACCCTGATAAATCTTGGAATATTGTTCTTGGCCACTGAGCACCCAATTATTGATGTGGATAAGGTTGAATTAACTCTGCGAGTAGGAAAGGAGAAATTGACTTTCAAGGTGACCATTGGAGAGTACGGAGCTCCTTCATCTCTAGTGCATCCTAAAAAAACCGAACCACGAGGAGAATAGGAGGACATTGAAGATCTATGCAATGCTTTCCGGAAGAAGTTCTCATAAAGGAGAAGGCGAGGCAAGGAAAATTGCAAGGACAGTGGTAATTGCAGTATGGTAGCTCAAGTTCAGACATTACGATTAATGGAAACGCTACCATCAGACCATTCATTCCAATGACCTTGAGCGTAAAAGGAGCGTCGAGCTACCAACGTTGAAATAAGCGCTGCATGGGAGGCAACCTATGGAAAATTAGTTGTTTAATTTTGGTTAGAATAGTTAAATTCTATAGCTAGGTTTATTTTTGTTTTTGTTTTGAAAAAAATCGAGGAAAGGATAGGTTTTCAGAATTATATGGATAATTGGGCACGCACGAAAAAAGAGGTGAAAGAGGGCCACAAAAGAACTAGGAGCGAAGGAGAAAAGACTATAAAAAGCACCAAAAATAACAATTTAGAAGAGGTGACAAGCTGCTGGCCATGATCATGGCCTGTTACTATGCAAAAATAAGGGGGCATGAAAATTTTAAACAATTTTTACATTTTTACCCTTTTTACCACCTATAAATTTAGTTCTAAATTCACTTTCACTTTCACTTTCACTTTCACTTTATCTCTCTAGAATTCTAGCTTTCAAACACTCTCACCTCTCATTATAAACTTACCCTATGATTTTTTTCCAAATTCTACTCAATCATGCCACGTATCAAGCAAACTGCCTAATGAGAGCCATATGGCCGATAGCAAGTCACAGGACGGGGGAGAAGGAACCTAATAGTGGACTTCAGAGCACTATTTCCTATCAATACCAAGGAGGAAGGTACTCATTTCTAATCCCTTCGTGTTAGACAAGTTGCAGTGCCTAAATATTTGGTTTGATACACTAGATAGGTTTGAGTTACGTGAGCTAGTAGAAAACCTAGTTGAGAGGATCCAATGGGCTCAATTTATTAGGTTTCAATTCCGTGCTTATATGGAGTTCACACTTAAATTTGTCACAACCTTGACATATGACCCTTAGAATCCAAAAGAATTATGGTTTAGATGGGGAGGACGAGTAACTGAATTAAATGTAGAACTCATGTGGGAAATATGTGGATTCCCCAAATTCACCATCGTTGATCAAAATGACGATCTCCATCCTTCTCAATATTGGAATGAGCTTACTGGGATTGAGCATTTCTATGCCAAGAATGAACACAACAACATTGTTAGGTCCCATAAGCACTTGTTGCTACACAAGTTTACGTGTCAACCGGTGTTCAATAAGTTAGAAACCAACAAGTTTTCCACCAAAGAACTTTTCATATTGTGGTGCATGGATCATAGTATTCCACTGTGCACATTTATGCATGTGCTACAAGCCATTGTCACGGCTCCACGCAAGCAGAACAACCATCTAACAATGGGATAAAATGTGTTTGCCATTATACAAAATTTTGGTGTGGAACGCAAGGATTAATAGTTCACCCCCTGACTTCCTCAACCATCATTATTTATTTTGGGTTGAGATCATCCATTCCATAAACATGGAACTGAGGGATATCAGCGCAAAGACACATCTTCAGACCAAGGTGGGTCAGGCGAGTTCCAGCTCAGCACCACCTCGGTAGGTACAAGAGGAATCAACTAATGAAGAATCGGAGGGAGAGGAAGAGCACGACTTGAAGAAGGTTTTGGATGCAATTTTTGAAACCAACAGAACACTAGCAGAGGTGGTGCAGAAATAACGATGCTAAAGTCGAGAGATCCGACGACTCCATCGTGTTTCGAATCTGAAGACTTTCTATTGCCACTTCTTCATAAGATTTATTTCTAAGCAAAAGTGTTTTTAAATTTTCTTTCCCAAATTAGCCTTCAGTTCTTTTTATTTTTCATGTTTATTTTTAATTGTTTTCTGTTTACTTTAATTCCATCCTTCCTTTCCATTTATGTGTTTATGTGTGCTCCTTCGCACATTGAGGACAATGTGTTGTTCAAGTGTGGGGAGGGATTCTGTGCCTTTTCTTTTGTTTATGATTTTGCATACTGTATGATAGTTATTAGGATTACATTGTGTGAAGTATGTGAATGTGTCAATGGCGTAGATTGATTGAAATTCATTTAGTTTTGGACATAGTCTATTAGGTTATCAATAATCATTTGCCTGTGAAATTAGTTAATTAAAGGGCCTTTGGATAAATATTCAGCCTAATTAGGACTTAGTGTAAATTTAGTACCCTCTAGATTGTCGCATTCATTCATACTTTAAGGTCTTTTAACTTAAGTAGCTTAACTAGTATTTTTTATGAAAAAGAATAGCTAAAAGCAACAAGGTAGGCAATAATTTGAAAAAAAAGAAAAAAGAAAAAAATGTTGGTTAAATAAATCACTAGTCCACTGAACCTCAGGTTATGAATAAAGCTAGTAGTCAACTGAAAATGTGATGTAGCTAAGTAACCAGATCGACACGCATAACAAATGTCTGTCTTCATGTAAAAAGACTATAATGACATTTCAAGAAAGCTATTAAGTCTTGGTTTTAAAAAATGTGTGTGTTTTAAATAAAAACCTACTAGACTTGTTGTAACACCCCATTACCCTAGGGTACGTGACGGGACGCCCGTAGGCCATTCCGATACATATCCTAAAATAAGGGAGCGCTACGTGCGACCACTACAATACTCCACATGGCATCATATTAATTGAATAATTAAAGCAATAATGGTAAAATTACAAGATTTTTAAAACCAAATTCTTCCTCTTTTCATTACTCAAAATCAACCGTTTTATACATCAAATGT
>JAOQMS010000178.1:13932514-13951915 GCA_027563885.1 Erythroxylum longipes
TTTACAAACACACTTACAACTCAAATTTTCCAGATTTGAAAACACCTTAATAACACCTATCTTTAGCATGAATTCCTAATCAATTATACTTCAATTACCAAATTAAATCATCCATACTTATAAATTCAATGAACTACCATTTTCGTATATGCAAAAACAGACAAAAAAGTACTCATTCAATCTCCATTTTCCAGCACATCTTCAACATCAATATCATATACAATCTATCCCAATTCAATCATCATAATCTTTATATTATAACTAGCCATAAAGAACAAAACTTTACTTACTTATTTAGCTTCCAATTCCAGCTCAATTCATCAAGTTAACCTTGCCCTCCATGTATGCAAGATTATCACAAATTTAAGGTAGAAATTGGATGGTTTTTGGCTTTGATAAAAGACAACAATAATCTACTTCTTTAGCTATTTTGTGAAGGGTAAAAGCATGTTTTTGGTGTGGTAATTTAGCATAGCTTCAAGAAGAACACATAAATGGGAGATAAAAGCAAGTTTTGGTGGTGAGAGATGAGATGAGAAGAAGAATGAGCAAGGCTGAAACTACACCATGCAGAAACGTTACACCTTGGATGCTAAATGTCACTATATTACGTTAACATATGTCCTTAAGCATGTAAGCCATTTATCCCCTCCTTAAGCTTCCAAATGTCACCTAGTTACTAGTCCATTTTTCAATAAATCATTGATGCTATTTTTCAATTAATTACCCATGCCAAATGTCACTCATTTATCTATGCCATTTGTCACTTATTTTATAGGCTTAGTCATCCTAATTTTCCATGTGTCAATTTGTCTTACCACTTGGCATTTTTCCTAGTGTAAATATACATTTTAATTCATCATTTTTCTAATGGTAACATTTAATTCCAAATTTACTATTTGTAACCAATCAAACTAAAATTCAAGACATAAACAATACATAATTCATTTCATGATCATTTTAAACCTTTTATACCCCAGAATATGTCAATTGAGTGTATATATTGTCTTTGCAATGTGCACAAAATCATAATTCATGTATGCATGCTAATGTTTTCTATAAGAATGAAATGCATTTCATGAATGCTAAAATGATTTGACTCATATGCATTAATCTAAGGCTCTAACCCTTAGTATGGAAAACGGGCTATTACATAAGGCGTGTCGTTGCAACACAGGATGTTGGACATGTTGAAGTGCAACAGCCATGAGTTTTCGACAGCAAGTAGAGTGCCAAAGAGCTTGAAAATTTCTTGTGGGGCATGGAGCAATACTTTACGGTGTCAAAGGTTTGAAACTCAGAGAAGGTGTAGATCACAAGGATGTATTTAGATGAGGATGCAAAGCTGTGGTGTCGAACCAAAATCTCCAACGACATCAGTGCGGGTAGACCTCCCATCGACACTTAGGAGAAGATGAAAAAGGAGCTAACAGATCAGTTCTTCCCTAGCAACACTTCATGGCTCCTAAGAGAAGCTGTGAAGAGGTTGAAGTATGTGAGAAAATTCACATTTTTGATGTTAGACATGCGGAACATGTCGTAAGAGGATAAGTTGTTCAACTTTATAAGCAGCTTGAATGGTTAGGCACAAATGAGTTTTGGAGGTCCCAAGCGTGACAGCAGTTGCAGATGCCTTGGTAAATCTCCAAAAGCCACCACTGATTTGAAATAACTACGAGGGCAAAAAGAATGGTGGGACACGGAATGGCTCGGACAAAGGCAATAATAAGGTAGGTGAATCTTCTCAAGGTAAGTCCAAGAAACAATGAAAATAAGATATTACTTGCTTTATTTGAGAAGGGCTACACTTTGCTCATAAGTTCCCAAGATGAAAGGTGGGTGAGGAGTAAGTAAATAACATAGTCACAAAAGATCAAGGAAACGGAGAGGAGGACTCGACGAAAGAAGTCTACCTTAGTAGTTTTGCTATGTTGGGCACAATAGACCTTGTGAAGAAGAGTTTGAAAGGAAATGAGTGTGGGAGACATAGAGATTGAGAGAGCATCCTTGGTATACTTTAAGAGAAGTAATAAAGGTTGGCGTTAGCCATATCTCTTTCTTTTTCATATTATTTCCATTATTATTTAGTTCTTTCGTAGTTTTATTACAAAGGTGTGAGAGTTAAACACTGCGACAGTCTTAAGGTGTTCAAGAACAAGTAGGTTGGTCAACGATTATGAGACAAGGCTGAATCTTGCTTAATAGAGCTAAGTGAGATTGTCGTGCCAAGGGGTTGGCGTAACAAGTGGATAAGTTGGTGCTTGAAGGAAAACCTTTGTAACAACTGGTATTAGAGCCAAATTTTGATATTGGCAAGAGGCAGTAATTTGACAAAATATGTTAGCCAAGTGAAGGAACTCATTGGGCCAATTCCTAAAGGGGAGGAAGAGGTGACATCTTACAATACTCGATTCGAGATGTTAGAGGCATGAATCCATCAATTTTAGCATCAAATAGTGGAGTTGAAGAAGGTATAAGAGGATTCTAGATTCGAGATCACAATCCTAAGACGTGTCGTTACAATGCAGGATGTTGGATGTGTTGAAAGCATTTTGGTGAAGGTATGAGAGCTACTAGTTTTCGACGACAAGTGGAGTAACAAGGATCTCTAAAATTTCTTGTAGGACATAGAGCAATACTTTACAATGACAAAGGTTAACAACTTAGATAAGGTGTCAATCACGATGATGTATTTGTGGAGGATGTAAAGCTATAGTGGAGAATGAGAACCTCAAAAGACATCAGTCTTGGTAGACAAGATGAAGAAGGAGCTAAAGGATCAATTCCTCCCTAACAACACTTAATGGCTCATAAGGGAAGCTTTGAAGAGGTTGAAGCAAGACGGCTCAGTGCAGGAGTATGTGATAAAATTCACATCTTTGATTTTGGTCACATTAAACATTTTGAAGGAGGACAAGTTGTTCAACTTCATAAGTGGCTTACAAAGTTGGGCACAAATGAAGCTTCAGAGGTAGATCGTGAAGTACCTCCCATGTGTGATAATATAGGTGGATGCCTTGGTGATCTCTAAATGCCACCACTGATTCAAACTAGCTACGAGGGCAAGAAGAATGGTGAGACACATAATGGCTCAAAAAAGCCAAGGAGAAGGTAGGTAAATCTTCTTAAGGTAAGTGAAAGAAACAATCAAAACGAGATATTGTATTTTTCATTTATAAAGGGCTGCACTTTGCTCGTGAATGCCCAATATGAAAGGTGGGTAAGGAGCAAGTAAATACCATAGTCATGAAGGATTAAGGAAACGGATAGGAGGACTCGACAAAATAAGTCTACCTTAGTAGTTTTGTTATATTGGGAGCAATGGACCTTTTGAAGGAGCATTGGAACAAAATCTAAGAGAAACCTGTTGGAGAGGGATTATGGTAAATGTGAGATGTGCCAATGGCTAAGGAGTCTTCGATTAAACCATATTCAAAGGAGTGTCCATAGATTATTTCAACGAGGGCGTCGATTTCTTCTAGTGGGGGTTATTTGTTAGACCCCTAAGTCATGATAGCAGAATTGTATGGACATTGGTGAGCCTTGACCAATGTTTGAAATGCGGAACAATGGAATAAGGCAAAGACTTATGTGGAGGTAAAGAAGAAAGGGACAACGTCAAGCATTGGCAAACACTGGTCAACATTGGTGGAATTCTTCAACGAGATGTAAGATTCAGATGTGAAACTAAAAGAAGTCTTGAGATGGAAATCCAGTGGAAGGATAGATGGATCACACATATGATTGGAATATATGAAGGTGACTTGATAAGTATATCAAGCATGGTTCAAGTTTTAGGAGAGTTTTGGACTTTGTGTGAGTTGATTTGGCTAAGGTTGGGTTCTTGAAGGACTAAGGACTTAGTGTATGCTCAAACGGACGGAACATAGCTAATGTGCTTGACATGGGTAAGCATTTGATCGGAATAGTGTGCTATTGGCTTGGATGACTCATAATCAATGAATAGAGATGAGGAGATTTTGGATGATGTTGCGAGTAAGATCATAATGGATGAACATCAGCTCTAAAAGAGAAAGATCATGTAGAAGAATCGTGTGAAGATAGAGGAGATCTTCATGGATATAGACAGATTGTTCCTAAATAGATGTAATCTTTTATCTTATTATTATGATGTAGTTTTATCCTATTAGATAGAGTCCCAATTGGATGGGGATTTCATTCTATTAGTTAGTGAGATGTAGTTTAATAAGGATAAGATAGATAAGATTATGATCTTAACTAGTAGAGTTCTATTAGGATTCTAACTTGGTCATCTAGAGGTGCCTATAAATAGCTCATTTGAGCTTTGTTCTTCTCAAAAAGTGAGTGTGGGAGACATATAAATTGAGAGAGCATCCTTTGTATACTTTGAGGGAAGTAATAAAGTTTGGCATTTTTCATATATCTTCCTTGTTCTTATTGTTGCCATGAATATTTAGTTTTTTCATATTTTTCTTACAAGGGTGTGAGAATTAAACACTGAAAGGGTTGTAAGGCATTCGAGAGTAAGTATGTAGGTCAATGATCATAATACAAGGTTGAATATTGCTTTAACAGAGCTAAGTGAGATTGTCGTGAAAAGGGGTTGTAGCAACTAGCAGATAGGTTAGTGTTTGAAGGAAAACTTTGTAACAACATCCTACAAGTTTATTGGTACAAGCTACTTTGGTTTAAGCATAATTAACCTTGCAAATCCTTCATTACATTGCTAATAATTAGGAACAGGTTAATATCACTAGATAGGATAGCTCATTACACATAGTTCACTAATTGGTGATGTTTATATAAATCTTCTGCTGAAAATATTTATCATTTGAACTTACAATGTCAGTTCAATAAATATCTTTGGAATATCATAATTCAATTATATCATTTGTGTCAACCTCATATGTGTTTAAATGTGATTCATTTGATATGCTACACTTAGTGATTAATGCCTTAGAAATGTTTAAGATACTCACTTTGACTTATATGTGATTTTAGGCACAATTCGAGAGCAAAGAAGTTAAAGTGAGTCAAAATCACGATATTTAGGCCATTTTTTCAAGATTAATATTCACTTGTTTTCATGGAGCAAAAAGAAGAAAATTAAAAGACAAGAGGAAGACAAGAATATGGAACACAAAGAAGAAGAATCATAGAAAGCAATGCAACATATGCATGTTTGCATGAAACAACAACAACTAGTAAGGGGAAAAGGGCTGAACCGACGCATAGCACAGCAATGTCCAAGATAAAAATGAAATAGTAGATAGAAGAAAGGAAGGATTTGCATGAACATTTATGGAAAGCAAACGACGTTTGCATAAACATAAACATTTCATGCCAAAAAGAAATGCACATCTATGTTCAACGCAAAGGGCATACAAGGATTTTAAAAGGAAAATGTATAGTAATAGTGGGGTGAACAGTAGGGTGGACTAAAAATTAATTCCAAAAATAGATAGAGCGTAAATAACAGAAGGCAAAATGGAGGCACTGCGGTTCTCTCTTCATTTTTCACCACCAAAGCAGCTATGGAGAAGATAATTAATGCTTAGAGCATAAAAATAGAGATGGAAGGCTAGCTTCCTAATGTCAGTTCAATGGTAATGTCAACATCAAGTCATGATTAAGTTATTTTATCATTTTAATGTTGTAATTTCTTTTTAGATTGTTTTGTTGTTGATGTAAATTTGATCGGGTTTTCGGATGAATGATCTTAATGCATTATTTTGATTGTTTTATTTCGAACGTATTACTAAAACATTTAATGTATTCCGTAATCGTTACTTTTGATATTTGTGAGTAGCATCTAATGATCCCATATCGTTAGGAACAACATAACTTAGGCTAGATAACCTAAACATGTGAGGTTACTAATTATATTAATTGTTTTCCACATCGTAATGCAGGTACCAGAATAAATCTAGAGATTAAGGTTATTCGATGGTTAGGTTTAATTAATGGTCGTATATTGATTTAAAAAAACCTAAGGGAAAACTAAGATTAGTAGAGAGTTTTATTAGTCTCATATCGATAGTCTGAAGAGAGTTGTAAAGACATTAGGATGATGAAATATGCTTGATTATGTTTAGGCCAAGATTGAACCTACTGAACCTTGCATATATTTGACAGTTTAAATCATTTTCGATTGCTTGTTTTAATTTGTTTTCGATACTTTACTTTTATTTTATTTTCTAAATTGCTGAAAACCCAAACCCCCTTTTATATTTTCCTTGCATCAATTAATTTTGGTTACAGAAATTAACCAAACATTCCCTGTGGATTTAATCCCGACTCACTATAACTACAAATTTTAGTGTGCAGAATCAGGTAAATTTTGTAGTGTACTCGACACACGCTGTCACAACCTCCTAACTTATGGTCACAAATCATTAGTTAGGGTGTTATGCTGCAGATGAAGCATTAAGGAGATTTATGGATTTATAAAGGAGATTTATGGATTTATGGATTCATACTCGAGTAGGCTCAAGAAGTATAGAAAAGAAGATAATTTTGATAAGTTTTTACAGATTTTTAAACAACTATATCTTAGCATTATTTTGCTAAAGCTCTTTCAAAGATACTAAAGCATGCTTAAGAAGTCATCGGTGACTACTTAGGAGTGCTCTGCCTTCTTATGAAACTAGTTACCAAAAAAATCAAGGATCTAAGAAGTTTTAGTATCCCTTGTAATATTGATAATTTTTAACTGAAAGAGCATTAGTAAATTTGTTAGATAATATTAAATTGATTCCATTTAACATATTTTAAGAAGTTAGGATTACATAAACCTAAACTAACTACATAATTAGCAGATAGGCCAAATAAGTGTCCTAAGGGAATTATAGATGATATTTTTGTTAAGATTGATAAATTCATCTTTCCTATTCATTTTATTTTTTTGGATGTGGAGGATTATGTAAAGATTCCTTTAATTTTAGGACTAACATTCCTAGTTACTATTAAAGTTATAATTGATGTGCATGATGGGAAATCAATCCTAAGGATAGGGGACAAGGAAATAACTTTTTGGATGTCTAAAGTCATGATGTATCCCATTAAAAAAGATGATACTTGTTTCTATGTAGATGTGACTGATATTGAAGTTTCCCATATTATGCTGGAAATATTCACAAAAGATTCATAGGAAACTTATATTATATAAGGCAAAAAAGATAAGAAGGATAGTTTGATTCTAATAGAGCATATGGAATATTTGGAAGCTAATAATCCTATGATTAGGAGGATGCACTTTAAGGATATTATGAGACAATATATATATATATATATATATATATAGTCGAGCCTTCATTTGAGGAGTAGCTAGAGTGAGGAGCTTGTGTAAGAAGTCTAGATAAAAGGGCTCATAAATAACATTTGTTATAAGGAAACGCAATGATTTAGGTATTTTTGTTTTAAGTTGGTAGCTTTTAGGATCCTTAAAATTATTTATATTATATTTTTACTTGATTTTTCTTGTTTTTCATTTTCTAAAGTTACAAAATAATTTCAAATTCATGGATTTTAGCATATTTTGATGTTATTTCATTAGTAGATTAGGATTATCTTATCCGGTATGAGAATTGGTTTAGTTTTACAAAACATATAGGCAACACACTATCCAATGTAGATTTATGTTTTTCAATGTGTTAAAGAACATCCCTACATGTTTGAAAAGAGTGAGCTAGTAATTGAGGAACCAAATTATGAATTAAAGATCAAAGATCATTAATGACATTGGATAAGGATGCCATTCTTTTTTTATTAGGGGAGTACAAATTATCTTAATTTCCCTGTTTCCCATTATTTTATATTTATCATAGTTCTTATATGTCACTAAATTGGAGAGAATATACAACTCACGTTTTAGGAAGGAATTAATTACTTATGCTTGTTAACTTTGTTATAATTAGTTTAATAGGGAATACCATAGAAATTTTTTAACATTGGAAGAATATTTATCGAGATCATTCATTATATTTTTTTTTGTTATTATGACATACAAGCATAAGTGATTTCTTTTTAAAAGACGAAAGTGAGTTGAAGATAAGGAAGAGGGAGGAAATAAATAAAACAGAAACCTTAAAATGGCTTAGAAGAGAATAAACAACTAATAAAATCCCTTTAAAGTGGATTTTCATCATTCTAGAGTGAAGTTTACAAGGATTCTAACTATGTTTCCATGATTTCTAGCCTTTTCTTTGGTTTTGATGTTTGATTTTTTTTCCTCATGAGATAAATACCTTTTGGTGTCTAGATGAGATGAATCCTAGGATAAATTGTATAGTAATTTTGATTTAAGTTAAAATTTTATTTAATTTTATTGATATTTTATCATATGTTCGTCATTATAATTGAATTAATATTGTCAACATATTATCTCATGTATGATTTCATTTAATTGAGATTGAAAATCCATTGTATGAATAGATCTAACATAATTAAAAGGAGTTGCAAGCAAAATTAGAGGTAAGGTAACACAAATCCTCTAGATTAGGATCAAACCGAATAATAAAATTCCAAAATCAAATAATTGAATTCTTTGGGTTTTAATTAAAAAAGATTTAAATTAATCAACCCAGAATTAGGTGTTTATATTTTTGAAATTAAAAAAGATTTAAATTAATCAACCCAGAATTAGGTGTTTATATTTTTGAAAAAGATATTAACATAATTTAGGCATTTTCACAGTCCAATGAATTACATAATAAGTTACTTATTGAAACCATGATTGCATAAGAAATCCTAAGGGGATTCAAATGCTATGTTCCATTATTTTATTTATTTATTTTTCATTCTTTGACTATCTTAGTTTTTGTGATTTTTATTTTTTTATTTTTTTCTTTTATTTTCAATATGAATTATCACATTTACCTTAATTATTGGTTTGATAATAAGAAAAGAGTCATTAGTAGTTCTCGTAGTCTTTTGGGATCAACACTTGGAATTCCTAACCTTATATTATAAAAAATAGGTGCACTAGCCTTGGACAGTCTATCGATTTTAGGAATTAAGTTATATATATGCTCCATAAGAGTGCCCCAAGACAAAAGAAAAAATAGCTATATTACTTATTATTAAGCCTCACTAGTATACTCATAAAAATGACTCTAAAATTTGATTTTTGTATACTCTTTTATCTTATATAAGACTACAAGCAATTGGACATTTCATTGCATAATAATATAGCCAAAACTAGTGATTGATCCTATAAGGATAGTGTAAACACTAATTCTGACCTCCTACTATTATTTAGTCAACAATATTGAGTTTGGTTTATTAAAACTAGAACTAAATTAAACTAAATAGATAGAAACACTAGTAGACATAATAAAAAAAGTAATCAAAAATAAAAAAATGATAAAAAATTTATAATAGAACTTCCTATAGCATCATATTATAAATTTGATTAAGATATTTATATATTCTAATATTTGGATTGTTGAACTCTCCTTATTTAGTTCACCTTGTTTAATGAACTATCTCTTTTTAAGGTACAACCACATATTCCTTAATTGATTAATTGATATATCTATTTAACTAATTTCTAATAATTCATTAAGTTTTATAATATCTTATAAAATGTGTACATATAATGTTGCTTTGATACCAGTAGGGTTAGTAAGTCTATTTCCAGTATCATTCAATCCTTAATATTTATCTGTAGTTTAATCTATAAGTAGGTTCTTTTGACAATTTTTACCTTTAAATGAAGATAAGGTTTAAGCTTTCACTTATATCTAACAAAAATTAAGAACAACATTAATATTTCACAAGCATAGAACTCTTTAATAGAAAACTACAATTAATCCATTAAGAACCAACTATGATTACATGTAATGGATATTAAATAGGTTACCTTCAAATTATCCTTGAAATAGAAAAAGAAAATATAAAAATATAAAAACTCATTAGAAAGGTTTCTCATAATGAAGATTTAAATCTCTTAAAGTGATTTATATGTTGGAAAAAAAGTAAAACTAAACTAAAATGGTCTTCTCTTGAGGGTTTGAACCTTTCTTTTATATAAACTTTCCATAACAAACATGGTATAACATATGATTGTATTCCAATTTGCATATCACACAACTTCTCCAATTTCACTTTAAACATAAAAATATGTGCACTAAGATATCTATTTTCAATATTGTATTTAACATTGTATGTATTTTCCATCTAACAATAGCTCTAACCTAACTATGTAGAAGGTCTTGTCTTATGCACTAAATTTTGAGTAAGAAAAGTGTCTAGTACATGATCGTAGTTATGTTTGAATTTCTCACCATCTTCTTTTGTTTGAAAAGGGACACACCCTGACATATGAAAGTATGCAATCTTTGTTAAGAAAAGAATGAGTTTTCTTCTTATTTTCCTTGCAAAACCCTTTAATCATTGGTCAACATCATTTATAAGCAATATTTCCACGGTTACCCAAAAATAGCATAAACCAAGTAAATTAAGTGAATTTAGATGCACAATATAGAAAAATACTAAAAAATATGTACATTACATGTATATAATAGTATCGAAATCATATAGAAAAGTTGCACAATGAAAATTAGGTAAGTTTGGACACAAAAATCTATAAAGTTTATAATTATGAGGAATTTGTCTTAGAATCTATGATGTATATAATAATGCAAGTAAAAGTAGGGTGCTTTTATTTGTTATTCTCAAATGATGTTGTTAGTTTTGACGAACCTTTTTATAAGATATGTAGAGATAAAGATAATATTTTTTAAATTCTTTAGAAATATTAAAATAGCACTCATTTATCAAGTAATCATAAGAAATCAGTGGTATGCCTAAAATCATTTTTGGATAGATGTACAAGTTATTTCTTAGATACCTAATAATTAATCTTTGTATGGATTCTAGTATTTGTAATGGATTTATGATGTTAACAATACTTAGATTTTCTTACATCATTTTCGACTAATATTCTTCATTAACTTGTTCAAAAAGGAGGTTTTATACAAGTTGATGTATACTTTTTATAGGCCCAAGAATTATTGAAATTGAAAAACATTGAAAAGCAACAAGGTTATAGTTTTATACTTGTTTTTTATGTTACATGCTTTTACTATCACTTTAAATAATGTAAATTAATTTAAAACATTTACATTTTATCTTTAGAGCAGATGCAACCCATTCTACTAGCTCATCTTAAATAGCTATTCTTCTTAGAATTAAGTGAAAAATGGAGAAGCTCACGTGTAAGTGATAAAACAACATAGGACTATATTATCAATTTGGCAATCATGTACGAGAAAACTTAACCAATTCATTGACCATTATGCATTTGGTTAAAGAATACATTAAAAAATTAAGTTCAACAACAAAAAATAAAAGTTAAGTTTCTTTGTTCCTGATTATGACATTTTTATGATTTTCTTAATGTAGTGTTACAATATATATCTTTTCTTGTTTTTTCCATCATATTTTGGCTTTACAAAACCCTTATTGTTTTATGTTTTCTAGCATACTTTTGGTTATTTTCATCTAATATATTTATTTTGCATTAACCAGAGCAAGTTATCATTGAACAAGCTTTTGAAAGTTGATTTCCTTCTTTTTCCCCTTTCCCTACGATAAATAAGTATGGTTATACTATTAAGAAGCCTCAAATAATTCATTTGCCTTGTCTAAGATGTTGTTACGTGATGAACATGGGTGGGTAGATAAGGTGATTGATCAATTGAAACCTTTTGATTACCCTTATGTATGACCACCATTATTTGAGATGCTAGTATATTTGTCTTCACCTATATAAAGGATGAAGAAATTTAAATGAGAGAGGTAAAATGTGATGTAATAAAGATGAAGAAATGTAAGAAGACAAGGATTTAAATTGTGATTTCCTAATTTAAAGTTTCAAAAGAGTGTGGAGGTTAGTTGGGTTGTCATACTAGTAGTCGGTGGGTTTCATACATATAGAACTTGTCATATCAGCTTTCATTAATGGAATCTTGATAGGAGCTTGAGATTCCATCTAATTAAGGTTAATTTTTTATTTCTCATAATCTATGAGACTTTTCTCATCATTAAAAAATTAAGGTAAAACTTAAATTTTGATTAAAAAACTTTTAACGTCTAAAATTTAATTTTGATTAAAAAACTTTTAAGGTCTAAAATTTACTTTTTTCCTATCATTTAATCCTTATATATAAATTACTTTAACAAGTTGCAGTACCCACAAAAATGAATGTACAACCATAGATTTTATGCAAGCCTTATCCTCAAGTAAATAGTAACATTGATGTGGACAAAACAATATTTTAGCACTCCTCAAAGAACAGTTTGAAAGAAAGAACAATTGCAAATCTAAATCCCCAACAAAAAGGGAAATTAAAAAGAGCAACAAGATTGTAGGTGTGTAAGCCAATCAAATTAATAAACCATGCATATAAAGTCCTCAAAGAAAAGCAAAATCATTCCTCAAACAATGATTTGGAATCAGAACTAGCATTGTAAACTATAGTAAACAACCCTTAAGTTTTGCTTTTTTTAATAATACATGTCCAAAAAATCCATAAAAGAGAGCTAAGAAAGCAATTGATAAGAGTTCAACTACTGGTGTTTTAAGGTTCAGTTTCCAGTAACAGGGACAAAAAAATAAGATCACTGACTACTTAGTGCAGAAATACAGTATACAACTAAATATCTTCTGCTAATATCTTACATATTCACAGTTGCAATCTAGGTTGCCTAATTGATGTGCAAAGGAACAAACAACAATTCCACAGATGGGAGTTTCTCTCCTAATATTTTGAATTAGGAATAAATATGAAGCTTATGACATAAGTTATTCCTCTCATAGTCGACGTGACCTCGAACAATTGCCATTAAAAGGTGAAGCATATCCATTAAAATAGTGTGTTACACTAGGTGGAACTGACAATGAATCAAAGAAGAAATTCCTCAGACTTAATAAAGGTAAAAGAACAAACATAGCAAATTTTTAATGTGGAACAAAATAAGGAGATCAAACAAAACAGAAAACGGTTATGGTGTAACATCATATTTTAATCCATGTACAACATCAGCAAATAGTAGAAAATGTAAAGGGAAAGTTTTGGAAACTGCAAAACTAACACAAGCCAAACCCAATTAAAAGAAATTCTCATAGTGAACCACCCCTTCCCAAATTAAAAGAACAAAAAAAAACGTAAGAAATTATAATAAAACCTGACCTGTGCTTTACTTGTCCCCAAACTTATCTATAAACAAGCAAAAATGATCTAGTTTAGCTAGAATCTGGTCATTTTTTGTATTTACATCCTCATTTTATTTCTCGAGCATATCATTTTGTTTTTTAAGCTCTTCATTCTCTTTTCAAAGTTCTTCTCCATTTTTCTCAAATGCCTTAGTTTCTTTCTCAAGTTCTTCATTCCTACACAAGAGTTGGGAAATAATCTCATCATTTTATTTTACAACAGCATCTAATTGCGCTTTAACATATCGCACTTCACTGGAGCTACTACCAAAGTTATCACAATAATGGGAAATAATCTCATCATTTTATTTTACAACAGCATCTAATTGCGCTTTGACATATCGCACTTCACTGGAGCTACTACCAAAGTTATCACAATAATTTGCCTTCAATTGACCTTCAAGACCAAACACCTTGCATCTAGTAACCCCAAAACCATAACCAACTACACGAGAACTTGAATTACCAGCAGAGTATATATACTCATCAAAAACTTGACTCTCAATCTCCACATAATCCTCTTGTGACTGGGGAGCAAGTTCTGTAACCTTAGTGTTAATAGCCTCCTATACATATCACAAACATAAATAAACTTTATATTGTAGAAACCAAAAAACTTCATAAATTAATATGGCTTATGGTCTAACTATGCATACCAGCAGTAACTCTGTGCCTTTGTCCACATACCCTCCATCTTTTCTGACATGTGTGCTTCTCTAAAATTCTTAAGCACTTGGTTCTCTTCCATTTTCATCCACTTAATACAAGCAATTTAAGAAAACCAAACTTCATTACCAATATGATGAAGACAACCAAATTTCAAATGTCAGTTGATCACAATGTCTTAACCAAATAACAAAAGGAACTTACAAATTCAACTCTCTTCTGAGCATAACTTTTAGAGCTTGTAGTATGAACATGATCTTGAGATGCTAGTGCTTTCTTTCCAATTTTAGAAAGTGCCTAGGAAGTAAAATTTTTTTTAATTAATTTTCAAGTGCAAAATGGCTAATGGACATGCTTTTACATACAAGGTAGTAATTATACCTCAAACTTAGATGAACACCAATAAGAAACTAGTATTACCCATTGCTCTTTTACTACATTGTAAGGCACATTTTCTATTATTTGTTCTTTCATGAGATTAGGTAGATAATACTTGCTTTGAAGCCTCCAGTTATAATGTTTCCAATGTTTATTAACATGTGCTAGAAATCCTTTATCGATCTCAACACATTTTTGTAGCACAAATTTCTCCTTCATTTATAAATTACAAGAAATCATGAACAAAACTAACTATATAATTGAATAGTTTACAGAGATCATAAAGAAAAAGTGTCAAAGTATACCCGAGCAACTTTCACAATCTATTCTTTGTAATGTTTGTCAACTTGCCTCCAACGACTTTCTCCAATAAGACAATAAGACCCATTTTTGGCAATATCCGATAAGAAATGCAAAAAAACAAGACCTCCCTTCCTCACTGGCTAATCAAATTGATTAAACTCAACCATAATTCTTCGACCAGGTGGAAAAAGCTAAACATGCATTCAGGATATCACCCCACTCATTATGCCACGCTTAGGAGGTTTGCCTTCTCTTCTATTCAATCAGATAAGGAAATTATCAAATTTCTATAAATATATGGTGAAAGTATATAGTTATGTCAAAAAAGAAAAAGAGTTTACCTTTAATGTACACTACCTCATCTGGATCGGTTGGTATCTTGTCAATCCATGCAACTTTAATCATTGGATGATATACCTTTTTCTTTATTTTGGGATGAGATGAGCGCTGACTATTTTCCTACATGTTTTCTTCGTTCATATTTTCTACTCCTTTAGAAGAATACCCAGGAAGTTGTTGTGATAATCTTGAAGAGCCAACTGGTTTTGCAATTTCAATAGGTTGAGGAGGTCTCACTAGGGCTACTATAAACTAGGTTTTAGGGGATCTTAATTAACCAATTGTTGCACCTTTAGTAACTTGTGAATTCAAGGTTATGGATGGGTGATCTTTTACTATTATTTTCGTTGGTGAAAATGGTCCAAATAATGGAGCAACATGTTTTGATGGTTGAGAGGAGAATAGATATGTTGCTTGTGTTCTTGATGGTTTTGATTGTAATGTTAGTTTCTTTGATGGTTGAAAAGATGATGACACACCCATTGGTCGTGTTTTTGGCGGTTGATAAGGAATAGAAGAGCTCGGTGCTACTAATTTTGTTTTTTGAGAAGGTGCAGACCCTAAAGGTATAGGAGTTATTAGACCAAGTAAAACCTGTATCCTCTTACTTTAGAAATTTATGATCCTCCACTAAGTAAAACCTATCTAAAAAAAGGAAAAAATATGTCAATAAATAATTGCAATCGAATAAAAAAAGTTTAAAATGATACAAAAGAGAGAAAAGAAAGGAAATTATGCAGCAATTAAGAAATTATTAATAGTCACATATTCACTAAAAAAGAGGCCAATCATAAAATTTAAATTTTCATAAACCATAGGATCACAATTGCAATACTATTGATCATCTCCTAGATCATAAAAATTCCTTGGCTTAGCTTCAATAACATGATCCCAACCCTTCTCTTTTTTGTCGAAAATTTAGAAAACTTGTCTTGCCTGACAGTAAATAATAAATGGCTCATTTTTAAGAAACGACCTGTGTAGATTAACTTAAAAAAGTTGACATAAGGTTCATTATTTCTATTTAGCTTTTACCCTTTAACTAAGTCCACCCATTCACAAAAAAAAACAACTACCCTATATGTTTCATTGTAATCTACTTCAAAAATATTAGTCAATTTTTTATAATATTTTTCTCCATTTGCAACCACCATTACTCCACTGTTTTGTGTCTTCCTATTTCTTTCAAAAGTAGTTGTATTAAACTTGGTTCCATTGACCACATAGCCCTTTACTTTTGTTGCAAAAGGAGTCAGACCACAAGCTAAGGCTCTTATCAACCTTCCTTATTCAGTGTCCTTATTAATCTTGCATACCTATCAAAAATGTTTTTGTGAACTTATTAATGTTTAATCAAATATCATTCAAGCACAATATTAAAACAAAAAAATACTGAAAAATATATACATAAATGGATAACCTGTGATTTGAACCAATTTGAAAATTCATCAGCTTTCCATTTTTTTACCAAAGCTTCATCAACTTTAATTCTCCAATTCTCTCTTCGCTTTTGATATATGAATGCATTGTATATAGTGAAGGATATCTAGTACTTTTAGTTATATCCAAATTAAATTAAAGTAGTCAACCATATGATTTAGCATATAAAATTAACACTTACTTATAAAATGGCTTCAATAATTCCTCAAATTGGGTAAGCACATAATGATGTATTTGTGCCAAGCTTCGATCAAACATAAGAGTGATTTTTTCCCCTATTGCTTGACTACTAGAATCAAGCAAATATCGTACTAATTGAGGATTATCAGCATCATTCCTACATGCTTGATTGAAAATAGTCTCAACACCTTCTAGATATCTTGAACAAAAGGTAACAGTCTCCTTGAGAATATAACCCTCAATAATGGAACCTTCTAGCTAAGCTTTATTTCTAATGTATGCTTTTAGATGGGCCAAATACCTTTTATATAAGTCAATATATAGTTAGCCAATACTAGAAAAAAGAGATAAGATGGCAATAAAAGGTAAAACAAACACATTATTTCAAAAACAAATGCTAACCTTTCAATTGGATACATCCATCTATAGTGTATGGGTTTGCCAAGCTTAATCTTCTTCACTAAATGAATTAGTAAGTGAACCATGATCATAAAAAAGGGAGGAAGAAATTCAATTTCCATACGGCAAATTATTTCTAGGATATTTGATTGTAAAGCATCCAAATGTTTAGGATCAAAGCATCTGGAACATAGAGATTTGAAAAATAAAGACAAATCATGAAGGAGGTTAGCCACTTATGAGGATTGCGATGCTTTCAATGCCACTGGAAGGATTTCTTACATTAGAATATGATTGCCATGACTTTTGAGATTTATGAGCCTTCTGTTTTTCATGTTCACGTATCTAGAGAGGTTGGATCCATATCCATTCGGGACTTTAAGATATTGAAATACTTTCATAAATAACCCCTTATCCTCAAATGACATACAATATGGAGCTGCTAGCATGAACAATTCGCCACCTTCCTGATGTTTGAGCCAAAGATGGGGCTTCACATTCCTCTCCTTAAGGAATATGCAAGATTTCTTATCATCTTTGGTCTTACCATCTACATTCATGAGGATTAAGAGTAGATTATCACACATATTCTTCTCTATATGTATGACATCTAAGTTATGACGAAGAAGGTTATGCTCCCAATAAGGCAAGTTATAAAATATGCTCCTTTTAGTCCAAAGAATCTTATCCTCACTCATGTTCACCTCACCAATCGTTATACCCCTATGGTGTCTCTTCTTTTCCTTAGAAGTTTTAACCATTTTACCAATCTTTTCTTGCTTTCTCAAGATGTCAGAACTAGATGTAGCATTTAAAGCATGACTATGCTCTTCAGAGCCATCAAACAAGTTACCACGAAACCTGAAAGGATGATCATGAGCCAACCATTTGTAATGCCCAATATAACATATCTTGTTCCTAATCCTAACTGAGGGTGTTGAGTAAGTACATAATGGGCAAGCATTATAGCTCTCCGTACTCCATCCAGACAACATGGCATAAGCTGGAAAGTCATTGATGTTCCACATTAGAGTAGCTTGCATCTTGAATTTTTCCTTAGCATATAAGTCAAATGCGTCAACACCTTCCCATAATAACTTCAACTCATGCACTAAAGGCTACAAATATACATCAATATTATTTCCTGTTCCATTTCTACCAGGAATAATTATGGACAAAATGAATAAAGATGCTCTTATACATGCCCATGGTAGCAAGTTATAAGGGATCAAAATCACTGGCCATGTGCTATAGGTAATGTTCATAAGACGATATGAATTGAACTCATCACTAGCCAAACCTAGCCTAACACTTCGAGGATCACATGCAAATTCAGGATACCGAGAATTGAATTTATTCCAAGCTAATGCATCAGTCGGATGCCTTAGAAATCCATCTTTTTTCTTTCCTTATCATGCCATCTCATGTATTCATCTATCTTAGATGACATATACATCCTCTTTAATCTCTAAATCAAAGGAAAGTATCTCATCACTTTAGCCGAAATGTTCTTTTTATCATTCTTCCACCTTGAGACGTGACATGAATGGCAAAAATTTTCCCTTGACTTTTCACCTCAATACAATGTACAATCATTTAGACAAGCATGTATCTTTTCATATCCAGGACCTAAATCTATTATTAGTTTCTTATATTGATAGTATGAGGAAGGAAAATAGGTTATTTATGGAAATGCATCAAGTAAAAGATTAAGCAACATTGAGAAAGACTTATTTGGCCAATTAAACATGCATTTGATGTGAAAAAGGTACAGAAGAAATGACAACTTAGAATGAGTGGTACATCCTTCATAAAGCTCTTCACATGAAGCATCAAGTATTTTCTTAAGCTTAGGCTCTTCCTCAGTAATGAATATGTTAGGTTCTTTCTCATAGAGCTCATTGGCCAAACCGCGGTCATCCATCATGCCATCAGCATCCAGTTGCTCATAAGGTTCAAAGATAGGTTCACCTTCATAAGGAATACTAAATCCAATAGCATCCCTCAATAACCCTACAACATCATCTTGGCCTATCAATCAAGGTGATTAGGCATTATAACCTTATGACCCATTTGTTCAGCAACATTTTCAACAAGAGTGTTTGGCCTATGGAGTATCCAATCTTTATAGTCCTTGTAAAATCCTTTAAACAAAATTTAACTTTCTACCTCCTCTAGTGAGAATAATTTCTTTCTATCTCATTGACAAACATTACAAGGACATCTAATCTTACCATTTTGTTCACCTTGCTTTGCAAATTCTATGAAATCATAAATCCCTTGAATATAAGACGTTATTTCTTTGTCGGATCCTGCTTTTAGGATTTTTATATTTTATATTTTTATTTTAATTATTTTATTAGATTATCAAGCATAAAAATAAATTAGAATTTATGAATTAGAAATTTTTTCGAAGTTTAATATGGTATATTATGAATTTTGTAAGGTGGTATAAAGTAAAAGAAGGAGTTAGTAGGAATTTCATGAATAAGGAA
>JAOQMS010000178.1:13960423-13981723 GCA_027563885.1 Erythroxylum longipes
TTCAATTTGGATTCTTCATTATGGCTTCCCAGCTGGTGTCCGACGTCTCCAACAAAGATCCAGCCCAAAATAGATGACAATTGGGCTTAAAACTAGTCCATAAATTCGGCCCAGTTCTTGCCCATGTCGTATCTGTTTCCAGTACGTAACTTCTCCAAAACAGCCCAAATCTCCTGCATTACGACTCCAATTGCCACTTTGGTGTCTTACAAACATAACAAACACAAAGCACACAAAAACACATAAATAATAAACAAACACATGCAAAATGAATGCAAACTATCCTATAAACCATGCATGAAATGCAACCTATCAGAGCACTTGTAAATCAATTAAATCAAACTATAATAGGAATGTCATTATAGTAATAAGTGATTGTGTTTGGCAAAAATGTTAACATTACTATGGATTACATATGAATTGATTGTGTTTAACATTTTTGTGATAACAACTACATATATTGGGGGTTCAACTTTTAAGAGTTGACATGTGATAGGGAACATGAACTTAGTATCATTTCTAACTGGAAGATTAAAAGATAACTTAATCCAATATTTTCATTGGCTTTCAATAAATCGTGTTAACTTGAATATAGTTTAAGAATCCCTGTGTATGAATTAAGATATAGTAAAACACAGTTAGTTATCAATAATCTACAATAAGATTTTATAAAAAAATTGAAAATGCATTAGTGGAATTGAAATTAATTTTATCATATATTTTAAAATTTTCTTATAAAACAATATGAAGAAATTTCTAATTATGGACTAGTAGCAAACCCAATAATCTAAAGTTAATTATTTGAATTAGATGAACTTTTTTGGAAATAATAAAACCATAAACATCTTAATATAATTAACTCATCAAATTTTATGCTAATATTAAAAGAGGAAAAGCATGATTGCTTAATTCATATTGTTTAAAACAAATGAGTGAGTGACTAGTGAGCCTTTTTTTCTTAACCATATTGATCTATATATTATGGTTTTAGGTTACATACCTAATTCCTGTGACATAAAAAGAAGTCAAAAGCAATATTGATGGATAATTGGAATTAACATAAATTTATGTGATGAATGCCTCTCTATTTCTCCATATGCTTTATGAAGGCATGCAAAAAGACTAATTGATTACGTAGGAACTGACTGTATAATTACACAAACACATTTTCAAAAAGGAAATATTGTTATGTAAAAACATGATGTTTTTTTACATAAAATTGAAATTAATATTTATAATTTTAAGACTTTGAATAAACAATTGTCACAAATAATTAGGCTATAATATTTATACCTACTTTAGAAGACATCATTATCATAGATAAATTAAGAAGATTAACTTTATATATATCTTTTGTTAAAATTATTTTCTCTCTCTTAGCTCTTCTTATGTTACAGAGAACTTAATGGAATACTTTATGCGACCCTAATTAGTTGAGAGAGAATAAATTTTATAGCATTTAATCTGATACATCCATTAAGAATCAAAATTAATAGTTGATATGTATTACTTTATTAAACATGGAATATAAACAAAATACGACTCTTTAATTATAGTAATATTATGATTAATATTTATAATGTAGCCACTAATTGAGCCACATTATGAGTTTATCACACATGGCCCAATTCTTCAAATATTGTTTTTAATAGTGTAAACATTAAGCTTGTATAAACATATCTCTTAATACCTTTATCATTTAACTTAACTTAATAAACAACAAAATGCTGGTTATGGCAATCATACTCTTTAACATGGCATACTTCCATAGATCACAACACTATTAGTTTATCAAGTTAGGTACACATAAGTGATATATAAATATTATAAGGGTCCACATTAATGTCTCATTCATAATTTTATTTATTATATAATAACATTTAGATGGTCAAAATCGTAATAAATATGAAGTTTACTAATCAAAAACTTTTATTGAGCTTAAGAGCATTAAAATGTCATTAGAAACAATTATCAATATATAACCAATGTCTATTCCTTGAACGTGTTTTTAAAATATCTTTAGTTGTAAGCCTTTAGTTAAAGGATCTACAATCATAAGATTCGTCTGTGCAAATTGTTCTTCAACTTCCTTTACAAACACAATGAGGGCTTTTATAGTTTGAGATTTTTCAATAAGTAAATAGATATATTCGTATCAATAAAGATAATACTTTTCTTACTAAAATTTGGAGTGTCAAAAGGTTCACATATAACAATATGTATAATTTTGAGTTGAGTAGTTCTTGTAGCTCCTATTTTACTATATTTGGTTTGATTTCCTTTAATGCAATCCATATATATACCAAGATTGGTAAAATCTAAAATTGGAAGAATTTCATTCTTTACCAGTCTTTCTAATCTTTCTTTGGAGCTCACTATAGGAAAAAGAGCTTTAGACAACAAACAAAATTGTAATTATAAGTACAATTATTATTGCCATTTTATTAAGGCAACAAAATTCATATCGTTAAATAAAGTGGCACTATTATAGATGTAAGGCAATAAAAATTTTTATTAGGCAAGAAAACGAATAATGTTGTCTAAAATTTTGACTGTGGCAATAAAATATTTTCAAACTATAGAAACATTATTAAATGGATATAGCAACAATTTGAATCTTTATAAGGCAACAAATTGGCTTTTTAGGTAACGGTATCTAATAACAAAAAGAACAATTTTTCCTTTGATTAGGAGCAATATACGTTAATTTTTGTTAATACAATAATATATAATATTGAAAGTAACCATACATACACTAATATATGTCATAAAATATATACTACCAAATATCGATGACCAAAAAACTACATTTATATATGCTGCTATATAGTCCTTATGGACTTAATGAACAACCTTTAAAATATTCAAAATACAATAACCAAAAATTATTAGCTAAAATATGCTCCTATATTATCTTCCTCTAATCTATATGAAATATAACTATGTCAACTAAAATACAAAAAAATAATATATGTGGGCACTTAAAAATCCTTTACAAAATACCTCCTTGTACACTCCTAGTCATCACCTTTCTAAAAAAAACCAACAAATAGAGTAGAATTAATCCAAAAAAACTATGCTTATAAATAGGTTGATATATCTAAAGAATAATGTATTAACTACTTTGTTATAACCTGTATTTAGTAAAGACAAATTAATGTAGTTCAAAAACTAACAACATAAAGATTAAGTTCTTTCTATAAACAAAGTCAAAAGGAATAAAATTTTCAATACACATTGTGTTTAATATGTTTGCAAATGGAAAAATAAGAAAAAATAATTTGCAATTGATCTAAATGCAAAAGGCAATAAGATGAACAACATTAAATTAAAGAACTTTGTCATTTGATATTCTTCACGTTGATATGTACGATATAGAAGAACAGAATATTTCAAAAAACTGCTTAAAAAATTTCCTCATTAATTAGAGTTTAGATGTTAATAGAAAGATATTATACTAAAGAAAACATAAAGAAACACTAGGGAGTGAAAAAGAAATGGACCCTGGTGTAGCCACAACTATTCATAAACTGAAAGCAATTGAGGTTATATATAAAAGAATAAATAAAGATAATATATCTTTTATATGCCGAGGTCAAGACATGAAATTCTCATATTAGTTTACTTTGAAGATAAGGGAATAAAATTATAATGCTAATACAGTGAGAATATGAACAACTCACGTGATCAAAGTACCTTCGCATCTTCTCAAACCTTCATCCTATAAGTAGAATGATTTTAATGTCCTTACTAAATTTTCGATCCATTTTATTCTATTGATTAGTAGTATAATTTATGAAGTTAAAAGCTAGAAGTAAATGTAACTTTGATAGCAGACAACTTAAGAGTATGAGAGAAATGATTAAAAGCTTTAGAATAGTTATCAAGCCCAAAAAAGAAACAAATAAAGTGCATAATTTAACTTGATTAGTTACTACCATCCCAAGAATTATTTTTAGAGATATAGCCCAAAGAAAAATAAAAAACCATTAACACAATTCCTAAATTTGTGAGCAATAAGTTGAAGTCCAAGATAAAGAAAAAAAAACTATCTGAGGAGTTCGATCCTCCAATTTTTTTTCTTTTTGAGAATAAAATGGAATAAAAATACCTTATTTCTGCATATTCTATACCATTAAGAGTTAGAGATGCATCAAACCATCAGTTTAAAAATCAAGTTGATGCTTTTCTAAAAGAATCTATTGATGAGATTTAAGTACAATTTCTTAAGAAATCATAGTAAAACAAGGAATTAAAGAGGCAAAATCAAAGTACAAAGATGAGAGTTCATCCTTTTGAAGGTACTTGCCAAAATGAAGCAGAGAAATAAGCTTTTTACTTGAATATGTCAATGTGAAAAGGTATATAAAAGGGTTCTATATTTGGAGGAGAAATGAACTATAAGGGTGGGGAGGCCTAGTTTAAAAAGTTATTCGTGTTAGAACATGAAAGAGGAGTATGCTTCTAATATATAACATAAGCATCAAAGAAAAAGTACTAAAATATTAAAGGAAGCATAATCACTCACCCCTAAACCTTAGCCTAACAAAAGGGTTGATATAGTTGTGCAATCTCATTGGGGGCATGGCATGCAAGTAGTAGATAGTTGCGAGGTTATATCATCCAAGAAAACCTCATGGAGAATAATGAACACAAGCATATAACTGTAGAAAACTAACTAAAAAGATTGGTAACTTTGATCATCCACTAACTAGTGAAGAACACTTGGACTTCTTTTTAACCAAACTTTTCTACCTCTAGTCATATTTCTCAAAATCATTTCTGAGGATTTCTTCATGTCATCCAAACCTTATGACAAATAACCAAATAAAAAAGCATAAAATTCCAAATGAAAATGATGGAATCTTATTCATTGTAAAACATATCGCAGTAATAAAAGCCCTGTTGGCAATAAAACCCTAAAAAAGAGTTGTTATGGGGCTAATAAGACTATTTAGAAATGCTTTGAATGAAGCCATGGGTGATGAACTACTTGATTTCCTTCAAATCAAAATGCAAAGCTATATGCTTATATTAAGACCGAGATAGAAGAAGCATAGGGTCAAATGCACACTTATGGAGAAGAAAAAATAAATAAGATGAAGCTTTTAGGAAAACAAATAGCTTAAACCTTCCAATGGTTAACATAAATTTCAGAATGTAGGCTAAGATCATGGATAGAGAACTCAAAACTCTTGGTGGACTTCAAGTTTAATAAAGAATAGAAAGCAATATCTTTCTTCCAAAATTTCCATCTTATTATATAGAATTCCTTTTTCTTTTATCCAGTTCTAGTTATCTTAAATAAAGAAACAGGAATAACTTTTTTGAACAAAAGTAGTAGAAACTCATCCTTTAATTCTTCACACAAATTTGTCAATCTAGATAAATCCAACATCTACCCTTTTAAAATATGTATCAATATAGATATTTCAAACGTATGTATAACTTATGTATCTCACAGGGTGGGGCTTATCTCTAAAAAAGACCATTTTTGAATAGTAAAAGAATTTGATTTATATCACTTATATAATCTCAGCTTATACCATGAGCCCCTCAATATAAAACCTATATTTCTCTGGATAGATGTAATAAAAATTGATTTGATCTATAAATACATATTTTTGAACAATAAACAAATTCAATTTGTATCACTTATGGAGTTAACTCATACTATGAGCCCCTTAAAACAAAAACCATATTTAATGGGTTAAGTGCAGCAACCCATCTTCATATGCATAATAAATATAGGCTTTAAGCTTGTAGGTGGCCCTTTTTCTCATTGTGTGCGTACGTGAAAGAGATGCAAATAGAAATACAAAGACATCAACTTTAAGACACTTGAACTTAGATTTCCAGGGAGAAGATGAAATAGTTATTGCTTTGTGTTTTTGTCTAATAGTTGGAGTTAGGACTTAAGAGAGAAGATGCTTAAGGCTGGCCTTCAGCCAGTCACAAAACATGTTCTCTTGTTTTTGTTTGCTAACTTTAGTTGGATGCAAAGACCTAAATCTTCTAATGCAATCACCTAATGGTTACTCTAATTTTTTTCCTTTCTTTTCCTTTTATTTTTATTATAATTTCACTATAAATCATTAATCCTCTATAATAAAATATGTTTTTTGTTCGTAATTAAGAAGAGTGCTTTTGAATGAGTTTAACATCTAGTTTTGATTCCTTGATTCATTTGACTTGACAATATTGATTTATTCAATTGTAAGTATCATTGTAGTAGAGCTATATAAATAAATATGTAACATTAATAAATACACTTTAGGAAATAGATGACTGGAACTATAGCAATAATTCTAAATGTTGCCTATATAAGACTGTATTGCAATCATTTTTTTTAATTTTTTTTACCTTTTCTTATGTAGCAACAAAGTATAATTATCATTTCATTTTAGTATTATTAAAGGCAATACTTTGAAAACTGTTGTGTTATATTAATTTTTAGCAATACCTTTTAAACTATGACAAATATGTCTTTCCTAAAGATCTTTTCATTATAGATGACTTAAACATTTATACGATAAGTCAAATTATCATTCATTATGCTATGCTTAGTTCCGATAGTATGATAAACAAAAAAAAGAGATTTAGAAAAATTAATATTAAGTTTCAATTTATATAAACTTAGGCATGTCAAAATAAACCCAACTCGGCCGAGCCTGGGCCGGCCCATAGTGAACAGGTTTGGCCCAGTTAAACAGGCCATGGGCCTACTGGATATGGCCCGTGGCATTTCAGACCTGACCACGGCCCATGAATCACGGCCCATGGGCTGGTTTAATTGGGTCACGAGCCGCTGGCTAAGGTGGCTGGGTCGGGCTGTGGCCTACCTGGGGGCCACGAACAAAATGATGCCTTTTTGTTTGTTACAAAATGATTTCGTTTTGCTTTAAGAGTAAAACAACATTGTTTTACAATAAGATAGTTAATAAAATATGAAAAAAAAATGACGCCATTTTCTTGCAAGCAAAAATGACATCATTTTGCCTCTGATTAAACGAAAGCCACGCCACACCCACCCTACTACCTAGTTGCCTGTTGCCTCCCTCCCTTGCACCATCACATGCTTGCCCATACCCTTCTGTCAGCCTCCTACTTGCCTCCATCTCCCTTCATCCCTGAGAACTCACAGTCTTACAATCTCCCCGAGAACTCCCTTTGTCCTCGAGAACTCACTCACTTTGTTCATCTATCGTGGCAATGTTGAAGGTAAGCTCTCATTCTCTCTTCGTCATTTTGGTCTTTTGGGTTATCTTAAGATGTGATGTGGCTAATTTGAGAACTTTTTAAGTCAATATTGGGAATATGGGATAATGTTTGCAATGTATTTGATGAAATGCCACAGATATTAATCAAATCATCTTTCTTGCTACATTACTATTTTCATCTTCTATTTTTTTTAACCCCAAGTTAGTATTGAGTTCATAACTCTAGAATAGCTCTAGTATTGAGTTCACAGCTTAAACATGACCATGCCATCTCATTTGTCTCGAATCATATTTTCTTGCTCCTCAATGGATTATTTTATTAATCGCTTAATTATATGAGCACAGAAGCATATCATACCTTTAATTTCATACAACAATTCAACATAAATAAATCATATCTGTATGACTATGGACTATTCATTAGGAAAGGTTAGCATTTTATTTTCATTAAAAATATCTATATGCTTAGAGTTACTGACCTAATTTATTTTCCTTTCCTTTAAGATGCTGCATCTCAGTAATTTACCTCTTTTTGTCCATGTCTGAGTAATGACTTATAGGATGAATATCTTTCAATTTCCATAAACCCGACCCAAAAAGAGGGGGTAAAACATTAGAAATCAAATACAAATCTGAATTGCAATATTTTATTTCTAACCCCAAAAACTGAATTGCAATATTTTATTTCTAACCCCAAGTATTTAGATGTTTTTTATCAGATGGATGAACATATTCCTTTAGTTAATAGTTCTAATCCATTATTGCAGGTAGAAGTGGAAACTTCTATTCTAACACCAAGTGACGATAGAAGTTCAAATAGAACTCAAATTAGTCAACATGAAAGTGAAGTTTGGAATCACTTTAAGAAGACTATATCGATTGATAAAATTGAAAAAGCAGAGTGCAATTATTGTCATAAGTTGTATTCAAGTGGTTCGAAAGGTGGAACGTCTCATTTAAAGAGAAATATGGAAACATGTACTAGACGGAAAATGGTTTTAGGAGGTCAAACATTTTTGAACCCTAAACTTATGAAAGGAAAGAATGAAATGACCGTAAAAACTTTTAACAATAACAGATCAAGAATTTTGATGGATAATATGGTTATTGGAGATGAACAACCATTGTCTATGGTTGAAAGCAAGAGATTCAAGATATTTCTAAATTCACTTAAACTAACTTTCAAGGTTCCAAGTCGGAATACATTGAGGAATGATATTTTCAAAATTTATGAGGACAAGAAAAGAGAAACATTAAGAGCATTGTCAAGTGGTCAAGGATGAATTTCCATAACAATGGATATGTGGATAGCCGATAACCAAAAGAAGGGTTACATGGCGATGATAGCACATTATATTGATAATGATTGGAAGTTATGCAATGGACTTTTGAGGTAATTTATATTCTTTAATATTATTATCATTTACTTTTTTCATTATTTTATGAATTTATGATTCATTTTGGCATGCTTTTTCATGATAGGTTCATTTATGTGCGGATGCCTCATATAAGTGAAAAATTGACAAAAGTGTTGAAAGACTATTTGATGGATTTGAACATCGAAAGCAAAGTATCCTTCATCACAATCGATAATTATAGCACAAATAATGCTATGATTAAGAAGTTGAAGGGTAAGATGTGGGTTGGGATCTTATTAGCTAGAGGTAAGTTATTTCATATGCGTTGTTTTATGCATATTCTTAACTTGATTGTATTGTGAAGGTGGGTTGGAGATGATAAAGGAAGCAATAGAGTATATTCAAAATAGTGCTTTATATTGGAGTGCAACTCTTAAAAGAGTTGAAACTTTTGAAGATGTTGCATAAATTTTATAGATTCCAAATTTAAAGAAGCTAGTTTTGGATTGTCCTACTAGATGGAACTCAAGCTTTAAGATGTTGGAGTCGGCAATCCCATATGCTTAGCTATTTATTATACTAGTCAAAAGGGATTTTTAGTATACCTACTTACCATCAGAGGATCAATGGGACTTGGCTAGAGAACTTTGTATGAAGTTGAAATTATTCAATAATTGGACTGAATTATTCTCAGGAACAAAATACCCAACTTTGCACCGTATCTTTAGCACTATTCCAACATAAAGAATGTTTTATCATTGTGGATGTTTGATTCCAATGCAGTGATTCAAACTATGATAGAGTGGATGATAGAGAAGTTTAATTCTTATTGGTTTAAGGTTGGAGATATTGTTGTAGTATTATATGTGTTGGATATGAGATATAAGATGGATAGGGTTGAATATATTTATAATGCATTGTACACTGGCGAAGATCAAGAGCATCTACATTTGATGAAACAATTATGTTATCAATTTTTTAATGATTATGAAGTCAGAATTCAACAAACTCATGATCAGGATCTTAGTAGTGCTGTAGGCGGTTCAACTTTGACTTTAGTTTGAAGTTCGATCTTTTTCTTCTAACTCATTATTGACAGATTCTCTTTTCAAAGTTTTTGGAAAAGAATAGGGTTAGGATTTCTTACAATACGATGGAGTTAGATAAATACTTTTTTGTAAATTGTGTTTTTGAAATTGAAGGTGAGTCGTTTGATATATTGTCATGGTGAAAGATGTTTACACATAATTATCTAATCTTACAAGCCATTACACGGGACTTGTTAGCTATTCCATCATCAATTGTTGCTTCAAAGTCTTCATTTAGTACTAGTGGTCGGGTCATTACTCCTCATCGTGGTCGACTTCATTATCGCACTGTGGAAGCTCTTATGTGTGCCTAAAGTTGGTTAAATAATGAAGATATTGATGGTAAATTCTTTTCTTTTTAATATATTTATTTTATCTATCTATTATCTTACTCAATATTGTGTTTTTTATTTTCCTACAGCCACAGGTATTAATAAAAAGGGGACTATTGAAATTAATCAACCAATTGGAGGTTATTTTGATCAAATATATGAAGATGAAGGTATTTTTAAATTTATTTTTATATAATATTACATTACTAAATATTATTTTTATTTTAATATTATATAACTAAAGAAGAAACTCTTTCTAAAAAAAAGACTGCATACTTTGAAACAAACACTTTTTTGTTCCAAACAATTGTAGTACTAATATCCTATTGATTCTTTAAGATATCCTACAAATAGTCAGTTGTCATATTTAGCTTCTAGCTTATCTGACAAAATTTGCTTCATATAAGCTGGATAACCCCAAGATTTCATGTGAGAAAGGTAAGGTTTCTTATTAGTCCACATCTCATAATGAGTAACATCAACTGACTTTGAAGGAATTCTGTTTAACATAAAAACAACAATCTCGAGTGCATATCCCTAAAAGGATTTTGGCATATCTGTTCAGCCCATCATTGACCTCACTAAGTCCAACAAGGTTCCGTTTCTCCTTTCTTTCATATCATTGTGTTGCGGTGTGTAATGTGGAGTCCACTAGAAAACTATCCCATTGTCTTTGAGATAATTTAGAAACTCTTGGCTTAAGTATTCACCACCTCGATTTGATCAAAGTATTTTAATACTTTTACTTAGTTGTTTCTCTACTTCATTTATGAATTCTTTAAATTTTTCAAAAACCTCAGCTTTGTATCTTATAAGATACACATACCCATATCATGAATAATCATTGATAAAGGTAATAAATTATATTAAACCACTTTTAGCATGTATGATCATCAGACCACAAACATTTGAATGTATTAAGTCCAATAGCCCAGTAGTTTGTTCAACCTTTCCCTTAAAGGGTAACTTTGTCATCTTGCCTAATAAGCAAGACTCAAATGTGTCATATGAGTCAAAATCAAATGACCCTAAACTACTACGCATATGTAGTTTATTCATCCGTCTCTAACTTATATGGCCAAGGAGACAATGCCATAAGTACGATGATTTCACATTATCCCGTTTTTATTTTTGTTCTTTTTAATGATATTTAAAACTAGATTGGACATATCTAATATGTATATCCCATTGCATAATGTTCTCATAGCATAAAGCATTCCATTTAAACTAATAAAACAACCATCGTTGCTAAAATTTAAAAGGAAATAAGCTTTATTAAGAATAGAAACTGAAATAATATTCTTAGTCAATACAGGTATATAAAAACAATCATCAAATTTTACTCCAAGCCCACTGGGGAGTGTCAATATATAAGTTCCTACTACTAATGCAACAACTTTTGTACCTTTTCCCGTACACAGATTCGACTTTCCCTTGTTAAGTTATCTACCGTTCCTGAGGCTCTATATATCAGTACATATGTGTGAGCCATGTATGGTATCCAATACCTATATGTTATTATTAGAAACAATATTAATATCAATAAAATCCATACCTAAAGTAAATGGGGCATCTGATGCCTTCTTCTATAGTGACTCCAAATAGGCATTACAGTTCCTCTTTCAATGGCCATCTTTGCCACAGTGGAGGCAATTTCCCTTCGGGGCAGTCTCCTTAGCTTTCTTCTTGGCCACACCTCCCTTAAGTCTGGGCAGTCTCCTTAACTTTCTTCTTGGCCACACCTCCTTTAGGCCTTATGGACTTCTTCTTTTGGTTCTTCTTCCTTGAACCAGAAGAGTCCACCAGCATCATAGCTTTCTTGTCCTTCCTAACAAATGGCTCAATTGTTTTGAGTAAGTTGATCAATTTGAGAATTATGGCAGATATCTAGTTCATCATATAGTTAAGCACAAATTGTGAATAACTATAGTCAAATCAGTCAAAATTAAGTCTATAATTAATTATGATTGTTTGCAGTTTTTCGATATGCATAAGTTTTAATAATTAAACTTGATATTCTACAAGTGCACGGGTAGTTCGCGTAGTATCTAAGGTGTCGATCCCACGAAGAGGGTTAATCTAATTCTAAAATCTAAGGCCAAAAATAATTCACAATAATTCAAAGTGAGCAAATTGAAGCAATAATTTATTTTAATCACGCACTCAATTTCAATAATCAATTATAGAAATATTAACAAAATAGCAAATGTAACACCCAATCAAGATTAACCTAAAGAACTACCAATTGAGAGAAAGGGGAATTTTATCTATCTTTAATGCTAACCTAAATGATTATGAACTACTGAATTATTGTCCTAAACGTCCTAGGGTTGATTACTCTCTCAAGTTATAGCCATTAACCCTAATTACCTAATCAGATTATAGGAATTGCAATCTTTTGATTAACAATCTATCCAAAACCCTAATTAATTCTAAAATTGTCTAAAAACTATCAGGAATCCCATACAAGATCTCTCTTCGCACAAATTACCAATTTTATTTAATTCTTGTTCAATTAAATTACCTAACTCTTGTTATCCTAATTTAATGGTTTTTGCTCAGTTAACCCTCTTAGTTTATCACTGAATTATGCAAGTGCAGAAACTAAATCAAAATTAATCCAGTAAAAAAACAATCAATGAAATTTCATTAAATAAAAAATAAAACAACCCGAAGGTGAGTTTAGACATCCTCAACATTCGTACAATCTTATCATCAACAGCTATCCCAATTCTAGACAACGATAAAATTAAAACTAAACTGGAGTTAAGATCGGAATGGATGATAGAGGTAGCAACAGTTGGAAACCATCTATTCTAGGAAGTACATCACGTAGGCTTTTTCTCTACATCTCTCTTCCTTGTTCTCTTTCTCAATCTCTCAATGAACACTCTCTAGGGTTTCAAAATTATGGCTGATGCAAAAGCTCCCTAATCTCCTTTGTCTTGTTCTTTAAATACCTTTTATGTTCTAAGTAGACCTAGGGTTTTTTCGGGGTTGAAAAGGTCCAAAAATCCTTCAAAACTTGACGTTTTTACTTATTTATGTGTCTGCTTGACGCAGGCCACGATCGTGGCCCTGCATGGCACAATCGTGGGCCAGATCTGGGCATTCTATCACGATTGTGACAATCAGGCCATAATCTTGGGCTGTGTTATAGGCTTCTGTCACAATTGTGGCATAGGCTGGCTCCCATGCTTCTATCACGATCGTGACCTATTATTCCACAATCGTGGGCCGTTATTTCAGCCTAAGTGTCTCTGAAATTTCTTCATTCTTTGATGTTGACCCTGAAACACTAACAAACACATCAAGGTACCTCAAAAACATAATAATTAAGTTTAAAGACTTGTACTAACCCATAAAAGCACTTAAACACAATTAATTAACAAACTAACACAATTCTAACCTGAACACATATTAAACAGTTAAATTAACACTTAAATACATAACAAACTAATCCCTAAAACATGATGCAATTCACAGTTATCAACATCCCCACACATAAACATTTTCTTGTCCTCAAGCAAACAAAGCAATAAACACGTACACATATAATGCAATAATGAGACAATGGCTTCAACTTCATAAAATAAATTTAATTTTAAACACAATCATTCGAGTTATTTTAAATCATTAACAAGCAAAATCTGCATTTGAGGGTTTTGATCCAGATCCAAGTGTTAATTTATTTACCCATTTCAATTACACATACACATTAATAATTCTTTGGTCATTCAAACTCTGTAACTACTCCTAAGTACGTTTTCATGAAAAGTCATGCTATTATAAGTTCAGTTAAAAAGAACTTTTTTTCATTTATTTAAACAAGGACCTAGTATTTTACTCGAAGGTAAACATTGGTGATGAACATCGATCTGGTTACTCGACTAAGTCATTTTTAGTCGGCTGCATAGGTGAAACATCATTGTAGCTTTTTGACGTAAAGGCACACAATTGTGATGCTTGTCGATCTGGTTACTTAGTTATATCACGTTCTGAACTGGCTACTAGCTCTATTCATAACTTGAAGGTTAACGAAATAGTTATTTATTTAGTAACTTTTTTTCACCTACCTTGTTGCTTTAGCTACTTATTTCCATGAAAAATACTAGTAAAGCGACTTAAGTCGAAATTCCTCAAATTATGAATGAATGTGACAATTTAGAGGGTGAAAAACTCAAACTAAATACTAATTAAGCTATATATTTAGCCAAAGACCCCAATTCGCTAATTTTGCGACCCAATGATTCTTCACAACCTAATAGACTATGTTCAAAATTAAATAAATTGCAATCCATCTAAGCCATTGACACATCACACAGTTCACAAAATGCAACCTAACAACTATCATACAATATGCAAAATAACATTCAAAGAAAAACACATTGTCTTCGATGTTTCAAAGAAAAACACATTGTCTTCAATGTGAAAAAGGGACAAACAAACACATAAGATAAGAAGAAACATAAATAAAAGTAAAAAAAAACAAAATTAAGAAAGAAATTGGGTTAGAACAGAGCCTTATGGTAACAGAGGCGGGGATGGTGTTGGAGGTGGCAATTGAATGCCCTGAGCCTCAAAATAATGATGGATACGAGGTATATCCTGGCTCTAATGTCGTTGAATTTGGGCCATCTCTTTCATCCTTCTGGAGTTCTCCGCAAGTGTATCTGGAATTACCTTGTTGTTTGTGAAGATTGTATCCAAGACTTTCTTCCAGCCCAGTTCTTTTGTTTCTTCTTCCTCCTCAGACTCTTCACTAGTTGAGTCCTCTTCTGCTTGTTGAGGTGGTGCTGTACTTGAACTTGCCTGATTAGCCCTAATCTTAACATACGACTTTTGACTAATATCCTAGAGTTCCATGTTATAGGACTCAAGGATTCCAGAACACCTTAGATGATGATTATTTAGGAAGTTTGGGAGATGGATAGTTAAACCACTACAGTCCACACCATAATATTTAGCGATGGCAAAAACTAGGTAACCCATACCTAAATTGCTATTCCTCTTATGCAGAGTTGCAATAATAGCTTTCAACACATGTGTGGAGGTGCACATTGGAATGTTGTAATCCATGCACCATAATATAAAATTTTCTTTTATTGAACACTTGTTAGTTCCTAATTTATCAAAAACCAGTTGACAAATGAATTTGTGCAATAACAAGTGCTCATGGGTCATTTTTGGCATTGAATTGCTTTAACACAGTGAACTCATTCCAATAGCGAGAAGCGCAAAAATCATCGTGCTGATCAATAATGGAAGATTTGGGAACCCACACATATCGTACATGATTTCAATATTTAATTCATAAGCTCGTCCTTGCAACCTAAACCCCATTTCTTTAGGGTTCCTATCTAAAGTGAGCTCCTGGTAAATAGGAAATTAGAAGTGTATGAATTTGGCCCACTGAATTCTTTCTGTTAAGTTCTCTACCCTATCACGCAGTTCTAGCCTATCAAGTGCATTAAAATTAAAATATTTAGGGACTACAATTTGTTTAGCATTGAGGGATTGAAAACAAATACATTCGTCCTCTGTGTGGATTGGGAAGGGTGCTCTGAAGTCTGCTGTTCTATTCCTTCTCCCGCATCCCGAGACTTGGTTTCGTCCCGATGTTTGATCCCACTTAGCTAATTGCTTAATGCGTGACATATTGGCTCATGAGTAGATAAAAGTTGGAAGAATTTTGGAATTTTGAAATTTGGTAGAGAAGTGAAAGTGTTTGGAGGTTTAAAACATAGAGAGATAAAGTAAAAATGAAAGTGAGCAAAAAAATGAAGTTAGAACTTATATATAGGTGGTTAGAGGGCAAAATGGTAAAATTTTACTTAAAATCACGTATGCCTGTTTTGCCATGCCACAGGTCACGATCGTGGCCTGCAATTTTCCACCAATTTTTATATTTTTTCTTCTTTTGTTCTTCTCCACTTCTCCGAAATCACTTTTTAACTATTTATGGTCCTTTCACCTTTCCTTGTTTACTTTCTCGATCATCTAATTAATGGCAAAGTACTATGCCTTCACGACTTTATTTAGAAACAAACTAACCTAACTATGAAATCCAAATTTTCTGAAAACAATCAAAGGAAATAAAATTTCATAGGTTTTCTCCTATGAAGTTTTTCTTTTAACATTGGTAACTTGACGCTCTATCCTTGAAAACTCAGCCAGGATTAAATATGAGTGGCTTGCTTCCAACTTTTTCATTCAACATTGGTTTTTTAGCCTATAAGTAAGCTATAACTTGCAAAATAATCAAAAGGACAATGTTGATAACATTATGAAAACCAATTAAGCTCAATAATGTCCTTTTCTCAAATGAATTATCAATAAAACAGTGAATAACAAAACTCCCTGAATCTTCCATCAAATCCAATAATTTGTCCTGTAAGAAGGTGAGTTGCTCTCTTTCTTCCCTAATCACCTTCGTCTCCCCTGCTTCTTCTACTTCACGAATGGAGACTTTAATAGCTTCTTCAAACTCAATATTTGTTGTCATTTCTTCTTCGTCCTCTTGTTCTTCAGATGATTCGAACACATCAATTATCCTGAATGAGCTACTCTCCTTCGGATTCTGTAATACATCGTTCAAGTTGAATGTCACTTGGTCATCATTAATCCAAAAGATAAGGTTCTTTTCATAGACATCTACCAAATATTTTTCAATGTTTACATATGGTATATCAAGAACTGATGGATAATAGGAAGGGTTGGCATTATTTTTTTCATCCTCTTCTTTGAATTCTTGGTCTTCTATAAGTTGGGGTTTGGCATAGTCTTCCACTGGTTCTTCTTGTTCTTCCCATTTTTAAGTATGATAGCCTCATATTGCTATCGTTCATATAATTCCATATTACTCAAAGAGTCTTCCACACTTCTCTTACAAAATTTATGAGAAAGATGTCTTACTTGAATCTCCAGGTTGTGAATAGAAGTGGTATGATTTTCTGTTACTTAATCAAATTGCTTTTCCAGTCACTTTCCTCCTGGTTGAAAAACATCCTCTTCTGATTCTCTTTCATATCTATAACCTTATCCAAGATTTTGTTCAATTTGGAATCCCATAAATTGGACTCATACTGCTGAAATTCAAGTAGGTCTTGATGTCCCATGTGAGTACTTGCATTATTGGACCAATAGAAATCTGGGTGATTTTGCCACCCTGGAGTGTACATGTTCTAATAAGGATCATTACTTCCCCAACCATACTGTGCCTTATTATAACTCACAAAAGTTCCTTGCTCCCTATAATATCTATCTTCCATCATTGTTCTTTCCATTTCTTCTTGGCATCTAGCTCTTCAAATGTCTCATTTATCATTCTAAGATGTCTTGCTGTGTTTCTAATTTAAGCCCTAAACTTTTTTCTCTATTTTATTATTACTATTATTATTATAAGATAGTGAAAAAGCCTTAGAATAAAGAACTAAACTAATCGCCTCCCCGGCAACAGTGCCAAAACTTGTTTGCGATTTTTTGATATGCATAAGTTTTAATAATTAACCTCGATATTTCACAAGTGCATGAGTCATTTGCATAGTATCTAAGGTGTCGATCACATGAGGAAGGTTAATCTAATTGTAAAATCTAAGGCCAAAAATAATTCGCAATAATTCAAAATGAACAAAACTGAAGCAAGAATTTATTTCAATCATGCACTCAATTTCAAGAATCAGTTACAAAAATATTAACAAAATAGTAGATGCAACACCCAATCAAAAATCAACCTAAAGAACAACCAATTGAGAGAAAGTGGAATTTTATCTATTTTTAACACTAACCTAACCGATTATGAACTACTAAATTACTGGTTCTAGACAGTCCTAGGGTTGATTACTCTCTCTCGAGTTATAACCATTAATCCTAATTCATAAACCCTAATCAGATTATGGGAATTGCAATCTCTCGATTAACAATCTATCCAAAACCCTAAATGGATCTAAAATTGTCCAAAAACTACTAAGAATCCTATGTAAGATCTCTCTTCGTATAAATTACCGATTTGATTTAATTCTCATTCAATTAAATTTCCTAACTCTCGTTAGCTCAATTTAATGATTTTCACTTGATTCACCCTCTCAGTTTACCATCGAATTATGCAAGTGCAGAAATTAAATTATAATTAATCTAGTAAAAACATAACCAATCAAATTTCATCAAAAATAAAACAACCCGAAGGTGAGTTTAGATTGTTAAGTCAAGAAGACTTCACTTCTTCAATTGATTTTGATGAAAGTCAAATAATAATAATAAAAGAAGTGTGGCAACTATTTTGATGAGCTTGTTAAGTGCCCAGATAAATGTAAGTAGCATAAATCATCAAATCAAGATGATATTCAAGAGCTGACTAAGATAAAGTGTAAAACAGATCAGACGAAGCAAAGTCATCAGATGAAGAGAAAATATAAGAGGAAGCATAGTCATCAGACGAAGCGAAGTCATTAGACGAAGCGGAGTCATCAGACGAAGCGAAGACATAAGATGAAGTATACAAATCAAATCAAGACGATATAATGGAAGAATAATTTATAATGACAGTTAGTTAGTTAGTTGGAGTTGGTTACAAGACTCAACTAATAACTGATCTCTGAAGATTCTACAAGCATTTTACTTAAGAAGACCGTTGGAGAATTAGACTATAAATATCAGTTGTAGTAATAGACAAAACAACTTTCTTAACTCTTTACTTACATGAACTAATTCTATAATCAAGTGAGTATACTGTAAAAATATCCTGAGTGAAAAGAAGAAAGAAGAGAGATTAAGATCACTTGTTACGTGAGTTTAGAAAACCCAAAAAATAACTTTTCAAGGAGGCTAAGATAGCAGATAAAGAATACTTTGTGAAAGAGACCTGAAGAGGCTCTGAAAGTGAGAAATAATACTTGTAAAGTTGCAAGAGATAGTGAAATCTCAGATAACCTCTGAGGACTGGACATAGCCCAAAGGTTAAGGGTGAACCAGTATAAATCATAGTGTCATACTCTCTAACCCTTATCTCTTTAATTTCTTGTTATTAGAAGAATAAATATTATTTCCGTTGTTGCATTACTCAAACAAAATAAGTGCACTGTTTTGTAATCATCTGAATCTTTCAAGAAAATCAATAAGTTTTTTTTAAAGATTACTATCTTACACGATTTGACACAATTCAACCCCCCTTCTTGTGTATTTTACATATTATACGTGATTTCTAGGTATCAGAGCTAAGTTTCCAAGAAGCACTATTACAAAGTGAGGATAAAGATCCATGGCTGAATTACATGTTTTTATAGCTGAAGGTGCCTCAGTCAGAAGACCTCCTGCATTCAATGGTGAAGACTATCATTATTAGAAGGACAGAATGCGGCTCTTCATAGAATCCACACACATTGATCTTTTGGATATCATTGAAAGTGGTCCATATATTCCAACAGACTACGAAGGGAAAAGCATCTCTTGCGACCAATGGTCAGCTGATCAGAAAGGTCGTGTTCAATTAAATTCAAAGGCCAAGTTCTTTTTAGGTTATGCTCTAAGTGGAAGTGAATATGATAAGGTTCATGGATGCGAATCTGCAAAGGAAATGTGGGACACATTAACCATTGCAAATGAAGGAACAAACTAGGTGAAAGAATCAAAGATTGGTATTCTTGTTCATCAGTATGAGCTGTTCAAGATGAAAGATGATGAGTCTATTGATTAAATGTTTGGATGATTCCAAACAATCATTAATGGACTTAAAGCTCTGGGGAGAATCTATGATAGTCAAGATCATGTTAGAAAGATCCTCAGAAGTCTTCCAAAAAGATGGAGACCCAAAGTAACAGCAATACAAGAGGCCAAGGATTTAAGCAAGATAAAGCTAGATGAATTGCTTAGTTCACTAAAAGTCCTTGAAGTAGAGCTTGATGCAGAAGATAAAACCAGAAGAGACAAATCTATTGCATTGAAGGTTGGTCAGAAGAATAAGAAAATGCAGAAAAATAGAAGCACGTCTTGAAAAACATTACAGATTGAAGAAATCAAGAATGATGATGCCAGTGAATCTGATCGAGATTCAAGTGAAGATGAAGAGGAACTATCTTTCATTTCAAGAAAAATTATAAGGATTTGGAAAAAGAAAATAAAGGGAAATAAGGACTCCTCTTTGAAAAGGATTAACAATGACGATTCGAAGAATGAGAAAAGCTCTATCATCTACTATGAGTGTAATAAACTAGGACATTAAAATTCTGAATGCCCCTTGATTAAAAGAAAACAAAAGAAGAGTCAAGGAAACAAAAAAGGCATGATGGCAACATGGGAAGATCAGGATTCATCTGAATCTAAATCCAACTTAGAGTCATCAGAACAAGCAAACATATGCTTAGTAGCTGAAGGTGAAAGCGATGATGGGGTAATCTCTGACTTTAATGATCATCAACATGCTTATTTAGAATTGTTAGATGATTCACATGCTATTCTAAAACAATATAGATCGTTGAAAAAGAAATTTGTTGAAAATTATAAGAACATAAAAATCTTAGAAGAAGAAAACGTTTGCCTTAGGAAACAAGTAGACGATATGAAAAAGAAAGTAACTATAGATAGATCTGAGGAGATTAATCAGTTAAAACTAAAGATTAACATTCTTTCAGCAGATTTATCAAATTTACAGAGAGTACAAAAAGGATGAATGATATGATTGGAAGTTATAGACCTCTAGATGATAAAAGTGGTTTAGGATTTTTTGGTATAAATGCAATTCATAATAGAAATGTTCTTCGTAATAGGAATTCTGTTCCTAATAGAAAGAAAAAGAAACAACATTCTTCTTATTATTCTAAGAATAATTATAAGACTAACCTCAAATGACCTAAGAAAATATGGGTACCTAAGAAGGATATAATATATACTACAGATCTCCTTACTTGGAAGAAGCAACCACCATCAATGGTACCTAGACAGTGGCTGCTCGTGACACATAACAAGTGGAAGGTCTATGTTCCTATACCTCCAACATAAGCAAGGAGGATCAGTAACTTTTGGAGACAACCAGCAGGGCAAAATAATTGGGATCGGTAAAATTGGTAAAGATTCTTTTTCGTCTATTGATAATGTTATGCTAGTTGATGGTTTAAAGCATAATCTAATTAGTATAAGTCAATTATGTGATTATGGTTTTGAAGTATCCTTTAATCAAAATTCTTGTTTAGTTAGAAACAAGGACGGGTCTATATTTTTTTCTTCCAAGAGATGAAACAATCTCTATAGAATTAACTTAGATGATTTGAAAAGTCAAAATATTTCATGTCTTATATCAAAAGATGATGAA
>JAOQMS010000178.1:13984148-14007713 GCA_027563885.1 Erythroxylum longipes
TTGTGATTTACAATTACAGCTTTTAATTATTTAAATTGATATGATGCCATGTGGAGTTCTGTAGTGATCGCACATAGTGCTCCCTTATTTTAGGATATGTATCGGAATGACCGACGGGCATCCTGATGCGTACCCTAAGGTAAAGGGGTGTTACAGTAATATTAACATCAAACATGTACGAAATTACCAAATGAACTTCCATGCATAGTAAAGTAATCCATGAAAATTTCAATAATGTGTTCTACATAATTAGAGAAAATGCTTACCATATAACCTTTAAAGGAAGTTGGCACATTACATTCCCCAAAATGCTTGGGTCTATACATAAAGGTACCAAATGGGCATGTATATGTTGTTTTCTTCTGGTCTTCCAGTGCAATAGCTATTTGATAGTATCCTGAAAAATCATTTAAAAAGAAGTAAAAAGCATGACCATCTAACTTTTCTAACATTCGGTTGATGAAAGATAGAGGAAAATGGTTCTTTTGAGTACTAGAATTTAATTTCCTTCAATTGATGGAAACAAGCCATCCATTCTACAGTTGAGTAGAAACCAACTTACCATTCTAACTTTCCATAATTATCATGTCAATTCTCTTTGGTTTGACCTAAAATATGCTTATCCAATTACTATCCACAATTGGATAGATTAATCTCATTTGAAGCAATTTGATGATTTCTTTCTCGACAAACTCCATAATTGGAAAATTTAATCTCCTTTAGGGATGCCTAATAAGTCTTGCTTCATCTTTAAGCACGATGCGGTGTATACATGCAAATGGACTAATCCTTTAATATCTATAATACTCTATCCTATGGTTGTTTTGAATTTTTTTCAAAGCTCCATAATTTCTCCTCTTGAGTAAAGGCCAGCTTGCTTGAGATTATCATTGCAAAATTGTCTCCCTCTCTACGAAACATGTACTTTTAGTGTTTTGGAAGTGGTTTTAACTCTTTTAGGGCTTTCACAACTGAAGGGGTGAGTTGATCTCTAAATGTGGGCATGACTAACTCTATATACCATACTGTCAACATCTTTTTCATCTCCTTAAAGTTGTTCAAGGGTGCCATCTGCAAATCAAAATTGAGGAAAATATCAATATCTTTCTTATTAAAAGGACCTTACATCATAGCTAATTTTAGTTAATCCTTCCCATCAAGTTCAAGCTAGTCTTGAGCTAATTAATCCAAAACATAAACTAAAAACATAGGAAATTCATTATCAACTTACTGCAATGTATCATAGATATTAAACTGAACAATATCCTTACTGAATTCTGTGGTCAAAGTACCATTGGAAACATCAATTTTTATTTTAATTATTTTTAAAAAAGGTCTCCCTAAAAAATTTAATGCATTTTGATCATTATTCTCCATATCCAATATATAGAAGTTAGCGGAAAATTAATTTGTCTTTGACATGCATAAAAACATCATCCATTGATCCTTTGGGATGCGCATTGGACCTATCCGCTAACTGAATAACCACTCCCATCTTTTCTAATGGTCTTAAATTAAGTGAAAACTAAATAAAGAGAATTACATTTATAGAAACACCTAAATCCAACACAGCCTTTTCTGTCCTAGTGTTACCAATAGTGTAAGGGGTGAAAAACTCTAGATTATTGCTAAATTTTTTCTAAAATGTTTTCATTCAATTTAATCTTTTCAATGTTTTTTAGCTTCTGTTTTCTTTTATTTGTGTAATTTTCTTTTAAAAAATTTACATACCTGAACACTTGCTTAACGACATGAAACAGGGATATATCAACGTCACATTTCCAAAGAGTTTCATAAAGACCTAATTTTCATTCAAAATTTTAATAATCCTTTAGAGCTTTTAGAAATGGAGGTTTAGGATTAAAACTACATAGAAGAGGAGACTTGCATTTCTTGGATTTGATTAAGCCATTTAGGTGTTGAGACCTAGTTTTTTATTGTCACTTTTGGTATGGATTGCACCTTAGTTCTTGGCCCTTCCTCTTTACCCCTTCTTAACACCACATCATTTGCATTTTCTTTCGGATTTAACACCATTTGGTAGGGTAGTTTGTTGCTATTTTTGCTCTCTAAACAACTAATTGAAGTGTCCATTTATCCCATTTAGCTCTCTAAATTTTTTACACTCAATTGAGTTTCAAACTTAAATTTTTGTGTCTTTTTTCTAAAATTTCATAGTTATAGTAGCCAAAATTTTAACTATTTTATCAAAAGACTTACCTAAGCTTTGGTGGTTATACCAAAAATAAGTTTATATGCCTAATTTTGTGGAGCTAGATGGTTTGTTTATTCACTCCCCTATGTTAAGTTTAGGTGGTCTCTCTAATAGAACTTATAAGTGTTGTAAAGGGATTATAATTATGTTAAGGTTGTCATGGAGAACCAGCCTTGTTAACAAGCTCTATGGAGTCATCTTAAAGTGTCATTTACATATTAGGAAGTTGCCTAACATTACTATAAATGGCATAAGCCATCATTCCTTCTATTTTATTCATTTACTATAAATGGCATAAGCCATCATTCCTTCTATTTTATTTATTGCCTACTATTTTAAAAGTGATGTAAGATCATCAAGTCTTCTTGACAAAGAAGATACATTTACTTCATCCCTCCACTTAAATGAGCTATCTGATCTAACCCAAAGTTGATAAGAATTAAAGCCATGTTTGTAATCAGATACTTACAACATCTAGTGTTTTGTTAGTTATAACACCTCCACTTGTTCAATCTATCATATTTTAGTCAGTTGAAAGTAAATCTCCATAGAAGTATTAAATTAACAATTGATCACTAATTTGAAGATGAGGGCAATTGACACACAACTTTTTGAAATGTTCCTAATATTCACACGATGACTCACCACTGAGTTGCCTTATCCAAAAAATTTCCTTTCAAATACTAGCTACTCTAGAAGCTAGAAAAAATTTATGAAATAACTTACTCTTCATTTCATGCTATGTATTGATACTACCCAAAGGCAAGTAGTGCAACAAATCTTGTGCATTATATTATCTTTGATAACTCCATTGGGCTTTATACCAGAGCAAACAATATGGAATTATTTCAAATGCTTGTGAGGACATTCATTGGTTTTCTCCTTGGAAACAAAATGAATCAACCCAAACTTCAATTTAAAAGTAACATTATTTTCTAAAACTAGAAAAGTGATGCAATATATTGTTGATTCAAGTCAGCTATTGCCAACTCACAAATAGTATGATTTCTAGCCATGTTTTCAATTCATTCAATAGATTGATTTTCAATTTTTGCCTCTCTAAAGTAAGGTTTGCTACCCTTCAACTTAACTTCAAAATCTAGCAATGGTATAGATGTTGACAATGCACTTTCAAAAAGATTCAACTTTCTAACTCCAGCTTCTATTCACCAATTTTTTATAGTTTTTTTAATCTTTAGATTGAATTGCAAATTATTCTATTGTGAAAAATGCATACTATACATAAAACAAGAAAATTCCATATAATGATGCCAAATTTTGCTGATGTTTTCACCTGCAATAAAATAAAAACCAAGCTCGAACACACTAAAAATGTAGTCAATAGTAAGCAATAAGCAAGGGTTGAACTTATAAGAAATGATTGGTCTAAATGAAATACAAAAATTCATGGCAATAAAATAAGGATATTTGGTAACTATTAAATTTAAAATGTAGAATTGATTAACAATGAAAACAAGAATTTTATAAAATAAAAATCAATAGAAAAAAGCTTTGGCTTACAGTCCCTTTTACCATTGGTATTTCATTTGTTCATCAACATTAAAAATCACCAACTTATTTTTACAGATATTCATTATGATGATTTAAGAATTCAAATGTTTTATATAAGTTGACAAGCAAAAACATTTGTTTCACTTAGTTCTTGGTAGCTAACAAATTCAGATATGATCTAAATTTTAGTTAATAACCATATTTAATTACAAGAAAAGATCAATGGACATAACCAAATAACACGTAGTGCTCCCTATATTTGAGATGATTATTCTTCCTAAGAATTACAATTTTTACATAGCAAATGAATAGTTCCATCTGCTACTTTTCATTAAAGAAATTACATAATGATAATACAGTTCTTAATATAGCAATAAATCATTTTGATTAAGCAACTAATGTGCACCTTATCAATCAGTCAAAACAATAATACAAATAATATAGAAGAACAATCAATATATAAAAAATTAACCTATATTTCATTAATTCAAAACTCTTATAAAATATAACATACCATTAGCTCTAGTGGCTTCGACAAGAAAATGAAATTAGTTACTATAGGCTATTGAAAGGAGCAACCAAATTTGACTACTTTCATAGCAACAAAAAAATTAAAAAGTTCTAACTCTTAGATCCAAATAAAAGTTAAACAAGACGAAAAGTAAAAAGCCCCCACGATGACCTAATAAGATCCTTTTATATCATGCTAGATATTTAAAGACTTAATAAACGAATCAAAACTCAAAAATCAAAAATTAAGATATGGGTCTTCAATTGTGATGAAATTTTTGCAACAAAACTTAACATATCAAATATGATGTTGGAAGGATAGAGAAATTTTTTTTATTTCACTCTAATAATAATACATAACAATAATTAGGTTACATGAACTAGTAAGGCTTCATTCAATATCAATCTTCTTCTAGTGAATATAGGTGAGTCTAATTTCACAAAATTTATTCCAAAAGAATGGCCTCTCTCAGAGGTTTCCAATGATATATGGAGTGTTAAAATTAGGGCAATTTAAGTATCGATTTTGTCTCAAGAAGTGTGATATGTCTTTGCTGACAATAAATATCTCTTTTATATCTTAATTTTATCTTAATGTTATACATCAAACACCTATATTTATTTTTGAGAGAGAAATTTAATAGTATGATGCACTCAATAGAAGCTTAAGGGAATATGTCCTTAAGAAACCATATTAATTAACATAAAGAATGTGCCAATCAAATTTAGGTTACATATCTTATAATGGAGGGATAATTTTAAACATAGACTAACAAATTGAAAGGAAATTGGATAATGAGGAAGAAGTTGGAAAGGGAAATGGTTAAAGATCTATGGATGGAGACCTTTGTAGAGAGAAAAACATCTTTTAACTATCATCTAATATCTAATCATAACTTAATTATAATGTAAAACATTCTCAATTATCAAAGAAGGAAATTCCCATTTCGATTCAACAATTATTTAACTAAGGTGGATAGCTTTGACTTGGTTATTTCTCAAGGGCTTAATGCTGATATAAAGGGTAGAAAAATATTTATTTGAATGATGAAAATTAAACTTAAAAGACTAAATAGTCATAAATGCTCCAACACTCAAGTAGCAATTAAAGAGGTAAAGAAGGATCTTGAGAGAGCTTAATATGCTTGATTGACTTTTTCTAAGTGTGTCAATTATGAATTACCATAAGTGCACAAAGTAGTTATAGCTAATATCGGCAAATACAATTTGATCCCACGAGGATAGTGATCACTGGTAGTTACCGTTATTTTATTATCTAGTCTATGAATTGATTGTGATTTTTAATTAAGAGAAAAATAAAACTTAAACAAATAAAATAAACTCACAACAAGGTTTGATCAGAGAATTAAAGGAAACACTTAGTGAATTATAAACATCAAGAAATTAGATTTAGGTTTTGAATCCCCCTAAATCCTTAATAGATTGATCTTTAGTATGCAAATTTTTTTGTTGATTTATTGGACCATGGAAACTCCTATTGTATGCTAATAGCTAACTTTGGGTTTATTAACAACTTATCCTAAGGTTTTCAACCAAATTACTCGAATTAAAGTTTATAGTATTGCTTTACTGAATGGTGTACTAATAGCTAATCTTAAGTCTATTAACAACTAATCCTAAGGTTTTCAACTGAATTACTTAGGTTAAAGTTTATAGGATTACCTTACCAAATGGTTAATCCCTCTATTAAGTTTGACCATAATCTAGAAGATTTATGTAATTCTATCTTTAGGGTTACAATCAACTCTTTCCAATTATAGTAGATTTATTCATAAACAGGATTTCTCAATCTTAATGAATGAAATTAGGTTATGATCTAATATTTTGAATCTATTAGAAAAAAATAAAACATGTAATCGGATCACAGTAAATCAATTAACCAATTGCATTAATAAGAAATCAAATCATATTAAAGTATCAAAATAGCATTCATCTAACCTAAATACTAATGAGATGTTTAGTTACACTTATCAAACATGGAATAAAACATACACAGATAGAAAAATGAATTGAAAACAATGAGATCATAGTTCTAAATATCCCTATTTGTCTTCTATTGATTATTCTTATGATGTAGAGGGTTGATCTTGTATTCTGATGGATCTTTCAATGAAATCTTTGCATTTCCCCTCCTCTAGGTCAAAATCGCCTCTTAAGCTACCTCTAAGAATTTTAGAATGTCTATATACATATCTCTTCCCCAATTACCTCCATTCTAGAGTTTTGGCCAATGCACGATCTAATACACAACCGTGCATAACCAAATTCTCTAAAAATTATGAATCTACACGGCTCGAGAGGCGTGAATGGGTAAATACACAGTTTTGCATCTCTTTTGTGCATTGAATCTTTGTTTTATATCGTGTTTTCATTTGAATGCTTCTCCTTTAAGTCGTGCATCAAATCGTACACCATCTAAATTTTATAAAAATCATAAATCTACACTGATTGGGAGACGTGAACGGGTAGATGTACAACCTTACAACTCTTTTGTGCATCAAATCTTTGTTTTATACCATGTTTTCATTCGAATTCTTCCCTATTAAGTCCATAAAGGCAATTATACTCTGTATACACACTTGGAGTGAATTAAATACCAAATATACAACAAAACTATAAAATATTAAGCAAAATACATCAAATATGGGTGTAAAAGTATACTTAAATATGCATCTATCAAATATCCTCACACTTAAACTTTTTCTTGTCTTAAAGTGAACCGTAATCGAGATTATAAATCTTATAATATCAATCCATCGTCTATTTTAACTTGTACATTTATAATCTAAATCATTGTATCCTATTGAATCAAATTAACATACAATTAGAATCAAATTATCCTAAATTTAACTTTTCTAAGAAATATTAAGAGTAATTACATCATCATGTCATTAAGGTCAAAAGCATTAATCTTTACACCCCTTACTAAGATGTCACTCAATGCAGTCAAGTGTTTAGGGTGAAAAAATCAAAAGTCTTAATCAATGAATAGTAGAATTCTTACCATAAGCTTGCAATAAAATCATCACTTCACCACTTATGTATAAACTAGAAACAAAAATTCGAAGGTTTTTATACAGGTTGTAATAGGACTTAGGTATAGCATGATTAGGATAACAACAAAGGTTAATTTGAAGGAAATTTACTACACAATATGTTTCAAGATGGATATCATATGTGTAAATAATATACAATATCATTCAACTTGAATATTTAATGATTACTAAAAATATGACTTGCAAAAGCAATTTTATTCTAACTCTTACCCTTTTGCATATAAATTCAAGTCAGTCTTCAACATTGAAATATGGCATTCATGGACAAATTTCAACCAATTCAAGATATCAATTAATAAAATTTAATAATCAAGATTATAATAAACGTCAAGAAATTTTTAAAGAATTATTTAACCCTTCCCCGCATTTAAAGTTGTACATTGTCCCCAATGTACACAATATATATAATAAGGGAAAATTTTTGTGGTACTTTCCTGAATATGGTGATTTGTGATGTTAGATCTATCCAATGTGTAAATACATCCTTGCAAAATATAAGAAAAAGAGAAAAGAGATAAAAAGAACAAAAGAAATAAAAATAACACAATTGAAAATAGGAAATAAGAACATCATTAATTAAAGTGTTAAATATGACAAAATAATTAATGAAAAGAAAATTAAAGATATACACAATTACTTAAGAAAAAGAAATAATATACAAACCAAGCTTCTCCTCAATTGTAGCCGTCCTCAAAGTTGATCTTGCTCCAGAAGTGTTATGGAGACAACATGTACCGAATATCCATCTGTAATGCTTAGTACTTTGGTGTCTCAACATACTCCACGTCGTACAACCCTATGATGATGGAGAACTGAGTATAACTCATCTGATACCTCTCCCTCATCATTCGAAACTGAACTATATTAGAGTGATCCCTATCGTAACATCCCTTCTCCACAGAGAATATGGAGAGGACCTTTAAAGTGAACTCTCTATAAGATGGTTCCACGATTTCAAAAAATCGAGACCATGCTCTTACATCTACCCACTCTCTTACCTTTTAGGCTAAGCCAATATGCTCCAAAGCCTTCCAATTGATATACCAATTAGCTCCGAACTTTTATCCTTCAATCTTTGATATTGTTCTTATTGAACTCCAGCATTGAATATTAGCATTTATGGGCTCTCTGGGTCTGGACTATCATAAAATACTACCTTATTCCTCTTTCTTGGAGTCTCTTTATTGTGTCGTGATCGTGTCATTATCTCTATAACTTTTAAATAAGTGTGAGGAAATTGATATATAATCACTAAGATATGCTTTCCCCATAATTATTTTTGATCATGTTCATTACTTGTTAATTACGAAAACAAACTAACTATGAAAAGTTAAAAAACTGGAAAAAAAAAAACTAAAATGAAAAGGAAATATATAATTAAACAAATTTAATCAGGAAATCATGTAAACATAAAATTGATGCAATTAGACACTAAATTTGTGCAATTAAACATAAACTCGGTCTCAATTAACATTGAGACCAACTAATTAATTGAATTAAACACAAAATTGTCGCAATTAAACACTTAACGAGCCAAAATCGCAAGTTTATGCCCATTTAGTCGAATTTAAACCCAAACTATAAGCAATCAATCGAATTCAAATTGAACATCAATTGGGCACAGATTAAATTCAACTATTACAAAATAATTAAGCATAAAATGAAAAATTCTCCAACAATCTCGAATCCTAAAGTTGGAACTTTTAATTTAAAAATTTGCAATTAAAGTATAACACTCAATGAATCATTCATAAACAAGTTAAAACAATAAGTTACTTACTTGGATGTTGTTAATGTGGTTGAAAAATGAAAAATTTTGGCTTTGGGAAATTAGGGGTGATGGTAGGAGGGAATAGAGGAAGATAAAGAATGAAAAATTTTAAGGGTTTATGGTTTTTTGCTATGTACTACACTGAATAATAGCGTTTTGTGATTTTGCACGTTTTAGTGCACGAACTTATACAGGACAATATTTGTAATATCCTGTCTCTTGAATTGTTGAAGGATTAAAGTTTTAGATTACTGATTCTCATGAGTTGCATCATATAGAATGAATTTAGTACATTTACGACATGATTTTATGATTTCATTCATATGCATAATAATAGCATATACATATGATTTACGATTTTGAAAAAAATTATAAAGATGGTATGAGTATTCAATTGACATATTCCGAGGTATGAAACTAAAATGAATGTGACATGAATGTTCATTTCCAATATCTTGTACTTTGGTTTACCAATAACAAGAATTGACGGATTACAATTAGCAATTTAGAATTAATTGTTACAGTTAGGATATTGATGAATTAATATGTATATTTAGTCTAGGAAAAATTTCAAGTGGCAAGAAAAGTTGACATGTGGAAAATTAGGATAACTAAGCCTAAGAAATGAGTGACACATGGTAGTAGAATTGAGTGACAAATGGTCTAAGATCGTGGTAACATTTGGCAGCATAAGCTGAGGACAAGTGACTTGCATGCAAATATGACAAGTGTCATTATAATACATAGACACTTTGCACCTAATGATTTAAACTAATGCAGAATCATCTTCCTCATTGTTTTTGGTGTGATTCATCCCTTTCCACTTTACCGAAATTCACTTCTTCCTCACAGCTTTGAACTTCTTCCTAAATTTTGTTCATTATCACCTCAAAACTTTGGTCAAATTCTTCACAAAGATTGACAAAATTTGTTGTCTTCTTTTTGTCACTGCCCTTGGGATGATCGTGCATGCACATAAGGCTAAGCTAGGTTGATATTTGAGGAGACAATTGGGCTGAAGAAGTAAGTAAAATACTGATCTCTTGTGATATAAAATAATAGAACTTGATGATGACTGAATTAGGGATTGATTGATTGAAGTATTGGTATTAAATGTGTGCTGCGAAAATGATGCATGAATGGTTTTTGTTCTGTTTAGTATGCATGAAAAACAAAGTTTATGAGCTGTTAAATGAATAATTTTGAGCTGGAAATTAAGATGAACTTGATGAGGAATTGAGGTATAATTAATGTATAGTTGAGGTATAATTAATGGACTGTTATGAAGGTGTTTTGAGTTTGATATGAAAGAGTTTTCTTTTAAATCTGAAAAAAGAATGGGGATGTTAGTGTATGTGTAAGAATTATTTTTAGTGACATAAATGAATAGAATTTAGAGAGCTTTAATGTAACCAAGATGGAAGCTATATTAACATGAATTGAAGTAGCTTTTGAGAGTACAAATTCAGGAAAATTTGAAGTGTTAATGATGATCTTAAGTAGACGAAATTTGTAGAGAATTGAGGGAAATTGGATAGTGTACTTCAGGGCACTCATCCCACGATCGTGGGCAAGGCTTATTGAACCAACTAAGGATAAGTTACTCTAAATTAGTGTATTTTGACTTGATTAAGGCTAGGAATGGACCTAGTATATTGCTTGATTAATTGATCAAGAGCTTGATAAGTTAGATTATTAATTGGTAACATAACTTAGAGAATGGATTATTTTGATATCAATGTATCCAAATTTGGAAATTATCAAATTTTATAAGAGTAAAGGTGTTCTTATTAATTCAAATATGATTCAAAGGATATGAGTAATGTATACTAGGTATGAATGAATGAGAATTGGGAAATTGTGTGAAGATATATTGTTAGAAAGGTTTGGTGAATGTGTGAATGATGAATTGGGAATAAATCAAGCTTACTTAAGGTATAAACCTGATTGAATAAATCAAGCTTACTTAAGGTATAAACCTGATTGAATAAATCAAGCTTACTTAAGGTATAAACCTGATTGTAAAATAGTAGCACACAAGCTATAATATTTGAACGGTCAAGATCTTTGTATATGAATACATGCCTAAAAAGTCAATTGAGCATGAATTGAAACATGGCATAAATATATGTGAATGATTGAATAATCATATGATTACCCAAGTTAGTAGTTTATGAACTATGTGTGTATGCATGATGAGAAACACGCATGGTGATCGTCAACAACTAGACATTTCCAGATCATCAAGACAATAGCTTTTTTAGAGCGTACTATAAGTTAACCTAGATCTTCCTCACTATGATTGAATTATTTTTGGTTAACTTTTAGTTATTGAACATTTAATTATATAATTGCTATGATTTCTGACATTGTTGGCCTAAGGAGTTTGATACTTATGAAAGTGTTTTCAAATTATATGTGAAATATGAAATGTGTACTCAACTGAATGTTGAATGTTGGACTAAGGTTTGAAGAATGTGATAAATGACTCAAACACATTGAATGAAAAGTATTGTTAACATATTGTGTGAATTGATGCATTCCATTACATTGATATGCATGATCAGATAAAGGAGTTGTGACTGGAGTGACTAATGTGAAAAAGAGCTTTAGGCTTAATAATTATGCAAAAAGAGACTTATACTCAGTTAATAATGAGCCCGATATCCACAAAAGATATAGGACGGTAAATGAAGTGATCCCAGTATCCGTAACAGATATGGGACAGTAAATTGGCACTCCGTCATAACAAAGTAAAATAAAAATGGAGTCACGTATGCATTTGCATATACATATATATATAACTTTATATGTATCATATGACTGATTGAGATTAATTAATGGATTGTTCTGAAATAGTGTTATGAAATGTTTGTATATATGTTATACTTGTACTTGATGAAATATGACAAAATATGATGTGGGATTTGATACTGGATGATGTGTTAAACTTTTTGAAATTGGTTATATGCTTGACTTTATGTTCTGACTGGAGTGAGCACATCGATGATGGTTCGCTCACTGAGTTCGCAAAATCATCAAAATTGCAACGTTGTCTTTCAAGTTCAAAACAGATCTAGCTAGTCTAGTTGGAGTATAGCTACTGCATTTGGACATGAACTGGTGGTTGGGATTATTTGTACCAATAGATGTCTATAATTGTTATGCATCAAGAACAACATTTTTCAACTATTGTATAATATACATGTAAATTTTTAAATGTAATGACATTTATGACTGGATGTGTTTGTTAATGAAATGGGCCAAAATGAATATTGGTTTGCTTATGATATGTATGATGCCTTAAAATGTGTTAATATAATTGTCGTAACGTACCATTCCCATAGGGTATTATCGAATATCCTCTAATATGTTGAGCATATGCTCTATGAGAGTGGTACGTTACAATATTAATGGGTTCCATAACTTCTAAATAAGCTACCTTTCTACACTTTACACCACCTTTCTTTTTTGGCATTCACTTGAATTTGTGACTTCTCGAGTAGATCTTTGCATGTGGATTCTTGTAAGACATCTTAACAAAGCTTGTCGACCTTAATAACATCTAAAAAATTCAAGCAAATTGTTATTGACATCAGAGCTCCTGAATATAACCTTTTCCTCCCCTACTCTCAAAGTCAACTTGCCTCTGCTAACATCTATGAGTGACTTGATAGTCGTTACGAATGGTCGCCCGAGGATTAAGGGTATTTCTGAATCTTCTTCTATGTCCAAAATATTAAAGTCAAAGGGGAACGTAAACTTATTAACCTTAACAAGTACATCTTCTACTATTCCTCTAAGACATCTTAATAATATGTTAGCCATTTGAACTCACATCCTAGTCGGTGTAGGTTCTCCTATTTCCATTTTTTGAAATAAGTTGTAAGACATCATATTTACGTTGGCCCCTAAATCAGCCATAGCCTTGTCCACCTTTAAACTAAGAATCGTAAACTGAATATAAAAATTTCCTGGGTCAACTTGGTTCTTTAGTAATTTAGTCTCCTTGTCAGAGCTCTCGTAGCTCAACAGTTTAGTCGAATCCTAGCTTGTTTAAAGCCCAAAAGTTTAATTACAATGAAGATACAAATGAGTAGAAAATTAAGCAGTTCAATATGGATAGGTTGAAAATTGAAATTTTAAATTAATGCAAGGAAAAAAAATTGAGCATCACCAATTGACAAATCGAAAATCACACAAGTAAAATTAACCAAATTATAAAAAAAGGGGATTTATCCTATCATCAAATGCTAACTTGATTACTTTTGAGTTAAATGGTATTGGTCTTATAATTTCAAAGGGTGGATTATTCTCTCTCGATTTTTAGACATTAAACCCTAAATCATAAATCCTAATTGAATCAATATCTAAATTTGCAATCTCTCAATTAACAAAGCAACCTAAATTTCAATTAGATCTTAAGTCCTCTAATAAGAAATCGGGTCTTCACATAAGATCTCTCTTCGTATAAATTACCGATTTGATTATTTTTGTGATTTATTAGATTGTTAACTCTCATCAGCCAACCTAATCGTTTTCCTATCGATGGACTCTCTCGATTTGTTACCGAAGCATGCAAATACGATAAACAATCACAATACCCAATACATTATCATCAAAAGCAGTTAAATTAACATTGATTTGAGAACAAATCCCAAAAAAAGTTTAGAACATCCTTAAACACAAATTCATCATCATAATATTCATCTTATACATCAATTGAAAGAAATAACAAGATGGAATGAGAAAGATAACTTAGAGTTAATTGGAGGTGGCAATAACAACAACAGCTCCTTCTTCTATCCTTCTTCTCTCCTCTTCCTTGATTTTTTCCAAAAGTGTCAAATGTAGGCTTTATTAAATTAGGTCATTTATTTGTATTTAATAGTCCTAGGGCTTTTTAAGTTAAAGACTAGGTTTTACCCAGGCCTAAATGTCTGAAATAACCCTCGAAAAAATTAATTCATAAGCAGTCCCCATGTTTGTTATGTCACTTGTCACAATCGTGACAGGTATGTCAAAATGATGACACTTGAAATTAGGCTTTTGTCATAATTGTCACAGATATGTCATGATCATAACCTAGTCCTATTTGGCTTCTGACACAACCATGACAAGCGTGTCACGATCGTGATCTTGGTTTGGTTGCTTTTGTCACGACTGTGACTAGTATGTAACGATTGTGGCTTTAGCTCCTCCTTCGAGCTTTCTCCAAATCGTCTCTAATCTTCTTTACATGATCTTAAACACTAAAATACTCATTAAAACACCTCAAACATACAAAATTAAAATCCAATAACATGCTCTAAACCACATAACACTTAAAAATGCAAGCACATAATCACATTAACATAATTATAAACCTGAACATGCACAAATCATCTAATTAACAATTAAAAATATACTAAATTACTCAATAAAACATAATGCAACCTATAACAATCAGTTCACCCTTTAATAATCTTTCTTTCACTGATTCAACAAGAGTAAGTCCCGTATTCAATTGTCTGAAGAGTTCAGGGACCTTATTCAACTCTGCTTCCGATGACTTTCTTTATGCTATGATAGCATATGGAATTTCAGGTTGATACTCCTATTGATTGTAAAACCAATTCACTAGTTTTACGCTCAAAACTGCAAGTTACGCTCAAAACTGCAAGTATACAGGGTGTAACTTATAGTAAAGAACAAATATCAATCCCTCAAAGATTGTGTATAGATGTTACTTAATTCAGGCTACTTCGTTTGAGAACCAATTTTAATGAATATAAACTAAAAATTAAACTAAACCAAACAACTAACAATGAACAACTGATAAAGCAAAAGTGTAGAAATTTAGAATTCATGATTTAATAATTAGAGATCACTTTTTTCCTATCTTATCTCCCTCCTACCTTGTTAATTGAATTGTGACTCACCTAAGATGTCTTAATGTATTAACTATGCTCTCTCAAGGTTTAATTAATTGTCCCTAGCCAAATTAAATGGAAATGATTAAGCAATCTCTCAATTTACAGAATTAGTCTACCAATTCAACTAGTTATGAAGTTATCCTATAGGTAATCAGCTAATTAGCCAAGTTCTCTCTCTACCTAATCAATTAACTTGATGAATGTATGTCTATAGAGTGTTATTTTTTATTGTACAGCCCTACACAATTTACCCAACTTAATTTCTCAATTTATTGCAAGGAATAAGCTCAACATTCATCAAAAGCATCATTCATTCAAATCAACAAAGTAGGAGTTCAATAAGTAGTTTAAAAGTAATCTCTACAAATAACTCAGCAACTCATAATGTCATTACATCCCCAACAACTAGAAAATCCATAATAAAAATGCTAGAAGAGAACAAAAATGAAATAAGAACTAGATGAAGCAAGCTCCTCCTCTTCTTTGCCCAAATCTTGAAAATCTGGAGTTGGTGTGCTCTTTGCCTAATTTGGAATGAAAATCTTGATTCTCTACCTCTCTTTAGGCTTTAAATCTATTTTTTAGCTCAAGAAAGCAAGTTCCCAAGACCCCCATTCAGCCCTAAGGATTTTTTCCCCTTATATAGTCATAAGAACCTAAGAATAAGTGAAATCCATGTGTCTCTTCGGGCTAGGGATCCCACTATTGTGGGAATTAGCATGAATCCCATGATCGTGGGTTCTTGTCTTACAATTACTCCACTTTTCTTCTCCTCTTTCGGTCCCTAACTCCATTCCTACATCAAAATTATCAATTATTACCCTAAATCAACATCAAACATAAAAGAACAACCATAAAGATCAAACTAAACAAAAACATACAAAATAAGTCCTAAAACACAACAATAATAACCTATTATGTAAGAAACACATGCCAAATACTTAGAAAAACACACATTAATGCACAACTATCAACTTCCCCACACTTAAATTTTTGTTTGTGCTCATGCAAAATCAAACACAACTAATCAATTCCATCAATTCATTTTCACAAAGATCAAAACATGCAATCCCTTAAAGTTTGGACAACTCAAGTATCAAGCTACTACACACATCATGACTACTTTTCATTAGTGTACATAAGTAAACTCAACTTATGGCACTGTCACTCAAAGATAATTATAAATGCAAAATGAATCTTCCTCACAGTTTCACTCATTTCTCTCAAGTGTTTGATGGTTAGTGTTTCACTCAAGCTCCCTATAGGAAACTACACTACCATAAGCTTGCTAATACATCAATTCTCCTTTACAATGATTACATGCATAAAAAATCAAAAGAAATTACTTTAGGTTGTAATGTGTTAAGAGTTGAGATGGGTAAAACGAGGTAAAGGGTTTAACACAAGCATTCATAAAGTAATAAATGAACAAAGGGATAACAAAACATATTTCTGAGATACACAAATGTAAATATACTACTACTCCAGACTTATTGATGCTACTAAAATGTATTTCCCTTTTTTTTCATATAATTGAAGAAACAATGAACAAAATAGCAACTAAATGCAATGTAATCCAAGAGTAGAAGTATTACTCAACTCATCTAAAAAAAAATGTAGCAAAAATCCCAAACTAATGCATCACTTAATACTCTACTAAGCTTGTGAATGGGTAGCCTAGTGGGATTTCGAGTTTTAAAATGTGGCGTGTTTTCAAGAAACAATATGGTTAAGGCTCAATGAGGGTAGCAAGGGATAATAAAAGGTAGGTCATTTAAGCCAAAGTTTAACACAAAAAGGTTTTTAATAATCTCCATTAAGCATGCATCCAGTAGACTCAAATCGATTCAAAGTAAGTTCTGAAGGTAATAACTTAAAGAAGCATCATACAAAAAAGGAAATAAAATGATTATAGATGGAGTAATATAGGCTCAATCCTCAAATTGTCTCAAATGAAAATTAATTATGCGTCTCTACACTACCTCATTACACAAATGTCAAATTATGAGTAAGCTTATGCAACTAACTACTTTTCATCACTCAACATGGTTCACTCTCTACTCAAGTATTCAAGCATGCATTCAATCTCATTCCAACTAGCATGACAGAGTCTCATGGCAAAACAAATCAAAATGATTCAAGTGTGGTTCCATTGATAACCTAAAACAACCTAAAACAACAACATAATATGCCTAAAACATGCATCCTAATTAACAAAATGCAAACAGTGACTAAGACAAACCAAAATAATACAATTGACAAAGCAAATGTCACCTCCCCATACTTGGACAACATATTGTCCTCAATGTGACAAGGCAATCACAAAAGGAAGCTAAAACAAAAAAACACCACATCAAAAAACAAGCAAGTAAAACAACTAATAAGGTAAATAAAACAATGTAAAAAGTAAAGGGTAAACTTCATGGAGATTGTGGTGGCGAAGGCGTAGGGGAAAGGACTTCAATGTTCTTCATCTAGATGAACTTAAGGAATTTCTTTTTGATGTACCGTTGCTCCTTATGCACTTTTCTCATCTGGGTGTCGAGCTAATTAATTTGCAGTGTCATTTATTGATGGTTTTTGGCCATTTGGTTGAGGATTTGCTGGAACTTATCGACATCTACTGCTACAGTTGGTTCTTCTTCAACTGCTTCTTCATGTGGCTCCGTGGGCGCCTGAGAGGAGGATAGTTAAGAAATGGCTGCATGCTTGCCTTTCCTATTCTTAACAACAATGCACGTATGAGGATTTCGAGGCTCTATAGAATAGGGCTCCAAAACTTCGTAGCATCTCAAATAAAGTACATCAAAAATATTAGATCTAGCTGTGTGTACACTATCCACATTAAGATTGTAATACAAAGACAAAGCAGTAACAATGAAAGTCATGCCAAAATATGAGCTTTTCTTAGTAATGCAACCTACAATAGATCGAAAAATGCAATAAGGGGTATTCACTTTAATTTTAGGATCCATACACCAAAAAAAGAAAAGTTCCTTAGCTGGACACTTGTTGCTTTTAGTTTTGTTAAAAAGAATTAGGCACGTAAACTTATGAAGAAGTAAGTGCTAAGTACTATGAATCAAAGTGTTGGGTGTGTTCCTAAAGTCAAAAGTGTTTTCACCCATAAGGATCTTCCAATAATCATCCACTTAAAAATCATCATGGTCAAAAACTTTGGTTTTAGATAACTCAAAGAGCACACGAATGACAACATAATCCAGGTTATATGCATGGCCACCTATCCTAAACCAAAATGTGTCCATTTTAGTATTGTAACGCACAGTGGTGAAAATTTCTATAGTCATCATGGGGTATATGGATACATCACAATGAATTAAACGACCCCAACCAATACTTACAGGAAATCTTTTAATGTTACGCCTTAGTCTTAGGGTTTCTAACAGGTCAAAATTAAAGTACCTAGGAGGCAATAACTCTATATCCTTAAAGTCCCGAAATCTCATACCATCTTCTTCTAAAAGAATAGGGAATAGGGCCCAAAAAGTGGCTTCCATATCATGTTTACCTTCTCCAGAGATTTGGAGGTGCAATTGGTCGATTGGTTTATGGTTTACAAACTTCTTTGGAGCCATTTAAGGAGAAAAACATGCAAAAAGAGTCAAGAGAGAGGTTAGCACATTTTTGATAGAGAAAGAGAGAAAACTTACCAAATCCTTGTATTTTTGGGTAATGTGAAGTAAGTGTTAAGGGAATGAATAATGATGAAAAAAGTGGAGAAAATACCAAGATTTGGGAGAAAGATGAAGGATTTGTGAGGTTTGGGTAAGTGGGTGTCAGTTTTAGAGTGAGAGAATGTGAGAAGATGAAGAAAGAAGAAAGAAGAAAGTAGGAGGGATTTTTAAAAATCCTTTGTCTAGGGATCCCACGATCGTGGGAATCCCTGTGCTTCCCACGATTGTGAGTTAAGTCTCTAGAAACTTTTTGAAGAGCCTTCCCAAGTTCGTGGGAAACAGACCCATTCTCATGATTGTGGGTTAAGGCTCCAGAAACTTTCTGAAGAGATTTCCCACGTTCATAAGAAACAGACCCATTCCCATGATCGTGGGCACTGTATAGGCACCCAATCTTGATTTTCAAACTTTTTATCCCTCTTCCAAGCTTAACATACATTCCCAACATTTAAGAAACCTGCAAACACATTAAAACCACCCAACCAACAAGAAATTTGAAGATAAAACAAGTTAAAACTTAAAAAAACCAAGTAAACACCAAGAAATCATAGCAAACTCAAACCAAACATAATCAAAATCAAACAAACCAAACAAAGAAGTAACAAAGACAAGCACAAGAAAGGTAAACATGCTAAGTTAAAGTCATTAGCTTGACCATTCCACATGCATTCATGAAAGAGTGAAAGAAAGGGTGGAACAATCTTTTCTCACCCTCAAGATTCCAACCCATATTCAACTTCTGAATTGCCCAATAGGCTCTATGCTCCAACTCCAAAGGTAAATGGAAAGCCTTGCCATACACAAGTCTATATGGAATAGTACCTATGGGTGTCTTGAAGGTTGTCCTATATGCCCAAAGTGTGTGATCTAACTTCAAAGCCCAATCTTTCCTTGAAATGTTCACTATCTTCTCTAAAATCTTCTTCAATTCTCTGTTCAACACTTCCACTTAGCTACTCGTTTGTGGATGGTAAGGAGTCATCACTCGATGATATCTTTTCAATAGCGCTTTAAAGGGTTTGTTGCAAAAATGACTCCCTCCGTCACTGATTATCAGTCTAGGCACTCCAAATCTAGTGAAAATCTTCTTGATAAATCTTTCCACCACCTTGCCATCATTGGTTGGAGTAGTTATGGCTTCAACCCACTTCGAAACATAGTCAAACGCAACCAATATATATGTGTTACCTATGGAGGATGGGAATGGTCCCATAAAATCCAAGCCCCACACATCAAATTTTTATTCTTCCATGATGTTTGAAAGTGGCATCTCATCCCACTTTGATATATTGCCCACTCTCTGGCATCTATCACACTGTAGCACAAAGTTTTAACCATCTTTGATCTTTCACTATTTTTTAGTGTTTGTGATTAAAAAAATATCATAGAAGGAAGTAACTTTTTCCACAACTCTTATTCCCAACCCTATAGCTTATGTTGGAATGACCATACTAACTTTAGTTATGGATGGGATAACCAGCAAAATTACTTCCATTATAGTTTCTAGGACGCACAGTAATTCTCGTATAAACCAGAAGCTTCTTATTACAACTTAATAACATCTCTAGAAGAATTGATTAATGTTATGAATGCTAATACTTTTAATTTCAACAGGGTGTACAACAGTTTTTTTAGCAGGGTATGTTAAGTCAAGAAGACTTCACTTCTTCTATTGATTTTGATGAAAGTAAAATAATAATAATAATAATAGAAGAGTGTATGAACTATTTTGGTGAGTTTTATTAAGCGTGCAGATAAATGTAAGAGGCACAAAGTCATCAGACGAAGAGAAGCCATCAGACGAAGCGAAGTCATCAGATGAAGCAGAGTCATTAGACGAAGCGAAGTCATCAGTTGAAGCGAAGTCATCAGATGAAGTGAACTCATCAGATGAAGCAAAGTCATCAGACGAAGCCAAGACATAAGATTAATTATACAAAACAAGTGATAGACTATAAATATCATTATAGTCACAGAGAAAAGAAAGGAACAAGACAATATACACAAGACACAACCTTACAACTCTGAACCTTCAACTCTCAATTCTTTATTTACGATACTGTAAAAAATAGCTTGACTGAAAAGAAGAAAGAAGAGAGACCAAGTTGACCTATAACGTGAGTTTAGAAAAATCAAAATCTTTCAGTGAAAGGGAAGGCTACAGCCTGAAGAGGCTAAGATAGTAGATAAAGAATACTTTGTGAAAGAGACCTGAAGAGGCTCTGGAAGTGTGAAATAATACTTGTAAAAGTTGAAAGAGATAGTGAAATCTCAGATATACTCTGAGGACTGGACGTAACCCTAAGGTTAAGGGTGAACCAGTATAAATCGTGATGTCATATTCTCTAACCTTATCTCTTTAATTTCGTGTTGTTAGTAGAATAGATACTATTTCCACTGTTGCATTACTCAAACGAATTAAGTGCGTTGTTTTGTAAATTGTTTGAATCTTTTAAGAAAATCAAAAAGTTTCTAAAGATTTCAATCTTAGACGATTTATCATAATTCAACCCCCTTCTTATGTATTCTTACATATCAGAGTAAAGTTTCTACGAAACACTGTTACAAAGTGAGGACAAAGATTCATGGTAGAATCACATGTTTTTATAGCTGAAGGTGCCTCAGTCACAAGACCTCTTGCATTCAATGGTGAAGATTATCATTATTGGAAGGACAGAATGCGGCTCTTCATAGAATCCACACACATTGATCTTTGGGATATTATTGAAAGTGGTCCATATATTCCAACAGACTACGAAGGGAAAAGTATCTCTCGTGATGAATGGTCAGTTGATCAGAAAGCTTGTGTTCAATTAAATTCAAAGGCCAAGTTCTTTTTAAGTTGTGCGTTAAGTAGAAGTGAATATGATAAGGTTCATGGATGCGAATCTACAAAGGAAATGTGGGACACATTATCCATTGCATATAAAGGCACAAACCAGGTGAAAGAATCCAAGATTGGTATTCTTGTTCATAAGTACGAGCTGTTCAAGATGAAAGATGATGAGTCTATTGATCAAATGTTTGGGCGATTTCAAACAATCATTAATGGACTAAAAGCTCTGGGGAGAATCTACAATAGTCAAGATCATGTCAGAAAGATCATCAGAAGTCTTCCAAAAAGATGGAGACCCAAAGTAATAGCAATACAAGAGGCCAAGGATTTAAGTAAGCTTAAGCTAGATAAATTGCTTGGTTCACTGAAAATCCATGAAGTACAGCTTGATGCAGAAGATAAACCTAGAAGGGACAAATCTATCACTTTGAAGGCTAGTCAGAAGAATAAAAAAATACAAAAAAATAGAAGCTCGTATTCAAAAGCATTAAAGATTGAAGAAATAAAGAATGACGATGCCAGTGAATTTGATCAAGATTCAAGTGAAGATGAAGACGAACTATCTTTCAATTCAAGAAAGATTAGAAGGATGTGGAAAAAGAAAACTAAAGGAAATAAAGATTCCTCTTTAAAAAGAATTAGCAAAGACAATTTGAAGAATGAGAAAAGCTCTATCATGTGCTATGAGTGCAATAAACCGGGACATTACAAGTCTAAATGCCCCTTGCTCAAAAGAAAACAAAAGAAGAATCAAAGAAACAACAAAGTCATGATGGCAACATAGGAAGATCTGGATTCGTCAGAATCTGAATCTAACTCAGATTCATCAGAATAAGCAAACATGTGCTTGGTAGCTAATGGTGAAAGCGATGATGAGGTAATCTCTAATTTTAATGATATTTAGCATGCTTATCTAGAATTGTTAGAAGATTCCCATACTATTCTAAAACAATATAGATTGTTGAAAAATAAATTTGTTGAAAATTATAAGAATACAAAAATCTTAGAAGAAGAAAACGTCTGCCCTAAGAAACAAGTAGACGATATGAAAAAGAAAGTTACTATAGATAGATCTAAAGAGGTTAATTAGTTAAAACAAAGAATTAATATTCTTTCAGCTGATTTATCAAAATTTTTAGAGAGTATAAAAAGAATGAATGATATGATTGGAAGTTATAAAAATCCAGATGATAAAAGTGGTTTAAGCTTCTCTGGTAGAAATTCAATTCACAATAGAAATGTTTTTTGTAATAGGAATTTTGTTCCTAAGAAGAAGAAACAGTATTCTTATTATTATTCTAAGAATAATTATAAGACTAACCCTAAAGGACCCAAGAAAATCTGGGTACCTAAGAAGGATATAATATATACTGCAGAACACTCTACTTGGAAGAAGCAACCATCATCATTGGTACTTAGACAGTGGATGCTCGCGACACATGATGGGTAGAAGGTCTATGTTCCTAGACCTCCAACATAAGCAAGGAGGATTAGTAACCTTTAGAGAACACCAGCAGGGTAAAATAATTGGAATCACCAAAATTGGTAAAGATTTTTTTTAATTATTGTAATGTTCTGCTAGTTGATGGTTTAAAGCATAATCTAATCAGTATAATTCAATTATGTGATTCTGGTTTTGAAGTATCCTTTAATCAAAATTCTTGTTTAGTTAGAAACAAGGAGGGGTCCATATTCTTTTCTTCCAAGAGACAAAACAATCTCTATAGGATTAATTTAGATGATTTGAGAAGTCAAAATATTTTATGTCTTACATCAAAAGATGATGAAAAGCTGATTTGGCACAAAAAGCTAGGTCATGTTAGTTTTAAACATATTTCCAAATTAGTCAGACATGATTTGGTAAAAGGTTTACCAAAGATAAGTTTTAACAAAGATTTCTTTTGTGAGAGTTATAAGAAAGGAAAATAAGTTAAAACATCCTTTCCTTCTAAGAATATTGTAACCTTGTCTAAACCTCTAGAGTTGTTACATATAGATTTGTTTGGTCCAACCAGAACAGTAAGTCTTGGTGGA
>JAOQMS010000178.1:14007813-14027477 GCA_027563885.1 Erythroxylum longipes
ACATACTAGCGTATCTTCTGCTTTGTATCGTCTGTGTTTTCTTCTGTGTTTTGCTTCTTCTGTCTTCTACTTCTTCTATTTTTTGCTTTCTTCTGTATTTCTACTTCTTCTGTCTTTTAATTCTTCTTTGTTTCACTTCTTCTGTATCTTCTTCTATCTTTTACTTCTTCTGTGTCTCTACTTCTTCTGTGTTTTACTTCTTCTGTCTCTACTTCTTCTATGTTTCTACTTCTTCTGTCTTTCGCTTCTTCTGTCTTCTACTTCTTCTGTGTTTCTTTTCTTCTGCGTTTTGTTTCTTCTGTCTTTTGCTTCTTCTGTCTTCTACTTCTTCTTTGTCTCTACTTTTTCTGTGTTTTACTTCTTCTGTGTTTCTACTTCTTCTGTCTCTACTTCTTCTGTGTTTTATTTCTTCTGTGCTTCTACTTCTTCTGTCTTTCGCTTCTTTTGTCTTCTACTTCTTCTGTGTTTCGTTTCTTCTGTGTTTCGCTTCTTCTGTGTTTCGCTTCTTCTGTATCTTCTTCTGTCTTTTACTTCTTCTGTGTCTCTACTTCTTCTATGTTTTACTTCTTCTGTGTTTCGTTTCTTCTGTGTTTCACTTCTGTACACTTAACACACTCATCAAACTAGTTCATTTATTCCTAACATTATTATTATTTGATTGTCATCAAAATTAATTATCGTAAAGTCCTCCTGACTTAACAAACTTGTTTTCTCTCATTTGGAACCCCACATCTTCTTTGGATGGTAATTTCTCTCGAATGACCTTTAACTTGATATCATCGGCCTGTGATCTCCTAATCTCATTAAATAGTGTTGGCCAAACTTCAAACTATATTAGTAGTTTTCCATTATCCTCAACCACTGATATTCCAACCCCAAGGCTCCATATACTCATTAAATGAGTTATATAAGGATTTTTCCTGATAGTTACTATCAAACAGGACTTATCACTTAGTGCATCAGCTACCATATTTGCTTTTCTCGGCTGATAGTCAATCACTAAGTCATAATCATTAATTAACTCCAACCATCTTCTTTATCTGAGGTTTAACTCCTTCTATGTCATTAGGTACTTTAGACTCTTGTTGTCGGTATATATATGACAAGTCTCCCTATAAAGATAGTGTCTCCAAATCTTAAGTGTGACCACCAACGCTGCGATCTCCAAATCATGTGTAGGATAATTTAGCTTATGCTTCTTTAGCTGCCTAGAAGCATATGCGATCATTCACCTAGCCTGCATAAGTACATAGGCAAGTTCTTGATGACTGGCGTTACTGTACCTCATACCTAACCCCCTGGTGCAGAAGTCAATCATCTCTTCAGTTCCTGAAAACTCGCCTCACATTTGTCATCCTACTGAAATTTTACCCCTTTCTAGGTAAGCCTCCAAAAAAGGGTTGCAGGTACTGAGAAACCCTCAACAAATCTCCGATAATAACCAGTTAAACCCAGAAAGCTGTGGACTTCTGTCACATTCTTGGGCCGTCCCCACTTGAGTATAGCTTTCACTTTTTTTAAGTCCACATAAATGCCTTCTCCTGATACCACATGCCCAAGGAATCCTATCTCCTTTAATCAAAATTCATACTTTGAAAACTTCACGTACAACTGTCTTTCGCAAAGTTTTTATAGTACAATCCGGAGATGTCTAGCATGTTCCTACCTATATAGAATAAATCAGAAGTTCATCAATGAAGACTATGACAAACTGATCTAAATAAGGATGGAACACCCCGTTTATAAGATCCTAAATGCTGCAAGTGCATTTGTTAATCCGAACGACATTACCAAAAATTCATAATGCCCATACCTCATCTAGAAAACAGTCCCCTGCACATCGCTTTTATCAATCTTCAACTGATGGTACCCAGACCTCAGATCTATCTTTGAGAATACTATAACTCCTCTCAACTGATCAAACAAGTCATCGATCCTGGGGAGTGGATATTTATTTTTGATGGTAACCCTGTTTAACTGTCAATAATCAACACATAAGCGGAGGGCCCCATCCTTCTTCTAGATAAACAATAATGGTGATCCCCATAGTGAATGAATTGGTCTGATGAAGCCCTTGTCCAATAACTCTTGCAACTGAACCTTCAGCTATTTCAATTCTGCTGGTACCATGCAATACGAAGGTATAGATATTGGTGTTGTCCCTAGGACCAAGTCAATTGCAAAATCAAACTCCCAATCAGGTGGCAATCAAGGTAACTCCTTCGAGAAGACATCGAGGAACTCGTATACAATAGGAACATCTCTAAGTTCGACCCTTTGAGCCAAAGTGTCAATCACATATGTGAGGTATGTCTGGCATCCTCGACGAATCAACCTCTTATCCTTGAGCACCGATATCAAACAACTCGGGAGCATCCGTCGGTCACTAGTAAATTTAATCGAGACTCCACACTGAGTATCAAAATCCACCTCTTTCTTATAATAATCAACCCTGGCGCGATGCCTCTCTAACTAGTCAATCCCCAATATCGCCTCGAAGTCCTGGAGATCGAGGGGAATAAGATCTACCTCTAACACAGCATCACTGACCCTTATCTCATAGGCTATATATGCTTTATCACAAGCCACTTGCTCTCAAAGAGGAGTGACAATAATGAGAGGGGGATCTAACAGCTTCAGGGGATGACTAATGTCCTCGACAAAAGTCACATTGACAAAGGACCTTTGCGCGCCAGTGTCGATCAAAACTTTAGCATCTCTACTGAGAATACATATAATACCTTATAAATCTATGCGTTAGCAGCTCATACTATTTAAGAGTTTAATAGCACCACACAGAACATGCATTAATAATATAGCAATAAAGAAACATAAAAATGTTAATCCTAAAAATACCTGTAATTGTGTCCGGAATGGCCCAAACATCCTCCTTTGTCATTGCATAAACTCGTGCTTGGGCTCACAAAGTAGAATGTTGCTGACCTGCTAGAGTTATACTATTGCGCACACCAGTCCTATGTGTGAATCCAAAAGACTGAACACCTGCCCTAACAGTCTCCCCTCGATGTCTTACTAGCTGCACCGAGCTATCTCCCTCTTTAGTTGAAATCCAAGCCAGCTGTGGACAATCTCTCCTCAAGTTCCCTGTCTCTCCACACTAAAAACACTTTCTTGACTTCGTGCACTTACCTGAATATACCTTTCTACTGTTTCTACACTGTTTGGACTATGATGTTCGAGCTAGAGAAGCTGTGCTGGTAGTAGGGGTAGTGCTCTAACCTTCTGGTCGTGATGACTATAAACTCACAGCTCATAATGTAGCACCTCTAGTACTACCCGGAGCTAAACTACCACGACTCCTCTTAGGCTGTTGACTGGGGGGACCTTCTCCCTTCCTTTTTCGGTTCTTTTCCTCCCACTATCTTCTCTTTCAGCAACCTCTCGGCTCTTTGGCTAACTGTACCATCTCCTTAAACGTGGTGGTGGGGTTTAATCGTCATCCTCTCCTAGATCGCCAAATGCAATCCAATTTCAAATTGAACACATAGATTTTCCTTATCTGCCACTTATTTTGGGACATAGGTGGTAATCTCTCTCAACTTTGTCTCAAACTCATACGCCGACTTATTCCCCTGTGTTAATGTAAAAAAAGGGCAACCTTCTTCTGATCTCTATCAAATTTGGTATAATATTGTCTGTTGAATTCATTAATAAAAACCCAAGAAATCTAATTATGGTAGCATCCCTGGACATTTTCCCACCAGACTCTAGCATCACCCTCCAGTAATTGGAAAACTACCTCAGCTTCATACCGTCAGATAGTCCCATATCCTGGAATGTCTCTGTGGTCTGGCTCATTTTGGACTCAGTAACATCACCGTGTCCATCAAAGGTACCACACCTGAGGTTCCCTGCTTCCTTAATATACCTCGAGATTTTAAGCATCAAATGTTGCTCTGATACAAGACTAGGTACCACTACTGGCTGTTGAGGTGGCGGTACCTGTGGTGGCATCTGTGGTGCTTTAGCCTTAGGTTGCTGCTGCACAGTGTACTGTGCCCACCATATCATCACATACTACAAAGCCTCCCTCAGCACTGGTGGCAAACCCAGCTATGCTACCTTCGAGGGTGCTTCAGTGTGAGGCTACCTATGAGTCGAAGAGTTAGCAACTGTAGGTTCTGCGACTGCTTTAGTATTGTGTTCCTATAGATCGAGTTGCAAAGGTCCACCAAAGAGAGGGTATCTCTATTTTGAATTAAGGAGACTTCTCCATGACTCGTCTCATTCTTCTAAACCATGTTTCATGCATATTCAAGCATGGAGAACAACATATCTTAACACCAAATTAAAATCATAATGTAGAGAGAGATGAGACAAAATTTACCTAAACATTCCATTAGTGATATCTTAAAATACTTTGAGAATTTCTCAAATCTAATGATAGATTTGAGTTCCTTGATCCCAAATTAACTTAGAACACCTTGGTTTGTGTTGGAGAATTAAAAAAACGATGGAAATTGGGTGATGGCCGAAAGTGTTCTTCTTCTCCTTTCTTCTCCTTTCCTTTAATTAAGACAAAGTGTTTTAATGCTAAATGGTGGGGTGCACGGTCACACACAAGGAAGAAGGGTCTAAAATATTGACTCTTCTTTGACCAAAGATGGTGAATTTACCTTTTTGCCTTTAACTTATGTGGAATTACCATTATACCCTTCAAACTTTTTCTAAATTTGCAACTAAGCCCAAGATTTGAGAATGACCAAAAATTTTATTTTAATTTGGGTCCCCAAAGTTTTGAAAATTATAACTAATCCCCTTAACTCTATAAAATTACATATTAGTCCTCCAAGAATTGAAAAATTATATTTAAGTCCCTTAACTTCTAACAATTTGCAAATAAGCCCTTATGTATATCAACTTTTCCAATTAAGCTTTCTAAGTGTCCAATAAGTCTATAAATCATGTCGAATCACCTCCAATGCATAACACATTTAACTTGGCCACCATGACCATATCCATCCAATGGACTCAGTTTTACACACTTAGAAGCCTATATGTCATAAATCTCCAAGATTTCACATACCGATGAACTATAAGTTAATGTAAGGACATATAACATTATATATCACTGGCATGTATACCGAAAGGATTCAAATACATTTTAAAACTCATATACAACCATTTATATATCAATATATAGTAGTATCTCCAAGTACAGACCAATATAAAAGGGCTCAGAGAGTTCGGGGTTACATAAAGTAATAAAAAAGTATCATTAGCTACCCTTATAGAGATGATACCCAACCCTTCTTTCTCTATGGGTTTACACAAATAAGCCCATTTAACTTTAGGAAAACTTAGATTTCCATTTTCCTTACCCTATAAAAATTCTCTTGTCAATTTCTCCATAAATTTGATTAACTTCCTTGAAAAAGGAAAATTTGAACTCTAATATAAGTGAAGGGAGCATAAAATGGATTTAATTAAACTGAAATTTACCTTCAAAGGAAAGAAATCTATTTGTCCATTTACCGATTCTCTTTTGAATTCTTTCAATGAGTGTTAGAAATTCATTGAAGGTTAGTCTTCTGGTAGTTATAGGAAGACCAAGATACTTCAATAGAGGAATTGTCATTTTCATTCCTGTAACGGAGGAGATACCGTCCTGCATAGAATCTGTAATAGTTGAAAAAACAAAATGGCTTGTATTAAGGTTCACCTTGAGACCCGACATCCTAGAAAACCTATTAAGAGCATCCATCAATAGCTTAACAGATTCAAGATGAGCTCTTGAGAAGAGGATTAGGTCATTTGCAAAGCTAAGATGAGTAAGAAAGATTCTTCTGCATTTAGAATGAAACTTGAACTTAGGATTATGAGAGACATTGAACTTCAACATTTAAGAGAGCACTCCCATACACAAAATAAAAGGATAGGGGACAAAGGATCACCTTGTCTAATTCCTTTTTTCCCCTTAATAATACCAGAAGGGATGCCATTAATCAAAGCACAATAGGTAGTAGTAGAGACACATGTTTTAATCCAATTAACAAAGATATCAGGAAAGCTAAAAGCCTTAAGAACTTGGAAGAGGAAAGACCAGCTGATGGAATCAAAAGCTTTATTGAAATCAATCTTAATCACATAATTTGAAGGAGAGTTCCTTCTAGTATAACCCTTAAAAGTTCCTGTGCAATAAGAATATTGTCACCAACACTTTTATCCTTTATAAAGGCATTTTGATTCTTACATATGATGGGATTTACTGAAGTTTGTGCAACCAATTGGCCTGAAATCACTAAAAGTAAAGGGGTTAAGGATCTTAGGAATTAAACAAAGAAAGGTTTTATTAAACTCCTTTAGGATGACCCCTTTATAAAAAAAACTCATAAATGACCTCTCTAACCATAGGTCTAATAAAAGACCAGGTCTTTTGAAAGAAAAAACCATTTATCCCATCAGTACTAGGGGCCTTCATCCCATTCATAGTGAAAATAGTAGCATTGATATCATCATCAGAGATAGGCTTCACTAGCTCCCGAGAATCTTCAGAAGAAATTCTGTATGAGGTAAGAGATTGGAGATATTCCATAGAGGTAGGAGACTTAATATTTGAACCCAAAAGCCCCTTATAGAATTTGACCACATCCTTCATAATACTATATTAATCAGAAAGTAGTCTTGCATCCAAATTAGTTATAGAGAAAATTTTATTAACATTCCTCCTGTTTGATAAGGAATTAAGAAAGAATTTGGGAGCTCTATCTTCCTCCTTAAGCCAAGTAATATGAGCCCTCTGTTGAATGAGAAAAGAATGATCTAAATTGGCTCTTAAATAGGTTTCCAGCTCTAACTTCTGCTTTTGAATAAGATTAGTATCCCCAGGATTGAGAGAAAGTAAGAATTGAATTGCAACTAATATATCCTTGGCTTCATTAACTTTTGTTTTAGTGCTAGAGGCGTGGGAAGTTTTCAGCTTCTTTAATCTATTTTAATGGCTTTAAGTTCCTGGCAACAGATGAATTGATGAGAACCAAAAACTTGAATCAATAACCCCCTCAAAATTGCATCATTAAAAACATCTACTTTGACAAGATAGTTGTTAAATCTAAAAGGATGATCAGTTGTGGTTCTTTAAAAAAACCCATCAATCAAGATCAGATTATGATATGAAAAAAGAGGATCCAAGAAGGAGGCCTTATTGTTGGCAAATTAGAAAAGCCATTTCCCATTTACTAGAGCTCGGCCTACTTTTTTTCGGATAGCCCATGTATTATCTGTTTATTACTCCAAGTGATGGAGTAGCCCTTTTGTTTAAGATCTGTTACACCCAAATGATCTATACAGAGTTGAAGATCATTGTAATTTCTCAAGCTATTGTTTCCCTCTACTTCAGATCTAAAGATGGTAGAATTGAAATCACCAGAGATAATCCAGGAACCTGAAACAGTATTTTGGATTTTTCTTAAGGAGGACCATAGACTAATTCTTTGGAAACTTGTATTAAAACTATAGACAAAAGAGGAGTGGATTATGATTCCTTCCAAAATGAAATGAACTTTTAGATGCATCATTTGTTCATTTGAAAACTTCTTTTCCACTTTGACAAAATTCTCATTGTATCCAATAATAATTTTGCCATAATGATGGTGCTAGTGGTTGGAGAGAAAAGTCCAACAAGGACCAAAAATGTTAACCTTCTTCATATTCTCATATCTTATTTTTTTTCAATAAAAACTATGATAAGAGGCTTAATCCTCACTACAAAATCCTCAAATCATTTTTTAATTGCAAAACCAATTCATTATTTGTACGCTCAAAACTGTAAGTATACAGGGTGTAACTTGTAGTAAAGAAAAGATATCGATCCCTCAGAGATTGTGTTTAGACATTACTTAATTCATAATGCTTTTTTTGAGAACCAATTTTAATAAATATAAACTAAAAAATAAAACTAAATCAAACAACTAACAATGAACAAATGATAAAGCAAAAGTGCAGAAACCTGGAATTCAAGATTTAACAATTTTCCCTATCTTATCTCCCTCCTACTTTGTTAATTGAATTGTGCCTCACCTAAGATGTCTAAAGTAAAAACTACCCTCTCTCAAGGTGTAATTAATTTTCTCTAGCCAAATTAAATGGAAATGATTAAGCAATCTCTCAATCTACAAGATGAGTCCACCAATTGAGCTAGTTATGAAGTTATCCTATGGGTAATCAACTAATTAGCCAAGTTCTCTCTCTAACTAATTAATTAACTTGATGAATGTAGGTCTATAAGGTGCCAATTCTCATTGTACAGCCCCACATAATTTGCCCAACTCAATTTTTCAATACATTGCAAAGTATAAGCTCAACATTCGTCAAAAACATCTTCATTCAAATCAATAAAGTAGGAGTTCAAGAAGTAGTTCAAAAGTAATCTCTACAAATTACTTGGCCACTCATGATGTCATTAACATTCCCAATAACCAAACAATCCATAATAAAGATGCTAGAAGAGAAAAATGAAATAAGAACGAGATGAAGCAATCTCCTCCTCTTCTTTGCCCAAATCTGGAAAATCTAGAGTTGGTGTGCTCTTTTCCCAATTTGGAATGGAAATCTTGATTCTTTACCTCTCTTTGGGATCTAAATATGTTTTTAGCTCAAGGAGGCAAGTTCTCAAAACCCTCCCTTCGTCCCTAGGGATTTGTGCCCTTATATAGTCACAAAAACCTAAAAATAAGTGAAACATGCATGTCTCTTCGGGTTAAGGATCCCACGATCGTGTTCTTGTCTTATTACTCCACTTCTCTTCTCCTCTCTTGGTCCCTAACTCAATCACAAAGGTGGCCACCCTCCATTCCTACATCAAAATGATCAATTCTTACCCTAAATCAACATCAAACATAAAAGAACAACCATGAAGATCAAACTAAACAAAAAAAAAAATACAAAATAAGTCCTAAAACACAACAATAATAACCTATTATGTAAGAAACACATGTTAAATACTTACAAAAACATACACTAATGCTCGATTATGAACTTCCCAATAATTAAATCTTTGCTTGTCCTCAAGCAAAATCAAATGCAACCAATCAATTCCATCACTTCATTTTCACAAAGATCAAAACATGCAATTCCTCAAAGTTTGGCCAACTCAAATGTAAAGCTACTACACATATCATGACTACTTTTCATTAGTGTACATAAGTAAACTCAATTTATGGCACCATCACTCAAAGATAAGTATAAATACAAAATGAATCTTCCTCACATTTTAACTCATTTCTCTCAAATGTTTGATATTTAGTGGTTTACTCAAGCTCCTTATAGGAAATTACGCTACCATAGGCTTGCTAATACACCAATTCTCCTCTACAATGATTACATGCATAAATAGATCAAAAGGACTTGCTTTAGGTTGTAATGTGGTAAGGGATAAGGTGGGTCAAACGAGGTAAAGGGTTTAAAACAAGCTTTAATAAAGTAATAAGTGAACAAACGGATAACAAAACATATTTCTAAGATACAAAAATGTAAATATACTAATACTCCTCACTTACTGACGATACTAAAATGTTCTTTATTTTTTTTTCATATAATTGAAGAGACAATGAATAAATAGCAACTAAATGCGATGTGATCCAAGAGTAGAAGTATCACTCAACTCATCTCAGAAAAAAAAGTAGCAAAAATCCCAAACTAATGCATCATTTGATACTTTACTAAGCTTGTGAATGGGTAGGCTAATGGGGGTTTGGGTTTTAAAATGTGGGGTGTTTTCAAGAAACAAAAAGGTTAAGGCTCAACAGGGGTAGCAAGTTATAATAAAAGGTAGGTCATTTAAGCCAAAGGTTAACACAAAAAGGGCCTTAATCATCTCTATTAAACATACATCCAGTAGACTCAAACTGATTTAAAGCAAGTTTTGAAGGTAATAACCTAAGGAAGCATCACATAAACAAAGAATAAAATGATTATAGATGGATTCATATAGGCTCAATCCTCACATTGGCTTAAATGAAAATTCATTTGCATCTCTACATTACCTCATTGCTCAAGTGTCAAATTTTGTGTAAGCTTATGCAACCAACTACTTTTCATCACTCAACATGGTTCACTCTCTACTCAAGTAGCCTAATCCAAGTTTAAGCATGCATTTAATCTCATTCCAACTAGCATGACAAAATCTCATGAAAAAAATCAAAATGATTCAAGTGTGGTTCCATTGCTAACACAAAACAATATAAAACAACAACCTAATATGCCTAAAATATGCATCCTAATTAACAAAATGCAAACAGTGACTAAAACAAACTAAAATAATGCAATTGAGAAAGCAAATGTCACCTCCTCATACTTGGACAACACATTGTCCTCAATGTGACAACATAACCATAAAAGGAAACTAAAACACAATACACAACATCAAAAAAACAAGCAAGTAAAACAACTAATAAGGTAAATAAAATAACGTAAAAAGTAAAGGGTAAGAAAGCTCATGGAGATTGTGGTGGCGAAGGAGTAGGTAAAGGGACTTCACTGTTCTTCATTTGGATGAACTTGAGGAATTTCTTTTTGATTTACTGTTGCTCCTTATGCACTTGTCTCATCTGGGTGCCAAGCTCATTAATTTGCAGTGTCATTTGTTGATGGTTTTCAGCCATTTGATTGAGGATTTGCTGGAACTTGTCAACATCTACCGCTATAGTTGGTTCGTCTTCAATTGCTACTTCTTAGGGCTCCGTGGGCGCCAGAGAGGAGGATGGTTAAGAAGTGGTTGCATCCTTGCCCTTCTTGTTCTTAATAGCGGTGTATGCTTGAGGATTTCAGAGCTCCATAGAATGGGGCTCCAAAATTTCAAAGTGTCTTAAATAACATACATTAAATATATCAGGCCTAGTTATACGCACACTATCGACATTAAGATTGTAATGCAAAGACAAAGTAGTAATAATGTAAGCCATGCCAAAATATGAGCTTTTCTTAGTAATGCAACCCACAATAGATTGAAAAATGTGATAAGGGGTATTCACTTTAATTTTACGATCCATGCATCAAAGAAAGAAAAATTACTTAGCCGAGCACTTGTCGCTTTCAGTTTTGTTAAAAACAATTAGGCATATAAACTTGTGAAGAAGTAAGTGCTCGGTGCTACGAATCAAAGTGTTGGGTGCATTCTAAGAGTCAAAAGTTTTTTCACCTGTAAGGATCTTTCAATAATTATCCACATAAAAATCATCATGGTCATAAAAAACTTCTGTGCTAGACAAGTCAAAGAGCACATGAATGATAGTATAATCTAGCTTATATACATGGCCACCTATCCTAAACCAGAATATGTCCATTTTATTATTATAGCGTATGGTGGTGAAAAATTCTATAGTCATTATGGGGTACATCGATACATCACAATGAATTAAATGACCCCAACCAATATTTGCAGCCAATCTTTTAATGTTACGCCTTAGTCCTACAATTTCTAACAGGTGAAAATCAAAGTACCTAGGAGACAAAAACTCTCTATCTTTAAAGTCCCAAAATTTCATACCTTCTTCTTTCGAAAAAATAGGGAATGGGGTGTAAAAAGTGACCGTCATATCACGTTTACCTTCTCCAGAGACTTGGAGGTGTAGTTGGTCTGTTGGTTTACGGGCTAGAAACTTCTTTGGAGCCATTTAAGGAGAAAAACCATCAAAAAGAGTCAAGAGAGAGGTTTGTACATTTTTTAGAGAGAAAGAGAGAAAAAACTTACCAAATCTTTGGATTTTTTAGTGGGTAATGTGAAGTAAGTGTTAAGGGAGTGAATAATGATGGAAAAAGTGGAGAAAATACTAAGATTTGGGGGTAGATGAAGGATTTATGAGGTTTGGGTGAGTGGGTGTCAGTTTTAGAGTGAGAGAATACGAGAGGATGAAGAAAGAAGAAAGGAGGTATTTTCAAAATCCTTCGGCTAAGGATCCCAAAATTGTAGGAATCTCTGTGCTTCCCACGTTCATGGGTTAAGGCTTCAAAAACTTTCTAAAGAGCCTTCCCATGTTTATGGGAAATAGACCCATTCCCACGATTGTGGGTTAAGGCTCCTGAAACTTTCTGAAGAGCCTTCCCATGTTCTTAGGAAACAGACCCATTCCCATGATCATGGGCACTATATAAACACCCAATCTTGTTTTTCCAATTTTTTAGCCCTTTTCCAAGCTTAGTATGCATTCCCAACATTTAAGAAACCTGTAAACACATTAAAATCACCCAACCAATAAGAAATTTGAAGAGAAAACAAGATAAAACTCAAACAAAAACCAAGTAAACAGCAAGAAATAATGGAAAAATTAAACCAAACATAATCAAAACCAAACAAATCAAATAAAGAAGTAACAAATACAAGCAAAAGAAAGGTAAACATGCTAATTTAAGGTCATTAGCTTAACCATTCCACATGTATTCATGAAAGAGTGGAAGAAAGGAAAGAGATGACTTCCCTTTCTTGTGAGTATGTCCCTCCATAGTATGACTTGTATTTATACCCATTGACCTTGAATTCTTTACCCTTGTCATTTTCCAACTCCAAAGGTCCATAGGGAAACACTTAAAGGATCTTAAAGGGTCCACTCCATTTTGACTTGAGATTTCTGGGAAATAATTGAAGTCGTAAATTGAATATAAGCACCAAGTCCCCACTCTTAAACTCCTTCTTTTTAATGTGAGCATCATGCCACTTTTTTGCTCCTTCTTTGTACAACTTAGCATTTTCATAAGCTTCAAATCTCAACTTTTCCAATTCATCAAGTTGTAACAATCTTTTCTCTCCCATAAGCTTCCAATCCATATTCAACTTCCAAATCGCCCAATAAGCTTTATGCTCTAACTCCAAAGGTAAATGGGAAGCCTTTCCATACATAAGTCTATATGGAGTAGTACTTATGGGTGTCTTGAAGGCTGTCTTATATGCCCAAAGTGTATAATCTAACTTCAAAGCCCAATCTTGCCTTGAAGTGCTCACTACTTTCTCCAAAATCTTCTTCAATTCTTTATTCACTACTTCCACTCGCCCCTTGTTTATGGATGGTAAGGAATCACCACTCGATGATGCATATTATATCTTTTTAATAGAGCTTCAAAAGGTTTGTTGCAAAAATGACTCCTTCCATCACTGATTATCGCTCTAGGCACTCCAAATCTAGTATAAATCTTCTTGATAAATATTTGCACCACCTTACCATCATTGGTTGGAGTAGCTACGACTTCAACCCACTTTGAAATATAATCAAATCCGACCAGTATGTATATGTTACCTAGGGAGGATGGGAATGGTCTTACAAAATCCAAGCTCCACATATCAAATATTTCCACTTCCATAATATTCGAAAGTGGCATCTCATTCCCTTTTGATATGTCGCCTACTCTCTGGCATCTATCACACTGTAGTAAAAAGTTTTAGGCATTGTTGAACAAACTTGACCAATAGAACCCACATTCTAAGATACAAACCACTGTCTTGTTCGTTCCTTAGTGTCCTGCATACACTGAACTATGACATTGAGTCAAAACATCAAGCTTTTCATCTTCAGGGACACACCTACGAATCACATTGTCAGCACAAATTTTATATAACATAGGTTCATCCCAAATATAGCAAGAACACTGGAATAAAAAACACTCCATTTGTTGATATGAGAGATCAAAAGGAAGAATACCACCTGAGAGGTATTTTGCAATATCTACAAACCAAGGGCAAAAAGGATTTTCTAGCATCATTAAAGCCTCATCAAAAAGATCTCCTCGATTTCCTCTTCTTCATGGTGCCCCCTTCAAGTCATGATAGGTGGTATGCTACAACATTTTCTAATCTCTTCTTGTCTTTAATCTCAATGTTGAATTCTTGAAACAGAAGCACCCACTAGGTGAGCCTAGCCTTGGATTCCTTCTTGGAAAAGAGATAAGGTAACGCAACATGGTCTGTAAAAACAAGAACATGTGAGCCTAAAAGATAAGAACAAAATTTCTCAAATGCAAATGCCACAGCAAATAACTCCTTTTCCAGTTGTGTAATTTAGTTGTGCTCCCATCAAGTTCTTGCTTGCATAGTAGATGGCGTGCAGCTTCTTTTCCTTTCGCTAGCCAAAGGCACAACCAATGGCATGATCACTTGCATCGCACATAATCTCGAAGGGAAGAGACCAATCTGGTGATGTCAGAATGGGTGTTATTGTAAGTGCCTTCTTTAACCTATTAAAGGCATCCAAACAAGTATCATTAAACACAAAAGGCACATCTTTAACTAAAAAATGAGTCAAGGGTCTAGCGATAAGAGAGAAATCCTTGATGAACCATCTATAGACCTTACATAAGCAAGAAACGCTTAGATGCCCTTGATGTTAGTGGGAGGTGGTAGCTTTTCAATCACTTCAGTCTTAGCTCGATCCACTTCAATCCCCTTATATGAGATCTTATAGCCCAATACAATTCCCTCTTGGACCATGAAATGACACTTCTCTGAGTTCAAGACTAGATGAGACTCCTCACATCTTTGAAGCACTCTGTCTAAATTAAACAAGCAATGATCAAAAGAATCTCAAAGATAGAGAAGTCATCCATAAATACCTCCATGAAGTTCTCATTCATGTCTGCAATTATGGCCATCATGCACCTTTGGAATGTGGTAGCTCCATTGCATAAACCAAAACGCATCCTTAGATAAGCGAAAGTCCCATAAGGACAAGTGAAAGTCGTCTTCTCTTGGTCTTCTGGATATATAAACACTTGATTATGCCCTGAATATTCATTAAGAAAATAGTAAAAAGAATAGCCAGCCACCCTCTCAATCATTTAGTCCACAAAAGGTAAAGGGAAATGGTCTTTCTTGGTGGCCAAATTGAGCTTCCTATAATCAATACACACTTGCCAACCTATGATAGTCCTAATAGAAATCTTTTCACCATGTTTAGTCTCTATCATTGTCATGCCACCCTTCTTAGGCACACACTACACTGGAATCACCCACCCACTATCTGAAATAGGGTAAATAATCCCCGCATCCAAGAGCTTCACTACCTCCTTCTTCACAACCTCTTGCATGTTTGGATTTAACCTTCTTTGCCTCTCCCTCACTGTCTTGCATCCTTCTTCAAGGTTAATCCTATGCATCACCACATTGGGGCTAATTCAATATTAGAAATTTGCCAACCTATGGCTCTCATCCTTTTCTTAATGGTCTCCACCTCTTTATCTTCTTGCTCACAATCCAATTGGTTGGAGATAATGATGGGTAGGGTATGGTTCTTACCTAAAAAGGTGTATCTCAAGTGGGAAGGTAAGGGTTTAAGTTATAAAGTGGGTAGCTTAACAATGGAAGGTGGTGTGGATGTATCTGCTCTCTCCAACTTCTCTAGCTCAACTTCCTTATATAATTCCTCTTCTCTCACACTCTCATCCCGGTGCCCTTCAATAACTTCATCAACTTACTCTTCAACCTTCTTCACACACTCATCCACAACATCAATTTTCATACATGTAGTACCATCCATCGGTTTCTGCAAAGATTTAGACATGCTAAATTCAACCTGCTCATCACCACTTCTCAAAACAAGTTTTCCTTTATGCACATCAACTAATGCCTTACCATTTTTCATAAAGGGCCTGCCAAAAATAAATGGACAATATCTTTCTGCTTCAAAATCCAACACAACAAATCAACAGAAATGATAAATTTATCCACTTTTACCAGCACATCTTCTAGAACTCCAAATGGCCTTTTGATGGATTGATCCGCAAGTTGAATCAGCATGGATGTTGGCTTGACCTCTCCTAATCCCAATTTCCTGAAAATAGAAAAAGGCATCAAGTTAATACTTGCACCTAAATCATATAAGCATTTAGAAAATTCAAAGTCACCAACAATACATGGAATAGTAAAACTCCATGGATCTTGTAGTTTTGAAGGCATTGTGCTTGATAAGATCGAACTACAAATCTCCATCAAGGTTACCATCTGATTGTCCTCCTAAGTGCGTTTATATGTGATTATGTCTTTAAGAAACTTCACATAGTTGGGCATGCACTCCAAAGCTTCAACCAATGATAAGTTAAATTGAAGCTTCTTCAGTTTCTCTAGAAACTTGGAAAACTGAGTGTCTACTTGATGTTGTCTTACCCTTTGTGGATATAGGAGTTTAGGCTTGTAGGGTGGTGGTGGTACATATGGCCTCTCTTCTACTTTCTCTTCTTCTATCTCCTTGCCTTTCTCATTTGTTTGACTCTCCTTTTGCACACTTAGCTCCTCTAGTTGCTTGCTACTTTGAACCATGATTGCCTTGAGTTGTTCCTTTGGGTTGGCTTCAGTCTTGCTTGGTAGGCTACCTGCATTTCTCAAAGACAAAGCAGTAACAAGTTGACTTACCTAAACCTCTAAGTTATGGATGGAGGAACATGGTTCTTCAAGATTTGGTCAAATTTGGCGTCCTAGCTTGCAAACATCTATTTCTGATTCTCTTCTTGCATTCTTTAACTTTCCTATTGGCATGAAAATTCAGACCCCAATACGTTCGTTAACTTGTCCATTTTGCTCTCCAAAGACCCAAGATGCTCTTTCTAAAATCTGGTCGATCCTTGCAGTTTTACTTGGCCCTTGCATTATTAGTACTCCACGAAAATTTTAGGTGGTTTTTCCACCTTAGAATATAAGTGTTAGAGTGTGGATTGTTACCTCGATGTGGTTGGCCCAAGTAATTTACCTGTTCTGTGCTACTAACTCCTAACAAGAAGCATCCTACTGTGCAATAGTTGTCCAGCCCATATAACTCACAATGGACTTGCATGGATTTGGCTGTGGATGAAGAAGCTCCTTGCATATTGTTCAACTGCTTAATAAGGGTGGTAATATGAGCTTGCAAGGTTGTGACAGAATTAATTGGAGTCATGCCTTTTTGTTCCTTTGTGCCTTTTCTACTCCTTTTGTTCAATCATATGCAACTATTACTTGCCAACTCCTCCAAAATATTATGAGTTGCCTCAAAGGTTTTCCTCATCAATGACTCTCCAGTAACTGCATCTATTATCCCTCTTGTATTCTGATTCATAACATTATAGAATGTCTGTAGTAACAACTCCTTTAGAAGGTTGTGGTGTGGCAACTTCTTTATAACTCTTTGAACCTTTCCCAAGCTTCATATAATGACTCGCTATCATGTTGTTGAAAGTTTGTAATTTCCTTTATGATCCGCGTAGTATTTGTCAATGGTAAGTACTTGGCACGGAAGGTTTGGGCTACTTGCCCCTATGTAGTAATCTGAGATGCACTAAGTGAGTTGTACCATGCCTTGGCTCGATCTCTCAAAATAAATGGAAATAATCTAAGCCTTACAGCATTATTAGACATCCCTTGGAATCTAAAAGTGTTCATATCTCCAGAAGGTTTGCTAAGTGGGAATTGGGATCTTCAGTTGATAACCTATAGAATTGAACACTATTTTATAGTATGTTCAGGAGTGTCGGCTTGATTTCAAAATTGTTTACTGTGACTACAGGTCTTGCCACTCCTTGTGGACTAAATCTGGGCCTCATAAAATCCATCAATGTTCTCTTGGCCTCTGCTTGTTCTCCTTCTTCCGCTATATTTCTTTGTATATTGTCTTGGCGCTTCACTCTTCTTAACTCTCATTCATGCTTGTGATATCTGATAACTCTTCATCACTAAATTTAGTAGACCTTCTCGTGCTCCTTGTGTTCATGTGTTGGACCTTGAATTTTCTCAGAATTTATTTTAATAAATTATCAAGCATGAACCGAAAATTTGAATTCTTGGATTAGAAATTTTTGGAGTTAGTATATGTGTTTGCATGTATTAAATGGAAATGCTAAAATAAAGTAAGGAGTTAGTAGGAATTAGATTAAAAGTGGAAGGGTAAGTTTGGAAGATTAAAAGTTTGTCTTAAAGAAATAAGAAAAGAAAAGAAGAGAGTCGTGGATAATAAGAAAGAAAAATAGAGAAATTCGTAAAAGAAACTAGAAGAAGAGAAGGATAAACCGAAGCATAGAAAGAAGAAGAAGGAAAGAAAGAAAAAGGGGGAAGAAGAAGAAAGAAAAAAGGGTTCAACCGAAAATTTTTAGTTATTCCCTATCTTTTCTTCTTGCTTTAGTAGAAGAAGAAACTAGTAAAAGTAGGTTTTAAGTTGAAAATGAAGAGAGAAAGAAGAGAACCAAGAAATTTGTTTTCTTAGATCTTTATGGATTTCTAACCATACTTCTAGCCTAGATAAAGCTTATTTTTGGATAGTAGAGCTTTAGGGAAGTTCTATCCGTATATGTTGTTTGAATGGAAATATGTTTGTTTGAAGGGAATCAAGAATACCGAAGGCGAGAGCAAGAGGAAGAACAAACTTAAGTTTGAAGTTATAAGTAAATAGTTTGAAGTTACAAGTAAATAGGTAGTAGTATGTTTATAGTTATTATGATGATGAGCTAAAATATTTGCTTGTACGTATGCTAAATTGCTTATCTTGAATCATTGTAAATGTGGGAAAAATGTTTTGTGAATTTGATATTATGTTTACCTTGAAAGATACTGCATTTTGTATTGATGAAAAACAGAAAAACTTCAAGAAGTATGAAAATATGAATATGATATGAAATATGTAAGCATTGGAAATTTGCTTGTGTGGATAAGAGAGATACCATTCTGTTTGTCACGTGCATGTTAACCTAAAGCCTTCTCCCGACTGCCCGCTTGTGGTACATGAGCTACAAAAAAAAAATAGACTCATTCTGTTCATGGTGTAAACTTCGATTTTGCCATTCTGTTCTATAGGATTCTCTCGAGCCATTACATTTGTGCATGGCATCTTGAATTGTTGAACATAGAGCATAATTAAGTGTAATGGTTTGATTATTAAATGAACATATGATCTGATTTGTGTGATACTATATTCTTGACTATGTGAATTCTCATAATTAAGAAATTGTGGATAATATAATCTGGCTAGACTAAAATCCATAATTAAGAAATTTTGGATAATATAATCCAGGGATAATGAGCCATACACACACTCAAACATATATAGCCAGTGATAACATGCCATAAACACACTCAAGCATATCGATAACGATCCATACACACACTCAAGTATATATGCTTGAGTATGTGTATGGCTCGTTATCTCTGGCTATAAACATATTAGCCATTAAGCTTAGCAGCTCACCCCATCATTTTCCACTCTTCAGGTACAAATAAATCAGATCATTAAACCTTGCAAAAACTTCGGCTGACTTCGAGAATTTCTATCTTTTGTAACTAAGTTAGTTCAGAAACTTTTGATACTTTAGAAGCATATCAAGCATGAGCATTTTGTTGGATCGCTTATGGCCCGTGTATTCATAATACGCAGCGGAATAAGCCATATTATACAACAAAAGTATAACCGAAAACACACAACAAGTACGGATTTACCTCTTGAAGCGGATTGGTATTTGTTTTTCAGATTTGTAGATGCTGCGATGCGCGAACGTCCTCGACCGGTATCTACACGAGGATGAACAATCTGGGCAGTGACTAATGTGTGCTAGCACGTTCCAAATCACCTTTTGAACACCGCATAATTTTTCTCTCCGAAAACGAACGGCTGGTGGCTAGGGTTTTTCGTATGTATTCTAATAAGACATAGGTTCTCTATTTATAGAGAAACCCTAATCCTTATTCCTATTAGGAATAAGTATAT
>JAOQMS010000178.1:14034619-14051892 GCA_027563885.1 Erythroxylum longipes
ATCTTATATTGTTATATTATCCCCAATATAGATATATTAGGTAAGTTATGTTGAAGTACATCAAAAAATAAAAAAAATGAAAGTGAAACAGATAGAAAACAAATCTAGTTTTGGAATTCAAGTCACTCGTCAATTGCCTCTCAAAGAGCACTTTCATTTAATATTGTTGTCTAGACTTCCATTCATATCTATAACTTTATAGGTTGTGCCCTTTAATCACTAACTCTATGATCTCCTCTTAAAATCCCTCACCACAGAAAAAATATAAAGTAATAATAAAAGGATCAATAAAACGAAAACATAATTTACTAGGGAATAAATTAAGTTAAGAATATAAAACAAAACTTTTTGCCCAAGAACAAAGTTCTTCCTAAGGATCTTTTTTCCTTGAAAATTTAAAGACTTTCATCTTATCCTTGTAAATCTTAGTGTTTCCATATGGTCATTCCTCAATTCTTAAAGCTTTTGTTATTGTAAGTTCATATAAGCTTCAATGACTCATAAATCCATCTTACATTATTTGATTGCCAAACACATTGTGCTCTAACCTTATAGTAAGATGATAAAGGGACATACCAATATAGATCTTGAGGCTATTTTATATGCATATAAATCATCCTTTTAAGCTTCAATATTTCTAGATTTGATCTATTACGGTCCTAAGAATGGACTTGATCTCCCTATTAGAAATTTCAATTTAGCCATTTGTTTAGGATGACCGTAGAAATTATGTGGAGGAATAGATACTTCTTTTATAGTGCCTTTATTTTCTTATAACAAAAATGAATGCCTCATTCTCTTATCAAAGTTCTAGATGTGCCAAATTATAAAAATGTATCTTTCGTAAAAATTCATAAAATTTTTTAAGTCATTAGTTTTTATGTCATTTTCTTCGATCTATTTCAAAAAAATAATTCATATAATGTATTATGTAAAAACAAAATAATGGAAAAATGTATGATAAAATCAATATCTTAAACATAAAAATCATTTCCCTGACAACTCTTAGACATTTAATCAGATGTAGGGTTTGAGAGAAGCATTGCCTCTGCATATAAAAGCACTTAGTTGTAAAAATAAATTATTTTTGGTTACAATTGGAATGGGTAAGGTTGCCTGTATTTAGTCCAAAGGCAGAGCAATCTCAAGCTCTTAATCCTTCACAAAGTTTAAGGTAAACTGTATTCTAATTAATGGTCAATAAAGATGTACATTTAAAGGCTTTGACCATGTAATATAGCATGTTCCTAATTATTCCCTTGATATGGATGCTAAAGATAATAGCTTGGTTAGGGAATCAATTAAAAAAATCCACAAATAATTCTTTGCTTAATCTGTTAACAATGCCTGGTGAATATTGCTCTTGGTGGAAGTTGTTGGGAAACTAGGTGGGGATTCGATCCTGGCCACAACAGAATAATTACGAAACTTTTTAGCAACCTTTGATTTCTCGAAAACCAAGATATCTTTAATTCTACAAAATGATTAACACAAATCATAATAAAGAGAAAACTTAATTTATACCTCATCCCGAAGCTTGATCTTTATCCTGTTGTATCCCTCGAACCATTCCCAAAATCGATTCATTTCAACCACCATAGCAGTACAAATGTTCGGCCTCTAATGATATCCACAGAATGAGTAGAGAGAACTTTGTAATTCTTACAAAGAGGGTTAAGCAAGAAGTGCCAGCTCTATAGAGCTTAAGCCTATTTATAATAAGCTTTGGACATTTTAGTAATTTAACTGAAATTAAATTCTAATTTTAACTAAACTTTAATTAAAATTACAAATAATTCTTATTAAATACCAATTATCCCCAAATAAGATTCAATATCTCATATTAATTTTTATTTATTAAATATCTCATATTTAATCATAAAATTTCTCAAATTTTATAATCAAGTCTAACTTGATTAAGTTAACTTTACTCTCTTCAACCTATTCTATATGTGAGAGCCATTAGGTTCCCAAATATGTTGGCAATGATTATAAATTATAATTCTAATTCATAATTAGAATTAGATAAATTAAAAATTCTTTTAATTTATCTTTAATTATCTAATTAAATGATTTATAATCATAGATTAAGATTGGCGTCTAGCAACGCATCATAACCACCCAAATATTTAGGAATGTCAAAGTGGTTTTGACTAACCTTTCAATACATGATTTTTTCTGTATAATTCAATCTTTTCGATTAGACATGGAGCATGGAATTAATGTCTACTCTATTTTGAGTCTAATCATATTAGTTCCCTGCCATCAGCTATCGATTCAAGTAATGACATTTGTAAATTATTTATAAAACGTCATTATACCTTGGCCAAGGATTTCCTGAATCAATACTAATGGAGAACAACAAAACATTCTCCCTAATTACTTTAGGTTGATGAATCTTATTTTGATTACACAAATATCTCCATAAAATTCATGCTACATCCAATGACTACCATTTGACCAACCCATAATTAAATATGTTATAAATATTACCAAAACATAGCAATCCCTATACAAGATAACTTTGGTTATCTCAAGTTAAAGGATCACTTATACAATCATCACAATGAGAATTCCATTGACATACAATTAATGTTCCAAATGGATTTCTTATATCAATTCTGTTCAGTGAACTTGTTCTCTAATAAACACTCTCACGTTTGTTTAAGTATCTTTATACTTTAGCCTATGAAATCGACTGCTTCGTTAATAAGGAAAAACAAAATGTGTGCTAGTCTTTTTACGTTCTATTAATGTCCAATCTTAATAGAAAAAAGACTAGAAACATTTAGGAATAATACATAAATGCAATATGAATCTCATAATTATAATCTCATTATAATTTTATTTACAATACATCTAAACATATACAAGATAAAGAATGTCTTTAACCCAAATGTATGAGGTTACTGCTTATATTGATCGTTTCCACTTTGTGATGTTGTTGCCAAATTGAATCTAGAGATCATATCCTAGGTTATTCAGTAGTTAAGTTTAATTAACGATCGTATCTTAACTAAACACAGCCTAAAGGAAAATCGAGATTAGTAGAGTATACTGTTAGTCTCAGATCATTAGTCCGAAGAGAGGTGTAAAGACATTAGGATGATGGAATATACTTGATCGTGTTTAGGCCAAGATTGACCCTAGATCAGACCTCACCCATATTCGTCACTTTAATCATTTTCATTTGCTTGATTTAATTTGCTTTCGATAGTTTACTTTTATTTTATTTTCTAAATTGCTTAAAATCTAAACCCCCCCCCTTTTATATTTTCGTAGCACCAAACGTTTCCTGTGGATTTGATCCCAACTCAACATAACTACAAGTTTTAATGTGCAAAGCCAGGTAAATTTTGTAGTGCACTTGACACGCACTTTCACCCTCCTAAGCTCTTTATCTCCTAGTTTCACCATAATTTTCTCTTAGCATTTTAAGAGCTCATTTAAAGCATTTTACTTCTCCATTAAGGTATTTGTAAAATTGCAAGAAACCAAAACTAAAAATAAAAAATTGGAATAAACAGGTTTTTATTAAATTTGAAAAAAATAGAAATATAAAAATAAAGTGGAAACAAATAGGCCCTAAAAAAGTGCCAAAGCATGCCCTTTAGACCTATATCTTATATTATCCCCAATATAGATATAGTAGGTAAGTTGTGTTGAAGTACATCAAAAAATTAAAAAAAATGAAAGTGAAATGGATAGAAAACAAATCTAGTTATGGAATTTAAATCACTCTTCTCAAAGAGCACTTTCATTTAATATTGTTGTCTAGACTTCCATTCATATCGATAACTTTATAGGTTGTGCCCTTTAACCACTAACTCTATGGTCTCCTCTTAAAATCCCTCACCGTAGAAAAAATATAAAGTAATAATAAAAGGATCAATACAATGAAAACATAATTTACTAGGGAATAAATTAAGTTAAGAATATAAAACAAAACTTTTTGCCCAAGATAAAAGTTCTTGCTAAGGATCTTTTTTCCTTGAAAATTTAAAGACTTTCATCTTATCCTTATAAATCTTAGCATTTCCATATGGTCATTCCTTAATTCTTAAAGCTTTTGTTATTGTAAGTTCATATAAGCTCCAATGACTGTTAAATCCATCTTGCATTATTTGACTGCCAAACACCTTGTGCTCTAACCTTGTAGTAAGATGATAAAGGGACATACCAATATAGATCTTGTAGGCTATTTTATATGTATATAAACCATCCTTTTTAGCTTCAATCTATCTAGATTTAATCTATTGTGGTCCTAAGAATGGACTTGATCTCCCTATTAGAAATTTCAATTTAGCCACTTGTTTAGGATGGCCATAAAAATTGTGTGGAGGAATGGATACTTCTTTTATAGTGCCTTTATTTTCTTATAACAAAAATGAATGCCTCATTCTCTTATTAAAGTTCTAAATGTGCCAAGTTATCAAAATGTATCTTTCGTAAAAATTCATAACAATTTTGAAGTCATTAGTTTTTATGTCATTTTCTTCGATCTATTTCAAAAAAATAATTCATATAATGCATTATGTAAAAACAAAATAAAGAAAAAATGTCCGATAAAATCAATACCTTAATCATAAAAATCATTACCTTGACAACTCTTAGATATTTAATCAGATGTAGGGTTTGAGAGATGCATTGCATCTGCATATAAAAGCACTTAGTTGTAAAAAGAACTTATTTTTGGTTACAACTGGAATGGTTAGGTTGCCTATATTTAGTCCAAAGGTAGAGCAATCTCAAGCTCTTAATCCTTCATAAAGTTTAAGGTAAATTCTATTATGATTGATGGTCAATAAAGAGGTACATTCAAAGGCTTTGACCATATAATGTAGCATATTCGTAATTATTCCCCTAATATGGATGCAAAAGATAGTATCTTGGTTAGGGCATCAATTAAGAAAATCCACAAATAATTCTTTGCTTAATCTGTTAACAATGCCTAGTGAATGTTTCTCTTGGTGGAAGTTGTTGGGAAATCGGGTCAGGATCTGATCCCGACCACAGCAGAATAATTAGGAAACTTTTTCGCAACCTTTGATTTCTCGAAAACCAAGATATCTTTAATTCTATAAAATAATTAACACAAATCATAATAAACCGGAAACTTAATTTATACCTTATTCCAAAGCTTGATCTTTGTTTTGCGTATCCCTTGAACCATTCCCAAAATCGATCCATTTCAACCACTATAACTGCACAAATGTCCAGCCTCTAATGGTATCCATAGAATGAATTGAGAGAACTCTGTAACTCTTATAAAAAGGGTTAAGCAAGAAGTACTAGCTCTATAGAGCTTAAGCCTATTTATAATAAGCTTAGGACGTTTTAGTAATTTAATTAAAATTAAATTCTAATTTTAAATAAACTTTAATTAGAATTACAATAACTCTTAATAAATACCAATTATGCCCAAATAAGATTCAATATCTCATATTAATCCTTGTTTATTAAATATCTCATATTTAATCATAAAATTTCTCAAATTTTATAATCAAGTCTAACTTGATTAAATTAACTTTGCTCTCTTCAACCCATTCTATATGTGAGACCCATTAGGTTCCCAAATACGTTGGCAATGATTATAAATTATAATTCTAATTCATAATTAGAATTAGATAAATTAAAACTTCTTTTAATTTATCTTTAATTATCTAATTAAATGATTTATAATCATAAATCAAGATTGGCATCTAGCAATGCATCATGACCACCCAAATATTTAGCAATGTCAAAGTGATTTTGACTAACCTTTTAATGCATGATTTTTTTTATAATTCAATCCTTTCGATTAGATATAAAGTATGGAATTAATGTCTACTCTATTTTGAGTTTAAGCATATTAGTTCCCTGCCATCAGCTATCGATTCAATTAATGGCATTTGTAAATTATTTACAAAACGTCATTATACCTTGGCCAAGGATTTCCTAAATCAATACTAATGGAGAACAACGGAACATTCTCCCTAATTACTCTAGGGTGATGAATCCTATCTTGATCACACAAATATATCCGTATAATTCATGCTACATCTAATGACTAACATTTGGCCAACTCATAATTAAATAGGTTATAAATAGTATCAAAACATGGCAATCCCTATACAAGATAACTTTAGTGAACTCAAGTTGAAGGATCACTTATATAATCATCACAATAAGAATTTCATAAATATATAAGTAATGATCCAAATAGATTTCTTATATCAAGTCTATTTAGTGAACTTGTTCTCTAACAAACACCCACATGTTTGTTTAAGTATCTTTATACTTTATCTTATGAGATCAACTACTTCCTTCATAAGGAAAAACAAAATGTGTGCTAGTCTTTTTATGTTATATTAATGTCCAATCGTAATAGAACAATGACTAGGAACATTTAGGAATAATATATAAATACAATATGAATCTCATAATTATAATCTCATTATAATTTCATTTGCAATTTACAATTATCCCGTGGACTTTATCATATACATCTAAACATGTACAAGATAAAGAATGCCTTTAAATAATTTGTCACTAAACTACAACTAAAGCGATTGGCTGTAGGGCATAAACCAATAAAAGTAGTTTGGTTTAAAGGGAATTCTCTTAAAACTTTATTCATTTTTTTGACTTGCCATAAAAAAACAAGCTTAACACTATCAAAAATTTGAAAGGGATTCATAGAGACCCTTAAATCAATTAGCTATATGTTATATTCTTGTCAATATTCTAAGTTTTTTGGTTCCTCTTGCTTCCTCTTTGCAAGACTAAGGGAGCACTTGGTTCAGTGGAGCAATAATAATAGGAATGAGAATGAATATAGTAAGAAATGAGAATGAATATAATTATTGTAATTATGATGGTTGGTAGGTGTTGAGTGTAATTTATGCAAAACAATCTACTCGCTTTAGGCTAAAAAATCGCAAGTGTACAGGTCGTGACTTGTAGTTAGAAAGCAAATATCAATCCCACAAAGATTGATGCCCAGACACCACTTAATTCATATCAAACTTTGTTTAAGAAACGAAATTTTTTAATGAAAGTAATCTAGAAAATTAAATTAAAATTGAAAGACTAATAATGAACAATGAACAATACCAAAATGCAGAAAATTGGAATTCAAGAATCTAATGACTAGAAATCACTTTCTCCCTATTTTATCTCCCTCCTATTTTACTAATCGAATTATGTCTCACCTAAGATATTTTAATGTATTAACTACCATCTCTCAAGGTGTAATTAATTGTCCCTAATCAAATTAAATGAAGTCAATTGAACGATCTCTCAACCTACCCAATCACTCCATCAATTTAACTAACTATTAAGCTATCTTATAGGTGATCAATTGAATTAGCCGAGATCTCTCTTCTAACTAATCAATTAATGTGATGACTGCAAGTCTATAGGTTGCCAACTCTCAATGTATAATCCTACATAAATAACCTTACTCACTCTCTCGATTTATTGCAAGATAGAAATAAAATCAACAATCATCAAAGACAACTTCCATTCAATTCAATAAAATAGGAGTTTGACAAAAATAGTTTAAAAGCAATCTCTAAAAACAAATTAGCCAATCATGGTCTCCATAACATCACTAACACTCAAATATTCCATTCTGTAAAGATTAGAAGAGATAAAATTGAAAGAAAATTGAATAAAGAAACTCCTTTTCTTTGCCAAAATCTGGAATTTTTAATGATGATGTGCTATTTTCCCAATTGTTGTTAATAATCCTTGAATCTTCACCTTCCTCAAGACTCAAAACTTGTATTCTTCACTCAAGGAGGCTCTTTGCTATATAGGGTTTTGTCCTCTTACATCCATGGAGGTTTAATATGTTATATAGTCCCAAAAACCTAAAATTTAATTGAACCCCGCAGAATGTCTCGGGTTAAACTTCCCACAATCGTGGGAATTGGCATGATTCCCACGATCGTGGGATTTTGTAACAGAAAGTTCCCTCTTCTCTTCTCCTTTTTGATCTCTAGCTTAATCTCCAAGTTGCTCAATCTTCCTTCCTACATAATAATAATCAATTCTTACCCTAAATTAACATCAAACATAAAAGAACAATAATGAAAATCAGACTAAACAAAAACATACAAAATGAATCCTAAACTACAACAATAATCAACTATTATGCAAGAAATACATGCCAAATACTTAGAAAAACATAGACTAATGCACAACTATCAACATCCCCGCACTTAAATCTTTGCTCACCCTCAAGCAAAATAAATACAACTAATCAAGTCCATCACTTCATTTTCACAAAGATCAAAGCATACAATCCCTCAAATTTAAGCCAACTCAAATATCAAGTTAATACACATATGATGACTACTTTTTCATCAGTGTACATAAGCAAACTTAACAATTGGAACCATCACTCAAAGATAAGTATAGATGAAAAATGAATCTTCCTCACAGTTTCACTCATTTCTCTCAAGTGTTTGATTGTTAGTGTTTCGCTCAAACTTCCTATAGGAAACTACACTACCATAGGCTTGCTAATACACCAATTCTCCTCTACAACAATTGCATGCATAAATAGATCAAAAGAACTTGTTTAGGATTGTAATGTGGTAAAGGTTAAGGTGGGTAAAGAGGATAAAGAGTTAACACAAGCATTCGTAAAGTAAAAAGTAGATTAAAAAAAGGGGTAACAAAACATAACTCCTAGATACAAAAGTGTAACTATGCTAATATTCTGCACTTATTTATACTACTCAAGTGTTCTACCCTTTTTCTTTTATTTTTCTTTTCATTTTTTTCAATTTTTTTCTTTTTTTTCTCAATACATGAAAGAAACGATGAATAAAATAGCAACTATATACAATGTAATTCATAGGCAGAAGTATCCTCAACTGATCTCGGTGAAAAAGCATTCACAATGATCCTAACTAATGTATTACTTAATACTCAACTAAGATTGTGAATGGGTAAGTTAATGGGGTTTTAGGTTTTTTAAAATTTTTGGGTATTTCAAGAAACAAAAGGTTAAGGCTCAATGGGGGTAGCAAGAGATAATACAAGGGTTGGTCATTTAAGCCAAGGGTAAACACAAAGATGGCCTTAATCATCTCTATTAAGCATGCATCCAGTAGACTCCAACTAATTCAAAACAAGTTCTGAAGGTAATAACCTATGGAAGTATCACTCAACAAAGAAATAGAATGACTATAAATAGAGTCATATAGGCTCAATCCTCACTTTGGCTCAAATGAAAACTCATTATGCATCTCTACACTACCTTATTGCTCAAATGTCAAATTGTGAATAAGCTTATATAACCAACTAATTTTCATCACTCAACATGGTTCACCTTCCACTTAAGTAGCCTAATATAAGTTCAAGCATGCATTCAATCTCATTCTAACTAGCATGACAGAATCTCATAGCAATACTCATCAAAGTGATTCAAGTGTGGTTCCATCGCTTAACACAAAACAACATGATATGACTAAACATGCATCCTATTTAACAGAATGCAAACAATGCAATTGAGAAAGTCAATGTCACCTCCCTACACTTAAAGATCATATTGTCCTCAATGTGACAAGTCAACCATCAAATAAGGAAAAATGACATCAAACCAAACAAAAGAATTTAAACTAAATAAATGAAAAAAAACAAAAGGAAATGACATCAAACCAAACAAAAATAACAGCAAACCAAACAAAAATTGACAGCAAACCAAACAAAAGAAATGAAAAAAATTAAAAGTAAAGGTTAAGAAAAGCTTATGGAGATGATGGTGGCGACAGTGTTGGCGAAGGAGCTTCAAAATTATTCCTCTGACAAAATTTGAGGAACTTATTCTTCAAGCAGCGTTGCTCCTTATGGACTTGCTGCATTTGGGTGCCAAGCTCGTTGATTTGGGATGTCATTTACTGCTGATTGGAGGCCATCTGGTCGAGGATTTGTTGAAATCGGTTGACCTCCATTGGTGCACTCGATTTCTCCTCCACTACTTCTTCTTCTGGCTCCAGGACTGCTCGAGATGCGGAGGGTTAAGAAGTGGTTATATTTGTGCCCCTCATGTTCTTTATTGTAGTAAGCGTCTGAGGATTTCAGAGTTTCAAAATCTCATAATGCCTTAAATAAGATATGTCAAACATATCATATTGAGTTGTACTCACATCATCCGCATCAAGGTTATAAAATAAAGCTAAAGCAGTTACAACATGAGACATGCCAAAATATATGCTCTTTTTATTGACAACACTCACTTTTGATCGAGAAATCTTAAAAGGTGTATTGAGTTTTATTTTCTGATCCATGCACCACAGAAAGAAAAGTTCCTTAGCCGAGCATTTATTACTTTCAGTTTTATTAAACAAAATTAAGCACATAAATTTATGTAAAAGTAAATGCTCAGCACTACGGATTAAAGTGTTCGGTGCATTCCTAGAGTCAATTTTTAATTCAGTCATCAGAGTTTTCCAATAATCATCTAGATAAAATTCATCATGATTAGCTTAAACTTTAGTGTTTGGCAAATCAAAAAGTGCATGAATGACATTATAATCCAATTTATAAACATTGCCAGCTAACCTAAACCAGAAAATATCCATTTTAGGGTTATAGTGGACTGTAGTGAAAAACTTTATGGTCATCATAAGGTAAATAGGTACGTCACATCGAATGAACCTATTCCAACCTATGTTTGCAGCTAGTCGCTCGTATCCATTTTAGGGTTATAGCGGACTGTAGTGAAAAACTCTATGGTCATCATAAGGTAAATAGGTTTGTCACATCAAATGAACCTATTCCAACCTATGTTCACAGCTAGTCGCTTAATTTTTCACCTCACTCCTATGATTTTTAACAATTCAAAATCAAAATAACAAGGAGTGATCAATTCCCTATCTCTGAGGTCTCAAAATTATGTACCTTCTTTCTTCGAATAAATGGGAATGGAACACGATAAGCTGCCGCTAAATCGGGCTTACCTTCACTAGAGACTTAACGAAGCAATTCATTGGTCTATTTCTAAGCTGACACTTTCTTTGGTGCCATTGGAAGATTAAAACCTGCAAAAATAAGAGAAAGAGAGATAAAATCGTTTTTTAGAGAGAGAAAAATCTTACCCAAATCCTTGTGTTTTTGAATGATTAATGCATGAGAAGAGTAAAGGATTGTAAGATAATGAAAAGAGATGAAGATTATACCAAGAATCTAGAAGAAAATGAAGGATTTAGAGAGTGGGAGGAGAGTTTTTGTAGGTTAGAGAGATAAGGTGTGAAATTTTAAGAGTGAATGAAAGAAGAAAAGGGGGAGGGAAATTTAAAATTTTCCTCAGATGGGATTCCCACGATCTTAGGAATACCCATCATTTCCACGACTATGGCAATTCTCATTCCCAAGACTATGGGATTTCTCTCCAATGGGAATTCTCTCCAGTTTGGAGAGAAATCCCACAGTCGTGGTAATCACTCCAATTCCCACGATCGTGGGATTGGGTAATTTTTCCACTTCTAAACCTTCTTCCATGCCTAGTATGCATTCTCAATGATACCATAACCTACAAACACATCAAAATAACATTATCAACAAGAATTTCGAAAGGCAAACAATTTAAAATTCAAACAAAACCCAAATTAACATCAATTAAACTCAAATCAAATTTAAACATAACTGAATGAATCAAACAAACAATTAGACAAAGATAATCAAAAGAAAATAAAATTTCATGGGTTGCCTCCCATATAACTCTTCTATTAACGTCGGTAGCTCGACTCTCCTTTTTGCTCATGGTGGCTCAAATGAACGGTGAAGTGATAGTGTAGAAACTGATCTCAAGCTCTATACTTGAGCTACCCTGGTGTGGATTCCACCTTTCTTATGGTTTTCCTTTCTTCGCCTTCTCCTATGCGATTGTTTCTTTCCAAATGTGCTCCCAAGGTCGTCAATATCTTCCCATCTGCCTTGGGTTTCGGGTTCATTGATATTTGTTGGGGGTAAAGGAGAATGGCAGTCTTTCTTGGACAACTTGAAAGTTAATTGCTCCTTTCCAACTTTCAGTGTTAATTCTCCCTCATCCGTGTCAATGATTGAATGAGAAGTAGCTAGAAACAGTTGCCCAAGGACAATCATGGTTTCTGCATCTTCTCTAATATCTAGCATGTAGAAATCCACGGGGAAGATAAATCTATCAATCTGTATCTGTACGTTCTTGAGAATTCCCTTCAGTTGGTGCACTGCTCTGTCATCCATTTTCAACAATATCTTTGTGGCCTCTGGCTCTCTTAAACCCAACTTCTGACTAAAAGTGTAGGGCATCATGTTGATACTAGCTCCCAAATCTGCAAATCCCTAGCTATGCTAACTCCATTTATACTTCAAGGAATGAAGAAGCCCACTCTTCTTTCTTTTGTGCTATGTTAGGATTGCCTCCTGTTATGTGCTCCTTCGCCTCTTTTTTGACCGGTTCCTTGACCCTGAGCTTTGTTTAGAGTTGATTCATTATATTCTTAATTTTGTTTGACTCAACCTCCTTACAGTTCTTCATTACTCTATTTGAACTTGATTTCCTCTAAGCAAAGATGGGATATGAAATCCCAAGTTGAGGTTCCTTGATCAACTCACTTACTAGCTCACTTGGAAGGACTTCCAAAATTGTTTCTACTTATCTCTTGGCTCTCACTTTCCCTTTCCTGAGTTTGCACGATGGACATGATCCTTTACTTTAGGTTGACTTCGATGTTACTCGGTAGGTTACCTGCATTTCTAGAAGATAAAGCATTAGCGAGTTGACTTACCTGAACCTCCAAATTGTGGATGGATGATGCATGATTCTTCACAATCTGGTCGAATTTCACTTCCATCCTCTTCTGACATTCCTCCTAACTAGAAAACATCCTCTTCTGATTCTCCTCTTGAGCTTCCAGTTTAGACTGCAAGACCTTCATCATCTTGTCCATCTTGCTCTCCATCGATCCAATTCGATCTTGCTGAAATCCCAGAGGTCCTTGCAATCCCACTTGGCCACTTGCATTATTATTACTCCAAGAAAATTTTGGGTGGTTTTTCCATTTTGGATTATTTGATTATAGGTTATTAACTTGCTGTGGCTGGCCTAGGTAACTTACTTGTTCGGTACCACCAGCTCTCAAAAGAAAACACTCGACTAAGCCATGGTTGTTCTGTCCACACAGCTCACATTGTATTTGTATCGCTTTAGCTGTAAAGGTAGATGCTCATTGCATGTTGTTTAGCTAGTTTATAAAGGCTATAATTTGAGCCTACAAAGCAGTAACAAAGTCAATAGATATCATACCTTTTTGCTCCTTCTACCCCTGTCTACTCCTCTCACTAGACCATATGCAGTTGTTGCTCGCCAACTCCTCCAAAAGATCATGAGCTACTTCCATAGCCTTCCTCATCAATGAACCTCCTGTAGCTGCATCAATAGATCCTGTCGTGCTTGGATTCACGCCAATATAAAATGTCTGCAACAAGAACTCCCTCGGAAGGTTATGGTGGGGACAACTTCTCTATAGTTCTTTAAATCTCTCCCAAGCTTCATAGAGAGATTCTCCATCATTCTGTTGGAAATTTGTGATCTCCTTGATTATCCTCATCGTCTTGGTTAATGGAACTTACTTCACAAGGAATGCATAGGCAAGCTGCTCCTAAGTAGTAATCTATCCCAAATTTAGCGAGTTGTATCACGCCTTTGTCCGATCTTTTACTGTGAAAGAAAACAATCTCAGTTTAAGTGCATCGTCAGACATTCCGTTGAATTGGAAAGTATCATAGATCTCCAAGAAATTGACGATGTGAGCATTTATATCCTCATTGGATAGCCCATAAAATTGTACACTGTTCTGTAATATGTTGAAGAGTGCTGACTTGATTTCAAAATTGTTCCCTTGAACCACTGACCTTACAACTCCTTAAGCATTGATTCCTGGCCTTATAAAATCCATCAGTTCCTCTCCGGTCCTCCTTCTTCAGCCATATCTCTCTGTGAAAAATTTAGATGCTTCACTCTTCTTAACTCTCTTTCATGTCTCTTAATCGAGAAATTCGTCTTCACTAACTTTTGTCGATCTTTATGTACTCCTTGTGTTCATGCACCTGCAAATACACAAGGAAAAGTATCAAAAACTCTTAAATCAAAGTAATCTTAATTAAACAAGATGCTAAACAATCAATCCCCAGCAACGGCGCCAAACTTGTTGAGTGTAATTTATGCAAAACAATATACTCGTTACTTGACTTGTAGTTAAAAAGCAGATATCAATCTCACTGGGATTGATGCCTAGAGACCACTTAATTCATATCAAAATTTGTTTAAGAAATGAAATTGTTTAATGAAAATAATCTGGAAAGTTAAATTAAAATTAAAAGACTAATAATGAAAAATGAATAATGCCAAAATGTAGAAAATTGGAATTCAAGAATCTAACAACTAGAGATCACTTGCTCCCTATTTTGTCTCCCTCCTATGTTACTAATCAAATTTTGTCTCACCTAAGATATTTCAATTTATTAACTACCCTCTATCAAGGTGTAATTAATTGTCTCTAATCAAATTAAATGAAGTCAATTGAACAATCTCTCAACCTACCTAATCACTTCACCAATTTAACTAGTTATTAAGCTATCCTATGGGTGGTCAATTGAATTAGCTAAGATCTCTCTTCTAACTAATCAATTAACGTGATGATTGCAAGTCAATAGGTTTTCAACTCTCATTAGGCAATCCTACACAAATAACCTTACTCACTCTCTCGATTTATTGCAAGATAGAAATAAAATCAACAATCATCAAAGATAACTTTCATTCAATTCAATAAAATAGGAGTTTAACAAAAATAGTTCAAAAGCAATCTCTAAAAACAAATCAGCCAATCATAATCTAAATAACATCACCAACACTCAAATATTCCATTCAACAAAGATTAGAAGAGATAAAATTGACAGAAAATTTAATAAAGAAACTTCTTCTTTTCTTTGCCAAAATCTGGAATTTTTTATGTTGATGTGCTATTTTCGCAATTGCTGTTGCTATTGATAATCCTTGAATCTTTACCTTCCTTAAGACTCAAAACTTGTATTCTATAGTCAAGGAGGCTCTTTTCTACAAAGGGGTTTCGTTCTTTTAAATCCATGGAGGTTTAATATGTTATATAGTCTAAAAAACTTAAAATTTAATTGAACCCCATAGAATATCTCGGGTTAAATTTCCCACGATCATGGGAATTGGCATGATTCCCATAATTATAGGATAACAGAAAGTTCCCTCTTCTCTTCTCATCTTTGATCTCTAGCTTAATCTCCAAGTTGCTCAATCTTCCTTCCTACATAAAAATAACTAGTTCTTACCCTAAATTAACATCAAACATAAAAAAAAACAATAATGAAAATCAGACTAAACAAAAACATACAAAATGAATCCTAAACTACAGCAATAATCAACTATTATGCAAGAAACACATACCAAATACTTAGAAAAACATAGACTAATGCACAACTAATGATTATCATTACCATTGATAGTGATTGTTTTCTTAAAAATCTTGAGAAATAAAAATTTGTTAAAATTTTGTTTTACATAAAATTTTAATATATTCTAATTAATTATATTTAATTAATTATATTATTTTCTAAAAAGGAAAAAATAAAAAAGTTAAAAATAATTGTCATGGGAGGTGATTGAATTTGCACCGATGCATTGGAAACAATAAATTTGAGACACAATAAAAAGAAATAATAGATCTTTTTGGCTAATTTGATTCGATGGAGAGATAAACCAGTAGCGCTTTCCATTGTGCAAGCAAAATTCATTGGACTAGCTCACTTTTTAGGGAATGTGAGTCGAAGCAATAACAAGAATGTTTCTAGTGGAACATCTTTCACAATTCCCAAAGAGATTGTTTGCTAATAGACCGAACCCTCATCAAATAGAGATTTTTTCTTTCAACCATCTTTCAATTGTTAACGCCCGTGATACTCTTCTCAAACCCATGACAGTGATCTCTAATGCTCGTGACACTTGCGTTGTTGGACCCCAAACTTTTCTTAGAAGTTATAATTGTTAAATGAGAAATCGTTGGCGTTTATTCATGAGTAAAAATCAGAATTCTTGAATTAGAAATTTATGGAGTTTAATTATGAATATTTTTAATTGCATATGGTTGCATGGATTAAATGGAAGTGTTACAATTAGGTTAAGGGAGGTATTAGAGTAAATATGGAAAGGTAAGTTCGGAAAGCTAGAAGTTGTCTTAAATTTTATAAGAAAAGAAAGGTGAAGAAAGTCGTGTAAGAAAGAAAGAAAGAAAGAAAGAAAAGAAGAACCTAGAAGAAACGAGAGAAAGAGGAAGAGAGTTGTGTAATGATAAGAGAAAAGGCAGAGACGTGTTTGAGAGGTTAGCAAAAAGAGAGAGTCATGTAAAATAAGAAAAAAAAGAGAGAAGAAAAATATAGAAAGAAGTAAAAGAAGAGAAGCAGAAACCGAACCAGAAAAGAAGAAGAAGGAAAGAAAGATAAAGGAGATAAGAAGTGGAAGAAGAAAGTTTAGCTGAGTTTTAGGTAACCCTTTATCTATTTTCTTGTTTTGATAGAAGAAGAAAGTAAAGAAACTAAGTTTTTATGTGATGAAAATGAAGAGAGAAAAAAAAGGAATAAGAGATTTATGTTCTTAGATTTTTATAAACTTTTAACCAGATCTTATTTTTTCTAGCTTAGATAAACTAAGAGTAGATTAATTCTAAGCTTATTTTTGGATAATAGAGCTTTATGGAAGTTCTATGTGTATATGATATTTGAATGAAAATATGTTTGTTTGAAGGGAACCAAGAAAGTCGAAGGCAAGAACAAGAGGAAAAACAAACTTGATCTTGGAGTTACAAGTAAATACGTGGGTAATATGTTTATAGTTGTCATATTGATGAGCTAAATTATTTTCTTGTATATGTACCTAAATGGTTGCCTTTTTATCATTTTGAATGTGGGAAATTTTTTTGGTGAATTTAATATCATGTTTGCTTTGCAATAATTCTGCTGCTTTGATATGAATGAAAAATAGAAAATTTAAGAAGCATGAAAATATAAATATAATATGAAATATGTAAGCATTGAAAATTTGCTTGTGTGGGCAAGAGAGATACCAATTCGTTCATCACGTGCATGTTGACTTAAAGCGTTCTCCCGGCTGCCCGCTTGTAGCACATGAGCTGTTGAAGCCCGTTCTCGGACCCCAACTTTCATGCAGAATATCATAGAACGTGAGCTTTTTCCAATACCAGACACCTTGACCA
>JAOQMS010000178.1:14051992-14080653 GCA_027563885.1 Erythroxylum longipes
AGAGTGTTCGACTAGATGGACTGTGAGGCAGATGAGAAATTCGACTATGCTGTCTCACTCCTGCAAGGTCCCGCATATCAATGGTGGAAAACCGTTTTCGGCAGTACCACCAGACCTTGTAGTTTGACCTGGGAGGATTTCTTGAGAGTGTTCCGAGAGAATTACATATGAAAGATTTACATGGATCAGAAAATGAAAGAATTTTTAGACCTGAAGCAAGGCAGACTCACAGTAGCAGAGTATGAGGTAAAATTCAATGACCATATCATTTTATGGTCACCTAATCCTAATTTTTCTTAGGCCTTCCTTTTTTTTCTCTTACAAGTCTTTAAATACAATCTTCTCACATCTTCTCATTAGAGCTTCAGGATGTCTCCTCTTAATATGTCCAAACTAATTAAGTTTTGTCTCTTTTAATTTTTATTAGCTATCATTAATTTGTCTCCTACCATTACATTTCTGACCATCTCCTATAGTAAGGTTTGCACATCCAACGGAGCATTCTTATCTCCACCACCATTAACTTACGACTATGCATCTATTTGATAGACTAACACTCTGTCACATATAGCATGACCAGCCTAGTCATTAAACGATAAAATTTACGTTTAAGCTTAAGTGTTATCTTCTTATAATGTAAATTTTCTAATATATTTCTCCATTTAAGACACCGTAATCTGATATGGTATACTACGTTTTCATCGATCTTTCCATTGCTTTAGATGATAAATCTTGGATACTTAAAAACTCTTTTTGTAGTATAACTTCTAAACTAACCTTTACTTCCACATCAGAAGTCATCTTATAGCTCGAAAAGTTTCACTTTACGTACTCAGTTTTAGTCTTGCTCAAGTTAAAGCTCTTCGACTCTAATGTATCCCTCTAAATTCAAGCTTGACATTGACGCCTTCTTTTTTCTTATCCACTAAAACAATGTCATTATAAAATAATAAACACCAAGGTACATTCCCTTGGATATTCTTGTCGAGCTTATCTATCACTACTACAAACACAAAGGGGCTTAATAAGGAGCCTTAGTGTAGCCCAATAACTATAGAAAATGCTCTATATCTTATACTGTCATCCTTACTCTAGTCTTTACACTTTCATACATATCTCTAATAACCCATGTATAAGTCATAGGAGCTCCCTTAACTTCTAAATACCTTAACATAATTTCCCTAAGTACTCTATCATACACCTTCTCTAAATCAATAAAACCATGTGTAAGTTATCCCTACAATATTATATCAATCTTCTAAGAAGATGTAAAACTTTTTTCGTAAACCTTCCAGACATGAAACCAAATTGGTTTTCCAAGATAGGGGCATCGTTTATCACTCTCCTCTCAATCACCTTTTCCCATAGTTTCATGGTATGAATAAATAGTTTGATGCCTCTATAATTGTTATAACTTTGGATGTCCCCTTTTTTCTTGCATAGAGGAATTAGCTTACTAAGTCTCCACTTATCTGACATTTTATCGGACTTAAGAATCACATTTAAAAGCTTGGTTAACCAAGTAAGACCCTATTTGCCTACAGTTTTCTATACCTCTATGGGTATCTCATCAGGCCCTATCTGTGACACCCTAATACCCTCAAAGAGAATATACGGCTGCACATAAAGAAGACCTAGACAATCCAACAATTCCCAAAGATAGGACAAACATACATCGCAATTCATATAGTTGCCTATGTTAACAGACTTGCTCACATACTTCAAAGTGGTTTATACAAGTCACAAATTATACATATCATATTCATACATTGAATCTCAGCATAAGTTACGGTTATTACAGGCCATTTACATATTGAAATCTTCATAAGTCTTACAACCAGTTACTACAAAATTCCTTCTTAATATTTATAATTACAACATAATGTTTAGATACACAATCTTCCAAAATATTACACATCCTTCTTTGGCCATTGCAATTGTCCCAACCTTTACCCTATTTATCATGACTTACACGGAGAAAAAACCACCGTGCTAAAACATCAGAGACGTATGTCTCTAAAATGTAAGAGACATAAGTCTCTAGTGTAGTGTCTCAAAACAGAACCAGCTACAGCTTCTAAGCATGCGTAATTGCTCACAACTAAGACTTGGTAGGTTAAAACTAATCATCAAAGCATTATAATTACATTTCAGAATCACATTAGAGAGTAACAAATTCATAACATACAAACTCATTTTTTTATGCTTGCATTATAATTTGAAAACATTTATTGTGCCCAATTTTATTTAATATGCTTTATGTTCATATTCCTTTTCAAAAATAAATAAATGAAATCATTAAGGCATATACAAATTACATGCATGATGCATCTCATATTACCCTTATAAATGGGTTTGTTAAGTTTTATTAACATTCAGAAAGGTTCAGACAAAGTTTGGTAGCATTTAGGTGAGGAAAATTCATGTTTGAGCTAAAATGGGGTGATGCACGACTACACCCCTTTCATATGCAGCCATACACTTTGTCTTAAAATGAAGTTTTTTTTTTGCAGAAAGTATTGCATGGCTACGCCCACACACTCGCAGCCGTGCTTAGCCAATTTCCAGCTTTTCTCAAAACATGTTTCTAGGTCCGTTTTGTATGGCCATTTTGACTTAGGAACTAGGGTTGTTAGGCAAAATAGTCTTCTAGACAAATGTTCCCATATGTCTTATTTTTCTAATGACATAAATTTTATGCAATTTAGTTAATTATTCTGAGAGTTATATCTAAAATACTATAGGTTGTTCTAAAACAAAGATAGCAACTAGAACTCAACTTCAATCTAGAATTAAAAAATCTTAGAGGCAAAATCAAATTTCAGTTTCTTTTATGAAAGTTTTGGGCCTATGTCTCTAGATTAATCTCCAATTGGAATTATCCAATTTGGAAGTATACGGGCCAAGATATGACTAAATTACAGAGGCCTGTTTAGTGGAACTTATCCATTCAGCTAAGTATACATCCCAAATAAACTAACTTCAGTCTTATCATGCAAAAGCATAGCAAAAACATATCCAATTTAACCAAAAAACATCTAATTTTCCTACGGAATACTTCTTTTATCAATTCCCCTCACACCACACTCATAAATTCAAGCAAACATATCAAAAATTCTCATACCTTTTGAAGGAGTGATCAAAACTCTTTTTCTTCACTCCACTTACTTCCCTTGCCTTTGTCTTCTCCTCCTCTACACATAACATCCCATTCAAAACTCATCTTCAACAATTACATGCACATAACAAAACCCCCATTTGAAGAAAGGGTGAGGAAGGAGTTCATTTTCATATCAATACATGAAATTAACTTACCTTAGACTTCGAATACACCAATTTCTTGTGTTTCATTCAAAATCACCTTTAGAGATCAAATATAGTATGGATTTTGATGTAAAGAGGAGCTCAAATTTCTAAATTTTGAGTGTTAGGGCCAGCCTCATCTCACCCTCTTCATATTTATATGTAAATCTTATGGTGTATAGAGTAACAAGTGATTGATTCCCATTGGTTCCTACTTTTCAATTTTCATTAATTACCATTTGGCCACACCATTTTCTTATTCCATGTAATTGCATGCCATTAGCCCATGATTAATTTATATTTATGCATGCATAACACAATTAACATAAATTACTGAATTACCCCTAACAACTCCATTAATACCAATTATGTCCTATACTAAGCACTCAATTTCATATTCGTTAACACCTATTACATATACTTTCATAGATATGGAACATTCCTACTAAGGTATAGTTTAGGGCCTCTTATTTCTCTCCCCTTTAAAAGAATTTCGTCCTTAAAATTCATACCCAAAAAGAATAACAGCGGATACTAAGCCCTCATAGTCGATTCTAGTTCCCCCGTCGCTTTCTCAAGTCTATGGTATTGTCAGAGTACTTTCACCAGAGATACTTGCTTATTTTCAAGGTTTTAAAAACTGGATCGGACTGGCCGGTCTGAACGAAAACAGTCTGAACCGACCAGTTGTCCAGTTCGACTCTAATTAATAACCATTGTGTATAAAAGCTGGCCAATTTATCATAGAACCGGCAAGTTTTTCAACAAACCGGTCGAACCAGTTAATCAATATAAGGATAAAACATAAAACATCATATTCAGCTTCCTAAATTGAACTCTCATCGCCTCCATCATCTTCTCTTTTCTCAGATTTCATTACAGCAAAATCAGCTTTTTTTTGCCATCTCTGCCAGATCTCGCCGTTATCTTCCATTTCTGGCCATCTATCATCTTCGCCAGACTTTTAAAAAACGACACTCTCTCTGCTCATCGCTACTTTCTTCTCTTCGTCGTCCTCTTCGCAGAGCTCATCGCCTCCATCTTTGGTAGGTAAATTTCTTATCTATGTTTGGTTTTACCTTTGATTTCTTTTAAAGATATTGCTAATTCTTTTTTTATCTTTCGTTTATGATTTAGGTATTTCTGGGTAGTGTAGGTTATGTGAGTTAGATACTGAGAAGGAATCGGACAAGCTCCATACCTTTGGACACTGTAAGTGTAGTCTAAATAAGCTATTCCTAAAACAGATTTGATGAATTTGGCTCCTATGATCCTTATGATTTCTTCTGGAACTCAGCCAAATGAGTCTTGAAATCCATAAAATGAGTTCTGGAAGTAGCATGTGATTAATTCCATGAAGATCCAACTCTCCAATTGAAGCAACCCTTTGTCCCATTTTGAATGATCTTGAATTGAGATTATTCTCTGAATGTTATAATTGTCTCTGTGATGACTTAATATACTTTATGCAGAGATGGGCAGAAGTTTCTTACAATTCATACTGTGCCTCATTATCTCTCTCTCTGTTTGAGATGCTGATTAAACATTGCAAACAGTCGCTTCAACACTATGGCTTCAACTTGAATCTGAGAGTTTGCTTTGGAGGGAAATACATAATTTGCTTTGAAGTGAAATTTCAGATATTTTAGGAGATAATGAAATACAAAATTTGTTTTAGAGTGAAACTGTGTTATTTAAGTTTTTGATATGTTAAGAGATAATGATATGTACTAACTATAGAAGATCTCTACTTTATTCATAGTTATTGATTAATTAGGCTTCTTTAACGTTGTGTTATATATACAATTTTGAATGAGAACTACACTTACAATATTTTGGCAAGATAACAGTCTAGATTATTTGAAGTGGTTCAAGCAATTGCTGGAGTAAAGCTTAAAAAGTGAGTGTATGTGTTCTTCTGTGTATCTTCTTAGTCATCAGTCGGCTCTTAATTTGTTTTAGCTCTTGGTTTGTTTCTAATATGGTCAACATTCTGCTATTAGTTTCTATGTATATGTATGGTTTGTGATGGTTTCAGCTTGATTTTTTCTTTTTTCAAATTAATTATTGTTTAAAAATTGCATCATCTTAGTCACTAGTCAGTTCTTGATTTGTTTCAGCTCTTAGTTTGTTTCTAGTATGGTCACCATTCTTTTGTTGGTTTCTGTGTATATGTATGGCTTGTAATGGTTTCAGCTTGACTTTTTCTTTTTTTCAAATTGATTGGGACTCTATTGTTTAACTAATTAGCTTTTGTTCTTATATTGTTCGATCAAAAGTTGGTCAACTTCTTACATACCAGTAGTAGATCAAAGGCTTATCCCTTTGCCACAAAAAAAAAACTAGAAAAACTTGTGCTTTTATCTGGGTCAAACAGGACATGCATCCTTATCATAGTTTTGGAAAGTACATGCAACAAGAATTCCACATTTGTTGGAACTATAAACACAGGACGCAGGAACACATGACTTTACCAAGTTTGTGATAAAACCAACCAAGTTATGCTAACTTGTAACTGAAATCAAACACTTAGTGTTGAATTTTTAAGTGCCATCAATTCCATTTGCATATAAAATTTGGGGTGCAAAGGCTGCCTTTGCACCCCAAATTTGAAGCTTAATTCTACGTATTAGATTTATAACAGTGTAGAAGGATAATCCATCATAATGGTTCCTAAGGTTGAGTTTGGATTTTGTAATTTTAGAATTTGATCAAAATTACAATTTCAAATATTAGAATTACAACAAATATACAGTATCAACCCAATTATATAGTAAATCTATGAAGCAAAGTTTAATAAGTAACATCTGTTGATCTTTTTTAATCCATAATACTATTGTTGGTATTCTTTATTATAATTGACAAATGATAATTATTTAAATTGTATACTTTTGCCCTGACAATTGCCCTGACAATGGTATACTCAATTATTTTTTTATACTTTTTAGGTTAAATCATAATGGAAAGTATGGAATCATCCTCTATTGGTGGTAAGTCCAAACTAGCATGGAATTATTTTTCTTCTTCTCAAGCATCTAATGGAAATGTCCGATATAACTGTATGTTTTATGGTAGAATATTTAAAGAGGGAGGAATTTTTGGAATAAAAAGACATCTTGCTGGTGTTAAGGATAATATTGCTTCTAGCAAAAAAGTACCACTTGATGTGCGTGACATGATTGGAAAATATTTGCAACAACAAGTAACAAAGAAAAAGGAAAATAAAGAGGCTCATGATATATCTTTTGAAGATGATGAAGCATCACAAGTATTAGATAAAGGAAAAAGAAAAGCTACTATTGACATAGATTCTTATTTTTCTCCAAGAACTCTTCCTGATTCTCAACCTAATCTAAAAAGTTTTATAGTTGATAAAGATGTTTTGCGATGTAAAAGAGCATGGGCAAGATGGTTCTATCATTCATGTATTCCTTTAAATGCTTTAAATTTACCGTATTTTCAAGAAGCAATTGATGCTACAATAGCAATAAGTCTAAGATTTAAGGTACCATCTTATTATAAGTTACATGTGCCTTTTGCTTCAAAATTTAAAAAATGAATGTCAGTTAATTTTAGATACATATAAATCTAGTTAGGAATCAACACTATTATGGTAAATGGGTGGACTGATCAAAGACAAAGAACCTTGATTAATTTCTTAGTTTATTGTAATATTGGAATAACTTTTATCAAGTCTGTTAATGCTTCTGACATAGTAAAAAGTGCTAATGCTTTATCTGAATTTTTCTCTGAAATTGTCGTGTGGGTTGAACCAAAGAATGTTGTGCAATTTATTATAGATAATGCAGCTAATTATGTATCAGATGAGTATTTATTACAATCAAAGTATGGGCATATTTATTAGTCTCCATGAGTTGCTCATTGTATAAATCTTATTTTAAAAGATATTGGTGGTATAAATCATATTTCTAGTCTTACTTCACGCGCATTTAAGATTATAATTTTTTTGTATAATCATGTTACAATTTTGTCTTAGTTAAGAAAGCAAGAAGATTGGGTTGAGATCGTGCATCCCACTACTATCAGGTTTGTAACTATATTTATTAATTTGAAAACTGTTTATGAGCATAAGCAACTACTTCAAAATTTGGTGACAAGTAAATACTTTTCAAGTAATAAATTATTAAAGAGTGAAAAAAGAAAAGAAATTTGTGCTATTATTCTAGATAATAAATTTTAAGATGCTTGCTTAATCATTGTGAAGGTTGTAGCTCCACTTATAAGGCTGTTGAGGATTGTTGACTCAGATGAGAAGTCATCTTTGGAGTATATATATGATGGTATGTATAGAGCTCACAAAACAATTATAAATCTTTTTAAAGGAAGGAGAAATTATACAAGCCTTATATAGATATTATTGATCGATGATGAGATAAGTATCTTACTCAAAGGATTCACTTAGAAACTTATTTTCTTAATCCTTATTGCTTATATAGTGGGGAAGCACATACAATTAATATTATGGGCGGTTTGCTTAATGTGATTGAATGCAAAGGTATTTTCTCTATTAAAGAGCAATCACAAGCGATAAATAAAATTAAATTGTATTATGAAGGTTTAGAGAGTTTTGCTAGATCATCAGCAAAGACAAAACTTATGATGAAAAAAATGCAGTGAGGTAAGTTTTATACTTTTATCATAACTATTAATTTAAAATACAGATGAGTAGTGGAGATTATTCGGTGACAGTGTTCCAACATTAAAAAAATTCACTATTAGGTTACTCAGTCAAACAGCTTCTGCATCAGGTTGTGAATGTAATTGAAGTGTTTTTGAATGTATTCATACAAAGAAACAACATCAAAGACTTAATAACCTTGTTTACATTACTTATAACATCATAATGTAGAACAGGTATTTTATAGTTTTGTTTTTATTTCAATAATTTTATTTCTATTGTTGACTTTATAATTTCTCTATTATATGTTCAAAGCACTTAGTAAGAAGAGAACATATGATCCAGTTGATATTGATTGTATTGAACATACTGATTTTTGGATCAAAAAAAGAACCATCACCTAATCTTGATTATAATAAACTTGAAAAGACGATTTATGAAAAAAATGCATTTGTCATAACGAATGAATTAAGAACATCTACTGATGGTCGGTTTATATCTTATTTTGATCATATTTAAGTTAAAATTATACTGTATTATAAGTTTACAATTGAGAATAATTTTATACATTACTAATTTGTAATTTATTTTAATGCAATACAAGAAGTTGATGCAAATACTTTGGATGAAAGCGTAATTTATGAATCTTTAAATAGCGTTGAAGAATTTGAAGCTTTTGACTATAATGAGATGCAACCTTCTTCAGAAATGCAATTTTGATTTTTATTGTTATTGTTATTATTATTTTAAGTTTTATATTAGAATCATATTTATTTATTATTAGTTCATTATATAATAATAGACATTGTTGTATTTTTATTTCCATAAAATATTTTATTTTTACTTATTTTTATAAATTTTACTTCATATTTACTAAATATCGGTTTTATAACAGTTCACTACCGGTTGAACCTTCGACCGGTTTGATGTCCTGTCTGGTTTTTAAAACATAGCTTATTTCTTAACTGTCAAACTTCTTTGGCCAAGATAGATAGAGGTCTTTCATCGTAAGAAAAATCTTATTGAACTTGAATTTCTTGCATAAAAACCTTGTGTGTATCATAAAGTAGATATCTTCTCAATATAGAAATGTGAAACACATTGTGCAACTTAGCCAATTCTTTAGGAAGAGCTAACTTATAAGCTACTAGTCCAATTCTCTTGAGAATCCCATAGGGACCAGTGTAGCGTTGGCTGAGCTTACCTTTCTTCCCAAACAAAAGCATTTTTTCCATAGCGATACTTTCAGAAATATCTTATCCCCTACCTGATACTCAATATATTTCCTTTTCAAATCGGTATACGACTTCTTCCTATCACTGGTGGATTTTAATCTCTATTGAATAATTTGAACTTTCTCTTTAGTATCTTTTACAATATCAGGCTCGATCATCTTTTTTTCACTTAATTCATTCCAACAAACCAAAGTTTTGCACTTCATACTATACAATGTTTCATAAGGTGTAATGCCAATACTAGTATAATAAATGTTTTTATAAGCAAACTCCATTAGAGAGATATTTATCCCAACTTCCAGGTAATTCTAACACGCAATCGTGAAGCATATCTTCCAATACCTAAATAACTCGTTCAGTTTCTCCATTAGTTTAGGGGTGGAAAGCGGTACTAAAACTGAGTCGAGTACCTAGAGCTTTTTGCAAACTTTTCCAAAATCGCAATGTAAATCAAGGATCATGATCAGAAATAATAAACAATGGTACCCGATGCAATCTCACTATCTCATTCACCTATATATCTTCTAGCTTATCTATTGGATAGTTAAGACAAACAAGTATAATGAGCAGACTTGGTGAACTTATTTATAATCACCCATGCAATATCATGCTTCCTTTGAGTGAGAGGAATCCAATCATAAAATCAATGCTAATGTTATCCCATTTCTATTGAGGATTTAAAATAGGATTAAAATGTTATCACTAGCTGGTACACACAACTGATCTTTGTAATACAGATCACCATCTCCTTTCACAGAAAAGTCAGGTTGTTCTTGAGTTGCCAAGATAAGTTGTTGCAACTTATCATCAACTTTTTGAGCATCAATGATCTCTTGTCTCAAATTAGGCCTAGCTTTTAATTGAGCTATTAAAGCCCCATCAGATGTAATTCTCCACTCACCTTGCTACACTAACATTGCAGAAATGGTCTTCTAAATTAAAACATCAATCACCACATTAGCCTTACCAAGATGATAGTCCACAATACAGTCATAATCTTTGTTGAGTTGTATATAGTTATATAGTGATAAAATAGGAAGGTATTTACTATTATTAGTTGTATTTCCCATTTTAGGGTTAGGCATAGACTGTTTATACTGATTTCGCAGCCGAAGAAGGTCGCCAGAAGTTGATAGGAGGATGCCCTCTTACTAATCTCTCTCCAATGAGTGTGACTTATCTCGCTAGTGCCAACTACCTCAGCAGTCACCAGTCACCAGTCACCAGTGAGCTAATTTCCTTGAGATTTCCTTCTATTCACTGTCAGTTCACCAAAAAATTAGTCAGACAATCACTGTAAAAAATTTTCCAAAGGTTTTTTTGTTCATGGCTCCTACAGATTTCAGGTCTCAATTAAGTGCTTTTCCTTTTATTTCTCTTCCCTCAATTACGATAAAGAAACTAGTAGGTAGTTCTAATTATACCTCATAGGTTGCCTCTATTGAATTGTAGTGTATGAGTCAAGGCCTAGCCGATTACTTAACTACTAGGGTTGAAGATATTAAAACAAATAAATCTGTTTGGGCTCAAATTGATGCATTATTATGTAGTATGTTATGGCAAACAATTGATCCTCAACTCCACCCTATTTGTAAGGCATACAGAACATAAGTTGAGATATGAACTCAAGCAAAATTACTTTATACTAACGACATTTAGAGATTGTATTTTGTAGTGTCAAACTTGGTTAATTTGAAACAACAAGATATAAATTTCTTGGTAGAATGGCCTCCTTGAAAACAGAATTCAACATATTACTACCTACTGGTAAGTCTATAGCAGAAATCTTGCACAGACAATTAAATTTTTTATGGTTCTTACTCTTACTGTTATAAGTCCTGAACTTATTCAATACGAGATTAGATTTTGGTAACTCCTACAGTACCTTCCTTAAATGAAGTATTTTCTCGTTTATTCCGTGTTTTATCACCTACGTTATGATAGGATCTCCCTCATTAATTCTTCTGCTTTGGCCTCTCAGTCTCAAAGTACTAATAGAGCATAGCAGGGAGATAATGGTGGTTGACCCAAATGTCATTATTGTCTTTAATGGGGACATACTAAGGATAAATCTTATAAATTGCATGGTCTCCCTCGAGTTGCTAACGTTGTTCATACTGATTAGTCTGACCTTCAGCCTAAGTCCTCTACTCAACCATCGGTGACTCTTACTACTACTCATTATAAAGAGTATCTCAAGTATCAAGAAGCTAAGCAGTCTCCCTCCTCCGTTGCTTCGATACCTCATTTAGGTAATTCCATAGTATGCCTCACTGAGTCTTTCCCTTGGGTACTTGACTCTAGTGCTTCTGACCATATCTCTAGTAACCCACATTTTTTCTCTCACTTTACTAACACCACATCTTTTCCTCCTATTACTTTAGCTAATGGGACTCAAACAGTTGATAAATTTGTAGATTTTGCTCAACCACTTCCATCCTTGTATTTAGAATCTGTTCTTTATATTCCTAATTGCCCCTTTAATCTTGTATATGTTAGTAAACTTAAACGATCTTTAAATTGTTCTATCACTTTTAATGAAAATTATGTTTTAATACAGGATAATAGTATAGGACGGATGATTGGCATAGGACATGAGTCATATGGCCTTTATCATTTAAATCTACCTCCATCAACTACAACATGCACTATTTCAGAATCTTTAATTCTAATTCATAATCGTTCCGGTCATCCTAGTTTGTTGAAGCTTTAGAGGATGGTGCCTAGTTTACCTAACTTATCTTCCTTAGATTGTGAATCTTGTCAGTTTGGAAAATATTGTTGAAGTTCATTTCCAAAACGTGTTAATAAACGGGCTACATCCCCTTTTAAGTTAGTTTATTCAGACATTGGGTCCTTGTCGTGTCTCTTCTATTTTGAGATTTCAATATTTTGTTATATTTATTGGAGATTATTCTCATTGCACTTACTTATTTTTAATGAAAGCTTGTTCAGAATTATTTTTCATTTTAAAATCTTTTTGTGTAGAAATTAAGAAACAATCTAACACTAATATTTGTATGTTGAAAAGTGATAGTGCTCGTGAATATTTGTTCATTCCTTTCACCCAATTCGTGTCTTCCCAAGGAATTCTTCATCAGACCTCATATGCTTATACTTCATAAAGAAATGGGATTTCTGAACGTAAGAATACACATTGAAACTACTCGTACCTTGCTTTTACATAATCGGGTTCTATCACAATATTGGGCAAATGTTGTCTTAACTACATACTTCTTGATTAATCGCATAACTTCATCTAGTCTCTATAATTAGGTACCCCATTCCATCCTATTTCCTGATCAACAATTATTCTAACTTCCAACATGAGTCTTTGGCTGCACATGTTTCATTTATATCTCTTCCCCTATTCAAGATAAAATGTCAGCTAAATCCAACAAATGTATTTTTCCAGGTTACTCACGTCTTCAAAAAGGTTATAAGTGTTATTCTCCATCAACACATAGATATTTTGTTTCTGCTGATGTTACATTCTTTGAAACTTCTCCATTCTTCTCATCATCTCCAACAGATATCACATTTCTCAGTGAGGTCCTTCCAACTACTTTCATTAAATTTATTCCTTATGTTGCTCCTCTTTCTAATCCTCTTTTACAGTCTTTCCAGTGTTCACCTCTTACTGCATCCTCTTCTCTTGAGAATGGTACTCTTCCACATCATACCAATGATCCTGATGATAAGACCCTTGTCGACTCTCCTGTTGATTCATTTCCTACTCCGGACTCCTCATATGTTGTGGTTCTAGCTCTTAAAGATCAGTTTTCCATTGCCATCCGAAAAGGTATACAGTCCACACGCAACCCTTATCTTGTTTATAATTTTCTTAGTTATCATCGTTTATCACCATCATATTTTGCTTTTATATCCACCCTCTCTTCTGTCTCTATTCCTTCTAATGTTCATGAGGCATTTAATGATCTCGGGTGGCGTTAAGAAATGGTTGAAGAAATGACTCCTCTGCATGCTAATGATACTTAGGAGTTAGTACCTTTGCCCCCAGGCCATTCCACTGATGGTTATTGTTGGATATATACCAGTAAAGTTAATATAGATTGTCAAGTTGATCAACTAAAGGCACATTTAGTGGATAAAGGTTATACACAGACTTATAGGTTGGATTATTATGAAACTTTCTCTCATGTGGCCAAGATGTCTTCTGTTTGCCTGTTTTTATCCATAGCTGCCATTCGCCAATGGCCCCTTTATCAATTGGACATTAAAAATGCCTTTCTATATGGTGAGCTTTAGGGAGAGATTTATATGGAGAAATCACCTGGATTTATTGCTCAGGGGAAGTCTACCTTAGTGTGTAAGCTTCATTGCTCTTTATATGGTTTGAAACAATCTCCTCGTGCCTAGTTTGGCTGGTTTAGTTATACTGTTCAAGATTTTGGTATGATTTCATGTGAGTATGATCACTCTATCTTCTATAAATATACATCATTAGAATAGTGTATTTATCTGACTGTTTATGTGGATAATATCGTCATTACTAGAAGTGATCAAAGTGGGATTGAACAATTGAAGACACATCTGTTCTGTCATTTTTAGACAAAAGATTTAGGACTACTTCAATATTTTCTTGATATAAAAGTTGCTCAGTCCAAATATGGTATTGTACTCTCTCAAAGAAAGTATGCATTGAATATTCTAAAAGAAACAAGGATGTCAGACTGTAAACTACAAGACTCTCCTATGGATCCTAATTCAAATCTTTTACCTGATCAAGCAGAGCCACTTGCTAATCTTGGCCGATCTCGGAGATTGATAGGAAAACTTAATTATCTTACCATCATACAACCTGATATTTCTTTCTCTGTTAGTGTTATTAGTCAATTCCTACAAGCTCCATGTGATAGTCATTAGGACGCAATTATTCAAATTTTGAGGTACATCAAGGTTGCACCAGGAAAAGGATTATTATATGAAAATCAGGGTCATTCTTAAATTATTGGATACTTTGATGATGATTGTGTAGGTTCTCCATCTGATAGGCATTCTACTTCAAGCTTTTGTGTTCTTGTTCGAGGAAATCTTATATCTTAGAAAAGTAAGAAGCAAGATGTTATTGCCAAGTTAAGTGCAGAAATATAATAACGTACAATTGCTCTAGCAACTTGTGAGCTTATTTGGTTGAAGCAATTAGTTCAAGAGTTAAAATTTGCAACAGTAGCACAGATGAAATTATTGTGTGACAATATAGGTGCTCTCCATATTGCTTCTAACCTCGTATTTCATGAAAAAACCAAGCACATAGAAATTGATTGCCATTTTAGTCGAGAGAAAGTTTTGTCTAGTTGCATTACTACTAGTCATGTCAGCTCAACCAATCAATTTGTAGATATCTTGACCAAATCTCTCAAAGGTTCTCGTATTGAATTTATATGTAACAAGCTTGGTGTATATGATTTATATACTCTAGTTTGAAGGGGAGTATTAAGTTGTATATAGTTGTATAGTGATAAAATAGAAAGATATTTACTATTATTGATTGTATTTCCTATTCTAGGGTTAGGCATTGACTATTTATACATGCATTTTTATCAACATATATATGATATGAATAATAGATTTCTCTAAGTTTCACAATCTTTAAACAGTTCCAACTAATGTCGTTTCAAATTAAGTTCTTTCTAAGTAAGCAGGTATTTCATACTTTTATGATCAGTAAAAATCCTACACTTTTTATTATATAAATAATGCCGTCAAATTTTCAAAGCAAACACTACTGTTACAAGCTCATGATCATGTGTAAGATAGTTCTATTTATATGGCTTCAGTTTCCTAGAGGCATATGCAACCACCTTACCATCCTGCAGCATAACACAACCTAAATCATTTCTAGATGCATCACTAAACATAATATATTCCTTACCAGAAGTGGGTTGAGCCAATACACGAACTTCAGTAAGCATTCTTTTTAGCCGATCAAAGCTAGCTCGACATCTAACAGACCATTCAAATTTTACTCCTTTTTGTAGCAATTTATTCAAAGGAGATGTTATCACCGAAAACCCCTTTATAAATTAGCGATAGTAATAGACCAAACTAAAAAAACTTCTCACTTAAGTCACATTTTATGGCGGCTTCTAGTTAATAATCACTTCAATCTTACCGTGATCAACTCTAACTCTTTGAGAAAAGATAACATATCCCAAAAAATATACTTCTTTAAGCTAGAAATCACACTTGCTTAGCTTGGCATACAACTATGTTTCCCGCAGAGTCTGTAATACAATCTGTAGATGCTGAGCATGGTCTTACTCATTCTTGGAATAAACCAAGATATCATCAATAAATACCAAAACAAACTAGTATAAATAGAGCTTTAAAATCCTATTCATCAAATCCATAAATGCAGTTGGCACATTAGCCCAAACGGCATCACCAAGAATTAATAGTGTCCATACCAGGTCCTGAATGTAATCTTCGAAACATCCACATCCTTAACCCGAAGCTAATAATGCCCTGATCGTATATCTATCTTTGAAAATACCCCTGCACCTTTTAATTGACCAACAGATCTTCTATCATTGGCAACAAATATATATTCTTCATTGTAACATTATTCAATTTCCTGTAATCAACGCACATTTAGAGAATACCATCTTTCTTCTTAACAAATAGAACTGGTTCTCCCTAGGGTGAGATACTAGGTCGAGTAAATAACTTATCCAGTAGCTTTTGCAATTGAACTTTGAACTCTTTTAACTCCGTAGGAGCCATCTTATATGGTGCTTTGGATATAAGAGCAGTGCCAGAAACAATCTCAATAGATAGCTCTACTTCCTTTTTGGGAGGAAGCCTAGGTAGTTCTTGAGGAAAAAATTTGGGAATTCTTTCACCACCCAATTGTCTTGCAATTTTACACTTTTCCTCTTAAAATCAAGCACAAAAGCCAAATAAGCTTCATACCCTTTCCTAAGAAGCCTTCGGGATTGTATAGCAGATATCACACTAGTCAGAGGACTAGTGCGGATGCCATACAATATTATTTCAGTTTGATCAGGCTTCTTAAGCACAACAAGCTTAGCTCTACAATCAACAACTGCCTGATGCTTGGACAACTAATCTATACCCAAAATTAAATTAAATTCACGAAAAAAGGCAATTCGATTTGATCCGCTACAAACTTACTACCTTGGATCAAAATAGGACAATTTCGATAGACCCTATTAACCAACACATTACTACCTAAAGGACTAATTACATGAATATCATAATCTAACCAATTTATAGGCATCTTTTTATAAGGAAATTCTCTAACGTAAATACAATAAGGGATAGATCCAGGATCAATCAACGCATGCATTTCATAGTCAAAGAGGAAAACAGTACCAGCAATGATCTCGAGTGTGTCTTGGTTTTGCGAGCCTTCATAATATAGGCCCAAATTGTAACAGAAGGTGCAATTCTGTTGGATTAGGATTAAATTAGTCAAATCCTCCATGAGCCCTACCGCGTCCTCTATTTCCTGTAGGTGCATTAGAAGCTTCTATGCTAGCTTATGACCTCTGAGACTGATTCACAGGACAATTTGCTACAAAATGATCAGTGCTGCCACTTCGAAAACATGTACCCATAGTCCTCCTATAAGGATCCCAATAGTATCTGGAGCAATGAGGACACTTCAGTGCATTAGAAACTCGAGCCACAGTGGAGCCCCTACCAGAATTAGTCAAGTAGAAGAATCTTTATGACTTCTCTTATCTGAAGATTGACCTACTCTAGCAAAACCCCTTCGGTGAGCTTTCTCTCTCTCTTAACTATCTCTTGCTTCTTTATTTTGATAGCAGCTTGAACCAGCTAATGATAATTCAATTGTTTCATAAAAGTGAATGCTGTAATATGCTCTTTAATTAAGTCATTCGAGTAGTCTTCAAACTGACGACAACAGAAATTCTCATTAAGCACAGGTTCAGGTGCATATTCGCTGAGTTGATTGAATTCTCTTTCATACTCAGCAACAGACATATTTCTTTACTTCAAAATCAAGAATTGTTTCTACCTCTCATTTTATAGGTTGTCGTAACATATCTCTTTAAACTCCTGAGAAAAGAAATCTCAGCTCAGATGTTCAGGCAGCTGGGGATATCTCAGAACAAATTTCCACTATTCATAAGTTGCTCCTTAAATAATCGAGACAGCACTATGCACCATCTATTCAGGTAGGTGGGCATCTAATTTCATCCAGAACTCTTTTTACCTTTTCTAACCAGAACTCAAGTCGTTTCAAATTCATCTAGAGATGTACTAGTGAATTCTTCAACTTCGTGCTTTCAAAACAGATCAATGGGAGTCTTGGGTGTGGTCATTCGATGTAATAGTGTCATAGTGTCTTGTGACAATTTTAATAAAACTTCCCCCTGAGTTGTAGATGAAGGAGGAGGTGGTGCCCAACATTCACATACAAATAATTCATGACATTTCAGCGATAAAAAATACATTATAAAATAAAAGTCATGAAATATATTAATACACATAACAATATTTGAATATGACATTCAGAGATTATTCAAAATATAATTTTGCATCAAAACAGAATAAATATCAGAAATATACAGAATTGTATCCTAATTTCTTTAAATGTTGATAACGAGAACATAACAAAAGATACCTATGACTGGTCTTCTCCTCCTCTACACATAACACACCCATTCAAAACTTATCTTCAACAATTACATAACATTTAAAAAAAAAACTAGATGAAGAGGAGGTGAGGAAGGAGTTAATTTTCATATCAATACTGAAATTAACTTACCTTAGGCTTGGAATACACCAATTTCTTATGTTTCATTCAAAATCCCTTTTAGAGATCAAATATAGTATGAATTTTGATATATAGAGGAGCTCAAAATTATGAATTTTGAGTGTTAGGACCGTCCTTATCTCATCGTCTTCATATTTATACGTAAATGTTATAGTGTGTGGAGTGACAAGTGACTGATTCCTATTGGATCCTACTTTTTAATTTTCATTAATTACCTTTTGGCTACACCATTTTCTTAATCCATGTAATTGCATGTCATCTTAATTCATTTAGCATTTTAGCCCATGATTAATTTATATTTATACATGCATAACACAATTAACATAAATTACTAAATTATCCTCAACAATTCCATTAATACCAATTATGTCCTATCCTAAGCACTTAATTTCATATTCGTTAACACCCATTACATATAACTTAATTTCATATTCGTTAACACTCATTACATATACTTTCATGGACATGACAACATTCCTACTATCAGGTTGTTGTCCTTATTTTAAAACAACCTGTAGTGTTTTAGTATAACTTTCAAAATATTTAACCAAATTGCATGAAATTTATGTCATTAGAAAATTAAGACATAGAGAAACATTTGTCTAAAAGACCATTTTGCCTGAAAACCATAATTCCTAGGTCAAAATGGCTATACAAAATGGACTTGGAAACATGTTCCGAGAAAGACTAGAAATTGACCAAGCACTGCTGCATGTGTGAGGGTGCAGCCTTGCATAATACATTCTGCCCAAAAAATGCCATTTTAAGAAGTGCACGATTACATCTCTTTCCCGTTTTAGCCCAAGCATGAATTTTTCTCACCCGAATGCTACCGAATGTCAATGAAACTAAGCAAATCTATTTATAAGAGTAATATGAGAATCATTATACATGTAATTTGTATATACCTTAATGATTTCATTTATGTATTTTTGAAAAGGAATATGACCATAAAGCATATTAAATAAAATTGGGCATGATAAACGTTTTCAAATTATAATGGAAAAATAAGGGAATGAGTTTGTATGTTATGAATTTGTTACTATATAATGTAATTCTAAAATGTAATTATAATGTTCTGATGATTAGTTTTAACTTGTCAATTCTTAGTTCTGGGTAAATAGGTATATCTAGAAGGGTTTGGAACTGTTTTTATTCTGAGATACTACGGTATCTTCTGTTTTAAAGACTTACGTCTTTTCTGTTTTAGAGGTTTATTGCCTCTTCTGTAGATACCAATCTTAGGTATCTTCTATTTTGTTCCCTTTACTCACATCTGAAGAAATTAGTAGACAATTATGTATATATTCTGATATTTGTTCTGTTCTGATTATATTTTGAATAATCTCTTAATGTTATATTCAAATATTGTTATGTGTATTAAGATACTTTAAGACTTTTATTTTATAATCTATTTTCCATCAATTAAATGTCATGAATCATTTACATGTGAATGTTGGGCGATTGTTGTAAGTAGTCGTCATCTTGCATCATTATTCCCCACTAAGCCATATGCTTAGCACGGTGGTTTTTCCTCCTTGTAGGTCGTGATAAACAAGATTAAGGTAGGAACAACCGCAATGGCCAAAGAAAGACGTGTAATATTTTGGAAGATTTTGTATCTAAACATTGTGTTGTAATCATAAATATTAAGAAAATTTTTTTTAGTAAATGCTTGTAAGACTTATGAAGATTTCAATATGTAAATGACCTATAATAATCATAACTTATGATGAGATTTCCAATGTATGGATATGATATGTGTAATTTATGACTTGTATAAACCACTTTCAAGTATGTGAGCAAGTCCATTAACACAGGTAACTATATAAATTGTGATGTATGTTTGTCTTATCTCTGGGAATTGTTGGTTTATCTAGGTCTGTTTTGTGTGCATCCGTATATCCTCCTAGGGAGTATCAGGTCACAATCTTAATCCTTCCTCTTCTCTCAGCTTGCAAACATCACTCCGTACCACTTAAACATAGTATCTTTTATTATAGTCTCTAGCCCACAAAAAGCATCTTATCATCCTTTCTATTATTTTGGTCAATTCCTTGGTCAAGAAAACATATGAAACCATTACACATGCATTGAGTTCAGCACAGATTTAGTAGGTTGTAATCTCTTAACTAATGACAAGACTTGTTACACTAGTTAGCTAGTCTTCCCTTATCTTTTCCACTAGGTGAATAAAGTCTCTATAACTCAATTTCTTTGTTGATATAGGTAGTCCAAGATATAAGGAAGCTTCTTAACTTGAAGTCTTTCTATAGCTAAAAGCAATTTGCACTTGGTCACCACTAAAGGATATAAACATATAGCTTTTGTTCATATTGATCGCTAAACTAGACAATGCTTAAATGCATAAAAGGAAGTCATTAGATTACTTATAGATTTGTCATAGAGCTTAAGATAACAAGAGTAAGTCATTAGCAAATGCCAACTAAACAACCCAAGCTTATTACACTAGCTGTGATACTTGAAATTGGGATCCCTTAAAATTTTATGCTTCATTAATCTAGTTATAGTTTTCATACGCAAAATAAACAGGTATAAGGGTAAAGGATTCCCCTATCTTAGGCCTATTTTACCTTGAAAAATCTCAATTGGTTCAATATTAATTAGCATATTGAATATAGATAAAATGCATAGTTTGATCCAATTTTTAAAGTTTTCATGAAATCCAAAGACCTTGAGAGGATGTAGGATAAATCTCAAATGATGGAGTCATAAATATTAATTATATCCACTTTTATGGAGAAATTCTTCGCTGAGTTTCTTTTGGAATAACCTTTGAACAATTTTTGAGCAATCAATATATGATCACCTATTAGTCTACTATCCAAGAAAACTTCTTAAGTATCATTAATCTAGGTCTTTAGCACTGTTCTCAATCTAGAAGCCAGTAATTTGTAGATGATTTTATAAAGGAAATTACAACATAAAATTGGTATGTACTCCTCAAAGGATCCAATATTTGAAGTTTTGTGAATAAGGCATAAGAAAGTCTTATTTACTTCTTTGAGCATCACTTCTTTCTGAAAAAAAAACCTCTAGAATAACATTAGTAATTAACAACTTAAAGAAGGCAAGCCTTTTGACAAAAATAACCATTTAAGACCATCTAGCCTTGGTGTTAGATTCCTAAGTCGTGATGGCGGAATCGTGCAGGCAGTGACGAGCCTTGACCACAAAACAAGGGAAAAGACTTGCGAGGAGGCAAGGAAGAAAAAGAGCAATGTCAAGCATTGGCATGCATTGGTGCACATTGGTGGAAATCTTCAACGAGATGTTAGATTCAAATGTGAGACCAAAAGAAGGCTTGAGACAGACATCAAGTGGAAGATTAGCTGGATCACACGCATGAAGGGAATATTCGAGAGTTCTAACGTGACTTAGCAAGTAGATCAAGCATGGAGCGAGAATTCAAGTGAGGATATCTAAGAATAAAACAAGGTTGCACCTCATAACATCAACATTCAAACACTACAATAGAACCTTTTAGGAAAGATGCCACTTAAGAAGCTATGGAGGAAAACTTCCAAAAAGTGAGTAGTAGAAAATCAACAAGGAGGAGAGGATATAAAGGAACAAAATGTAGCATCTCAACTAAATGAATCTTATAGTATGGAGAGGATCCAAGGGAACAAAATGTAGCGTTGCAACTAAATGACTGTTATAGTATGAAATGTTAGAGGTCTAAACTACCTAAGAAAGCAACAAGCTTTTAAGGATTTTGTCATTGAAGAAAAGCCCCTCATTCTTAATATTTTGGAAAATAAAATAAGGCAAGAAAATAATGAGATGTTGAGATGCTTAGGGACTCAATGGAACTTTCTTTCTAATCACCAAGATCACCACTATGGTAGAATAATTATAACATACAATGTTAGTAAAGTGTTGGTTAAGTAATCAAAAGCTAATGATCAAATGATCCATGTTAAAATTCACTTCATCCAAGAAAGCATCGTGTTCTATGTTTCGATTGTATATCGCTCAAATCTGGCTTTCCAAAGGAAACTACTCTAACAAAGCTTGGAAAAGATCTAACCATCTATAACTGGCCTTTGGATAATAGCTGGGGACTATAATAGCACCCTCTATAGATCTGAGGTTAATGGCAACTACAACCTAGGAAACTTCATTAAGGATTTGAAGAATAGTGTAGAGAAGCTTGAAATATCTAATATGAGATTTGAGGGTTGTGTGTTTACATGGAGTAATAAGTAAAGTTCCAACTAGCACATCAAGAAAAATTGGGCAAGACAGTGATAAATGCTAGATGGTTAATCCAATATTTGAAAAGCAAGGCCTGTTTATTAATCCTATTTTCTTTTATCATAACCCATTCAAAGTTTAGGAGTTGTTTAAGACTAGTAGAAAGATCTTGCCCTTCAAATTTAATAATTTCCTAACCCATGAGGATTGTTTTCTAGCTATTATGCAAAAAGGGATTGAATAACATATCTGGACTAACAAAAAAAAATATGCAAAAGATAAAGAGCATCAAGAATGAATTCAAAAAGTTGAATGCTAAGAGATTAGGGAAAACTAAACAGGCTATAAATGTAGCAAAGGGAAAACTCTCCTCGATCTAAGAGGATGAAAGAAACACTAGGTATTTCTTCAACTTAATATTTGCTAAAAAGAATACTAACAAAATTACTTTCATTACAACTCAAAGGGAGACTCTAATTACCAATCAAGTTGTCCTAGCTGAGGAAGCCTTCAATTTATTTAAGAATTCAATTAGTTGCCTATATGAGACAAAATCCCCTATCCTATTCCACAAGTCCTTAATCAATGTACAACTCAAAAGGGAGAATGTTGACTTGTTGAACAACCCATTTATTGCCTTGGAAGTGGAGAGAGTGTTGTTTACAATGAATATTTATAAAGCTCCTAAGCTTGATAGATTCAATGGATATTTCTATCAACAAGCCTAGCTTAAGGTGAAGGATATTGTAACTGAAGCAGTCATGGAATTCATAGACAAAGGTGAGATGCTCAACAAAATTAATAAAATCCCAAACCTTAATTCTTTTGGTTATTATAGACTCATATCGTGTTACAATTTCCTCTATAAAATTATTTTTAAAATATGTTACAATAAATTGAGAAAGGTACTTTAGTCTATTATTAGTGAGAATCAGGGTGTATTTGTTAAAGGAAGGATAAGAAACAAAGTGCTATTAAGGAAGCGATTATGGAGGTCCTAGTGCATAAAAGACTACCTTTGGATAAAGTGAATGCACAATTATTTCTTGAAAGGGAAAAGCTTATGGGGGCTGGTTAATAAACTAAGCTACTCATATTTTTTAAACCAAATGCTTAAGATAAAAGGCTACTTTGAATAGAATATTAGTTGCAAGGTGGGAAAAGAGAAATAGCCTCATTATGGTTCGATAATTGAGGAAGAGGAGGACCCCTTAATCGAATGGCAATTCAGGCTTTGATAAACATCCCTAAGGAAGCCAAGGAAAACAAACAGATAAATGATGGTTATTTTGATAACTACCTAAGAGAGATGAAACAATTGCTCTCACTCAATATTCCCTAAATACTAACCAAGCGAAGAATCAATATTGATGGAATAATAGTGCTAGTGGGAATTTCAGTAACAAAGCTTGTAGGAATTGGATTAGGCCTAAGAGACATAAGGTCAAAAGGACCAAGCTAATATGGAAAGGATGCCTCATGCCAAGAACCTCCTTCTTACCATGGATGGCAAGGAGAAACAATCTCCTTACTTTGCCTAATACTTGCCCTCTAGTAAGGAAGGCTTGGAATCAATTGCTTACTTATTCTTTGAATGTGAGTTTTCATCGAGAGTTTTGAATCATGCCATGGATCTCTGCCCTTGGCAATGCACCCAAATAAACTCCCAGAGATAATTCAACCCATACAAAAAGACAAGTGTGAAATTAGGGGCGACACAATAGCATACATGATTAATGTTGGAATATGTTTGTAAGAGTTGTAGATGGAAAGAAATAATAGAAGCTTTAATCAAAATGAGAACTCGATGAATGTAGTAATGGGAAAACTACCTATAGAATAAGGGAACAACTTATTCTAAACAAAGAGGCAAAGTACTACAACATTAGGTTAGCAAGAACTTGAGATATCTAGCATAATCCATTAGCAATACTCAAATGGACATCTAAATACAGACTATAACTATGGTTCTCATGCATACTAAGACTAAAAGTATGCAAAATAAAGGGTAAAGTAACTCACCTGATGCTTATTCAAAGCAAAAGGAAGATTTTGTAGCTACGAGAGAAAAGTCAAGCACGGAAGTACAACCATGGGAATAAAATCAGAAAACAAAATGTGATTAGTTAGTATGCAAAAGGTCAATACGTTCAAAAAGGAAAATTCAAAAAGTGAGGAAGGTTAGTATTTGTTCTGTAATGGTAAAGTATGGAGAGTACTTTTGGGGCTTCCATGGAGGATCCATGAGTAACTTAGAGATCACCCCTCAAACAAACAAATGAATGGTGGTAAGAAAAAACCAAGTCCGAATGGATGGGGGTCAAAACTAAGACAGTATGAAACTTAAAAAGGCTAAAACATGTTTAGGATAATGTGTATGGAAAAAAAAAGGATAGTGGAGTCATATCATGGCAATAATGCCTTATCCATCCAAGTGGTAAAATAGAGCTAAAATATTAAGAGTGCTGAAGATTGCTCTGTATGGTGATGTTGGATTTTGCTGTAAATTAATCTCCTTTGTACATTTCTCAATTTCTAATGAAATATTTTCTTTCTCAAAATAAGGGCATAATAAAGAAACTTATTATTACAATATTCTGTTTTTTATTAATTGAATCAATTAAGGGATGACAATTCCTATAGGTTATTTTTTGTTTAAATGAGTATTCTCAAATACATAAAGGGAAATTCGAGGTGTTAGAGCCTTAATAAACATGAGAAGGAAAAATAGAATTGTATGTCTGAAGCAAGGAAGGAGAAAAAAGTTACTTGAGCTGTCAAAGAACAAGCAATAATTAGTTATGTCCTTTTATAACAATTTCTATTGTAAACTATAACAAACTTCCATATATATATACTCATCTGTCATAAAGAGTAAAAATAGAGACTATTCTTTAAACGTATCATCACTCTCATTTCTAAAAATTCACTGTTCACATTCATCCTCTGTTTTTCATATTCTCTGCAAAAACACTCTTCACGTTCATCCTCTCTTCATGATTTTTTAACATGGTATCAAAGATCATTTGTCTTTGAAACGTCGAAGAATAGCTTATTCCACACGAAAAAATTGTTTATTATTCTCATGGCAACTCAGAGTTCAGCTTCATCTTACAATTTCTCACTAGTCGAAGATCCAAATTCTCTATACTTCATTCATCCATCAGATAATCATAATACACTCATCACATCTCCAGAACTCACAACACTCATCCATGCTAGGTGGAGCAGTTCTTTCATTCTTGCGCTTTCAATCAGAAACAAGAATGGCTTCATTGATGGTACAATTTCTAAACCAGAGATTAACGATCCACTTTACAATGCATAGAATTGCTGTAATAATCTTATCATCTCCTGGCTTTTAAAATCTATGAGCCAGTCATTAGTTTCGACAGTTTTCTACATAGACTCAGCTACAAAAATATGGGAATTACTCAAAAAACGGTTTGTTCAACCTGATGATAATCGAATATGCATATTACAATATGATCTATCTATATTGAATCAAGGAAACAAATCTATTGATGCTTACTATACAGAACTTACCATGATTCTTGAAGAGTTAAGGTACTATAGACCTTATCCTCGTTGTCTATGCGAAAATTGCAATCCTCATTGCTTTCAGTACTATGTGAAGGAACAGGTGAAAAATGTTATCTTTAAATTTCTGAATGGATTAAATGAGAGCTACTCTCATCAGTCTTCACAAGTTTTACTGATGAAACCATTTCCCACCTTGGAAGAATCATACAATATGGTAACAAGGGATGAATCTAGAAGGCTAATATAAGGTCTGTCACAACCTCTAATTGAACCATCTGCGCTCGTATCTTTTGACGACTAAGAAAGGGAAAACAGAAGTTATGTGCAGTCACTGTGGAAAGAAAGGACATACAAAGGAGAAATGTTTCAGAATAATTGGTTTTCCTTCTAATTTTAAATTCACCAAACCAAAACATCAAGGGAAAACATTGGTGAATATGGTTAGTTCAGATGGAGACGATGTTGCAAACAACAAAGAGAGTGACTCTGCTAAGGTTCAAGAAACATTTCCAATGACATTGACAAAAAATTAGATGCAAAAATTACTGGACCTTCTAAGTGGACAGGGAACAGCTCAATCATCAAGCTCTAACTCAAGTATTCACAATACACAGCCGAATGATCCAGGTAATACACATTATTCCAACTTCGCAGGTACATCTTTTACCTCACCTGTTTCATTCAACACAAGCATATTTGATGCATTTCAGAAATCTATAACATCATTGCATGATAAATGGGTGTTAGACACAGGTGCTTCTGAGCATATGTGCAGTAATGCTTCACTTTTATATAATGTTAGATCCATTAAAAAAGTGTATGTTCAGATGCCAAATGGTCAAAAGGTTCAAGTTACTCACCTAGGTTCTGTATCACTTTTTCCTTCTCTACATATACACAATGTTATGTGCATTCCCTCATTTAAGTTCAATCTCCTGTCTGTTAGCAAATTTGCAAAATCTTACAAATGTTCCTTTGTGTTTTCCCCTAAACACTGTGAAATCCAAGGCCTGTATTCCCAGATGACGATTGGTCATGCTAAAGAATACGCGGGTCTATACTTCTTTCAACAAGTTTCAAATTCCTCTTAAAAAGCTTCTGGCATTACCAGTAAACTTAGCTCAGTTTTTGTTTCCAATGTAAACACTAACTCATGACCATCAGTGTTAGATATTTGGCATTATAGACTTGGACATGTTGCTTATGATAGATTGACTATAATAAACAAACCCTTCTCTGATATAGTGTCTCATCCCAACAATATCTGTGGGATCTGCCTGTTAGACAAACAAAATAGACTCCCCTTTCCCTCACATATCAACAACACTAAAAAACCTTTTGATTTATTACATATTGACATTTGGGGGCTGTATTTTGACCCAGCAATTGGTGGTTTTCATTATTTCATTACACTAGTTGATGACTTTACTAGAGTTACTTAGGTATATCTCATGAGACACAAGTCAGATGTGCAAGTCATTCTACCTGTTTTTCACAAACTGATTGAAACACAATTCAATAGAACCATTAAAAGAATCAAAGCTACTAATGCCAAGGAACTTGACATGAAGTCTTTCTTTAACGAAAAAGGAATTGAACATTAGCTTCCTTGTGTTGAAACTCCTCAATAAAATGCCATTGTCAAAAGAAAACATCAACACCTACTTAACATTGCTAGAGCTCTCATGTTTCAATCCAAACTTCCAAAGAAATTCTGGGGAGAATTAATTCTCAAATCCTGTTATATAATCAACAGAATTCCTACAAGAGTATTGCAAAATCTCACACCTTATGAAAAACTTCTTGGAAAAACACCCCACTACTCACACATGAAAGTCTTTGGCTCACTCTGTTTTGCTTCCACACTTCACAATCATAGACAAAAATTTGACGTTAGAGCAAGGAAATGTGTTTTTATTGGATATCCCATTGGCATTAAAGGATACAAAGTTTATGATCTTGATAATCATCAAATCTTTGTCTTAAGAAATGTTTTTCATGAACATGTTTTTCCTTTTGATCCAAATTTTTCTTCGGATAACAAACTCAATAATTATTCTCATCTTGATTTGTATTACTTTTCATCAAACACGTCATATTTACATGGCAATCACAATAATGAACCTGCAAATGCATCAAGATCTGCTTGTGATCCTATCATTTCATGCCCTACATCACCCTCACAAGAAACATCTTCTTCATCAATTCAATCATGTCATCTTCAACCATTCAATCAACCTACTAGCTCTCTACAATTTGTTAGACGTTTAACAAGGCAACCCAAAATTCCCAGATATCTTGACATATATTAGCATAATCTTAAGATAAATTCCTCATTAACCACTCAATAGCCCATCTCCAATTTTCTCACAACCTCTAAACTCTCAAAGAAGCACAATTGTTTTGTATATACACTTACAACCTTGCAGGAACCTACCCACTATCACGAGGCTGTGTATGTGGAGCATTGGAGAAGAACAATGGATGAAAAGCTACATGCTTTAGAAGAAAATGATACTTGGGACGTTGTATGTCTTCCACCTAGACAGAACATCATTGGCTACAAATGGGTGTAGAAGACGAAGTTAAACTTAGAAGGAACAATTCAACGATTCAAGGCAAGACTTGTAGCAAAAGGTTTTAATTAAAAGGCTAGTTTTGACTACAACGAAACCTTCAATCTAGTTGTTAAACAAACCATTGTACTGCTATTCTTCACTCTAACTACAAAACATGGTTGGAAGTTGTAGCAGCTTGACATCAATAATGTCTTCTTAAATGGTGAATTACTTGAAGATATATATATGGAATTACCTCAGGGCTATAAAGTAAAGGAGGAGAAGCAGGAAGCAACTAATCATATAGTATGCACACCCAAGAAGATCCATATCTGACTTTAGTGTAATGTATGGAGGAGCTATGATTAGCT